>BMAU01018344.1:0-457500 GCA_019973935.1 Trichonephila clavipes | reverse complement strand
CGATGAGTACGATGTCTCAGCGAAGTCATTTAACCGAATCAGAAGCTTGGAGAGTTGTTGGTAGGTTAGAAGGGGGCCAAACTCAAGCCGAAGTAGCGCAAGCCATTGGAGTGTCACAAAGTGTGATTTCCAGGATCTGGAACCGTTTTTTGGAGACTAGAAGTGCAGGCCGAAGACCAGGACAAGGTCGTAGGCGGGCAACAACGCCCAATGAAGATCGTTATTTAGTGTTAACGGCTCGGAGACACCGAAATATGAACGCTACTCTTCTCCAACAACACCTTCTCTCGGCTACTGGCACCACGGTTTCAACTCTGACTGCCCGAAACCGGCTCCATAGTGTAGGTCTGTATGCTTGCCGACCGATGGTATGTGGTAGACTAACATCAAGGCATCGTCACGACCGCAGGGAGTGGGCAACAGAGCATGTGAACTGGAGGAGAAATGAATGGAGCAATGTTCTTTTTTCTGACTGTTACACTTATTGGTAAGCTAATTTAAATTTTGCAAAGCTAGCAGTGAAATTTATGTGTCGAGGAGGCATGAAGACGAAAAACAGTTTCTTAAAATTGGCCTTTAATAATCAATCATAAAGTCACTTTGCTCGTTACTGGAGCGATAAAAACAATAAGTTCAAAAGCAACATTACCAGAGACATCCGATTCGAACCGTCTTCTAATATTGTAAAAATTAATTTCTAATCTAAAATGGTGATGCAACCTGCAGTTGCATTGCCAACCAGCCTTTCTCTCCCTCTAAGAGAAAACCACTCACATACTTCTTATATTTCCGTTTCTCCTTCCTTTTGAAAACTAACATGAGCCGAGTTTAAATACTAGCTCGATTTGCATGGCAGTTGCTGCCAACCTCAAATCACGAAACTCAAAAAGATCGGGTTCGAATCGGTGTGCTTACTTTCATTGAGATCATGGAACGGGATTGGAAAAACAACACAAGGAGATCATAAAAATTTGGATCAGATTTTCTTTAAATGTCTAACACTGACGAGTCCCATTTTTCTGTTCATCCGGATAATAGGCGTATTTTCATCTGGAGGGACCGTGGCAGTAGGAATAATTCGGCGTTCGTGCACGAAAGTGTCAGATTTGGCGGTGGGGGAGTGTTGGTGTATGGTGGCATCTCCATTTACGGGCGCAAAGACCTCTACATCATTCGAGATGGATCTCTGACCGCTCGCCGATATAGGGATGAGGTCCTCAGACCTATTGTAGTCCCTTATGCTGCAGCAATTGGAGAGGACTTCATTTTAATGGACGATAACTGCAGGCCACATCATGCTAACCTGGTGGAGGATTTCCTTTTCGAGGAAGGAATCGTACGAATGGAATGGCCAACGTGTTCTCCAGACATGAATCCAATAGAGCACGTTTGGGACGCTCTAGGAAGACGAGTTACTGGCCGTCAACGACCCCCACAAACTATCCAAGAACTGAAAAGAGCTCTTCTGGAAGAGTGGGACAGAATACCCCAACTCGTGATTAGTAGCCTCATTGACTCCATGCCTCAAAGGTGCTCAACGTTGCTGGCCGTCCGTGGAAACCATTCGCTCTACTGAAAATGATTTCCTTTGAAGAAAACACCTTTCCTTATTCTTTTTTTTTTCATCTGCACAAATTGTGTTTTTTCCCTTTTGTACACAAATGCGCAATAAAATGCATTTTTTTCTGCCAAACATGTGTAATTTATTCTCATGTAACCTACTACGTCTGTCGACCACGTATCAATCAGATAAAAAGTTTCCCATTCACAAGATCCACCTAAAACCGCAATATCCTTTAATTTTTTTGAGCAGTATATATATGTGTGTGTTGTATAAAATAAAATTGCGAGAAAATGGTTGCTTTGAGAATAGTAAATAAAAAAGGCAATTACTAAAATTATAATAAAACAAATACTTTCAATTGGTAGAGAACGTTTCAAAATATGTTTTAAAAATTTATAGAGTATTAATAGAGCTGTAATATACCTTTTAAAACTATGTCTTCTGAAAAATATTGCAGTGAGGATAAAGATTATTTCTTGAAAAAACTAAAAAAAGAATTTTAAAACCAAATGCATTTTGTTATTCTTTGTTTTTTATCCTTTATTTTAATTAACAATTTGAAACAACACTAAGGCTATGGAATTTGCCCTTTTAACTTTTGACCACGGTCAAATGACGAAGATGACACCATAGGTGGCCCCCTTCTCCTAACTAACTAATCATCGCTTGACCGTGATTCAAAATTCTGAAGTCCGTCTTCAACAGCTCTCGAGTAGCAAAACACTGCGACGTTAATATTCACTCACTTACACTAACTACCCCCATCACGCCAACAGGTGGACATTTCGCTACGACAGAGTTAACGCACATCAGCCCCTTCATACTCTTGGACGCAGATGACTACTAGGCTAGCGTGGCTACTCTGGGCAGTCAGTGGATCGAAGAGTAACAGAAAAGCATTTCATAGACTAAGATGTTGTATAGATGCTATTCACGAGCTGTATGATCTGAGAATTCAGGGCGATTGATTTATCAATACCAAAATATTGAATATATTACAGACATAGTTATGTTTTTAAAAAAAAAAAATTTGGCTTTCTAACTGTAAAAGTTGACTTGCTGTTGCTCTCTTATATTTCCTTAACCCAAACAAATATAAGTTAGTTCATCTTGAAAGTACTGTCGGACCTCTATATAATGAAGTCGCTAAATTCCGGAAAAAAAGTTCGTTATATAGAAGTTCATCTTTTAATATACTTTATAAACCACATAAAACAAATTTTAAATTCATAAACACTTTATATTAAAAAAGTAATTATTCACACCTTTTTTAAATTAACATATGTTTATTTTTTTATCTTACCCATTAAAAAAGAAAGAAAGAAAGAAAAACTGCAAGGAAAACAAGGAAGAAGAATGTCAAAGAATTACTGTATTTTCAATATTAAGGAAATAAATTTTTCTAAAGTTAATGAATTTTACGGACCTTTTATAATTTATAGCATACAAGTAATATTAAATATAAAATTATTTTACAATTGGGGACACACGAGACAACTCCCCTGAAGGTGAAAGAGGATATCGAAGATGTTTCTAGTGAACTGTGCAATGGGGGTTAAAAGTTGCCCTCCTAGGATGAAAAGTCCAGAACTCTATTGCTCTTAGCGAGTAAGGATCTTATTAAACCAGTTTAAGATTTCTGACCACCATAAAATGTGTTAAAAAGAGAATAGCTTGAAATTTTTTCAGAAATACTTTAAAAAAAGCAAGAACAAAAATTGAATAACAAAAGAAAAAGTTCGTTATATAGAAAATGCCCTTCGCTATAAAGAAGTTATTTTATGAAAAAAATCATGAAATGTTCAAGGTTCCAGGAAAAAGTTCGCTATATAGAAAAATTTGCAATATGGAGGTTCGTTATATAGAGGTTCGTCTTGTAGTTTTTTTAAAAAAAAGCAATAAATGTGTTTTGAGATTATTTTTTTTCCTCTTTATACTTTTTTTCGACCATTTAATAGAATCCGTAACTTTGGTAACGCTTAGAATATTTCATTTGGCTTCCTAGTAAAATAATCAAAAGACAATTTTATTACAGCAACTTCTTAGCAATCCTTATAATTTTATTAGTTTGCTATAATTGGATCCTTATAATTTGGGGATTCAATTGAGTTATATTTTTTCCACATTTCAATTACATTTTCCACTTTTTTATTCTGAATTTTAATTATTTGATACATTTTAAATCCATTGTTCTTTATTTTAGTTGTAATATTTATATGATGAAAGAAGGTGTATAGAAACGTTCTTAAACATTTATACAGAATCGGAAATAGCATCACGATCTCTCTCATTTGCAGTTTTGATCCTTTTTCTTACTGCAACCGTACCTCATCATGCAGCTCTTCTGTGTGCGGAGCTAAAAATTAAGATTAGTCATTTCAAACCGTTTTCTTTCTTTCATTTTTCATGTATGTCATCATCCCATGTGACTTTTTCTTCGAGATCACTGATAAGTATCCCATATGTCATTAGTTACAATTCGCGCATACATTATCTATTCATGCACCATAACATTCCCCACATCCGTCTAACAATCAAGAATCGAAGGAAAAATCTCATACGAGTCCACTTGAAAGGTAAAAAAAAATCAATAATAATAACAGAGCACTCAAAAGGGAAGCGTTAACCCGTCTTTTCCATTGTCTCTATTTGAAAAGTTGCAACAAAGTGTTACACATAACAGCGGCGTAACATAATTCTTTTTTTCTTTCTCATTCCTTCACAGATGGAAGATCGGCCATTTAGCCTTTCCCATACGCATTGGAAAACATCATAACAAACATAACAAAACAAAAAAGGGAAAACATCAGCAGTAGAAACTGTCATTAGGGAGTTTTTGAAACAAAGTTTAAAACTTCTGGGGAAGGGGGCTCGTCTACATGGTTTCCTGGTGTCTGTGACGGTTGCCTTTTCATTTCCTGTTTGGTGCATTTCTTTTAATGTTCTTTTTGCCAAATGTAAATTTAATGGCTGGCGAGCTTAGTCAGTTATTGAACTTTTTAGTGTAGTTAGTTATGGTTAAATTAAAGTGGATATATGATACAGTTCACTACACTATGACTAACTTTTTTTGAGAATTTTAACACTCAGAAACTGACATCTGTGCATCGACATCGACATACCTTAAAGCTAAATCTTTTGTATAGGAATGTACGAGCGGAAATGACGGGTTGAAGCACAAATACTAAAAAAAGAAAGTGTACACTTACAATCCACGTAGTGCTTTATTATAGCAATTTTTATAATAAATGTTCAAATCACCAATATCACACAAGCTAGTCAGCGTTAATGGAGTGGATAGAAAGCAGTTTCACAATATCAGATCCTCACGAACACGTTTCCGACGAATAGGCAAAAGATGAAATCCTCATTAGAAATAGACAGTCCCCAACTGAGGGCCTTCAGATATTTTCTTCAGAAGTAATTGAGTTTCAATAAAATCAGGTGATCGTGACAGCCATCGGAATGGTCTACTACATCCAATCCAATGGACATTAAAAATGGCATCACAGATAACTGTTAATGCAAATCTTACATCAGAGCATATCTGTCTTTTTAGAAATTATAAAGTAGTTCAAAACTTCTTAAAACAGATGCGGAACTAGCGCTTTCCTGTAGATGCATCAAATCACGCGCTGCAAGCTACCTGCCACTAATAACACCTGTTAATCACGCCCTTACCGCTTGATCAAACTTGTAATTACTGTTAATAGTCTTAATTTCAAAAATTGATTGCAAAAATTGTTGAAAAGAAAAACTTTGCGTAAAAAAAATGTTTTCTTTTCATGTCTCATTTTGTACTCGTGCTTCTAAACGTCACTTCCCCCTCTAAGCATCCTTATTCAAAAAGGTATTTTTTTGTGGCCGCGGTAGCCTAGCGGTCGATATGGGATTCTGGCTGGCTTATCACGAGTTAGAGTCTAGTACCACTAAAGACCCACCGTGTAGGGAGCGATGCACGTTAAATCTATCGAGAGCTCAAACGTCCTCCCGTTGGTGCGGTGTAGTAGTAAGGAGAGGGGGTGCCATCCTCGTCACTTGACCACGGTTCAAAATTACGAGGTCCGTCGCCAAAAGTACTCATGTAACTGAACAGCGTGTGTGTGTCGTTAATATTCACTTATTCACTCAAAAAAGTTTTTCTTTCCCTAATGATGGTTTATCTCATGATTTTACAATCCCGCTATTTTTTACATTAAAAAAAAATCTTATAAGTGTTTTATTATTATTATTATATATTATTATTTACATGTATGAATCCACTCCCTTGTAAGGTGAATGGAGAAAGCAGATTGTGATCTGTTTGGTCGATTTATGATTCCACCAAAATTCCTTTGAGTGACATATAAAGATTATTTCTGTACGCAAACAGAGATGACATTTCATGGTCTAAGACAAAGCGTTATGTGAAAGTCAGAAGAGAGCGGTACCAGAGATCATATTTGTTACGTTGTTTGACCAAGACTCAAAATCACAGATTTGTCTCTGATAGTCCTCTTGATGTACTGGAGTTAAATTAATTGAAAACAAATCAAATACACTCCGGAATGAAATTAGTCTTCAACCAATTTATATAGAAATTTAACTCATGAACGAAAAGTATTCGTTTCAAGTAAATTTTAGAAAATTAAAGGATCTGAAAAAAATCTTACCATTGCATACTAATTTGGTACGCAATGAAAATCGTTTACCACGAAATTGAGAGAACTGATAGATTTTTTCGTGCAAAAGGAATTTTGTGTTAAGAGATATTTTTAAAAAAACAAACATGTGTGTGTATTCAACAAAATTAGTTTATTAGAGTAGATTTTATTTACATAGATAGGTGTATATGCTTTTATTTAAGGAAAACCATTCGAATATTGACGTAATCTGCTCTCTTTTGAATTATTGTTGATAAAGAAGAGTTAGCAATACTAAAATCTATATAGATGTCCGTTTTGTTTTCTGTTTTTGATCAACAACCTTAAGAACCTTCATTTTAAGCGAAATAGCAGTTTGCTTTCCTTTGAGCTCTTTACCGTTGTGCCGGCACACAAAAAATTCTTCTAAAATCGTACCAAAAAAAGGCGAACCACACACACACACAAACTAATTGATTTTTACTGACAGTGCGATGTTCTCGTCACCAAATTTCAAAGTCCACTTTTGAGAGATGAGATGTTTTTGTGAAGCATTTTTAGAGATGTTGGGCAAAAGTAGCTTAGATAAACAAAATTGGCTCCTGTCGCAAGCTATCCTGAGGGTGTTTCAAAGCCTCTTTCCTGCGAAACATGTTATGTGTGTATGAAACCATCCCTCTTTCATTTCACACCTCTCTTAAATCTAGCCTGCGCGTCTGGTGTTTTCCGTACTTTGTTCATACCCAGAAGAGAAATCTTTTCACGTTGAGAGAAAAAAAATAGGTCCCCCTACAAAATACATAGTAGTTTGTAGGGATTATTATGTTATTTCGTGTTAACCGACATTTTGTCTTAAGCGTTTTCGGTTTAAAAGTGTATCACTACATCCAAGATAAACGAAATGACATGAACAAATATAGCTAATTACGAATACTCGACATTCCAGTTTTGGGTGCACAAAATGGATAATTCTTAAAAAATTATTAAAATTTCCTTAATTACTTTTCAAAAACATTCATTACTTTTTGTTTAGAGTAGTTACGCCTGAAAAAAGGACAAAGGATCTAAACTGGCATCTTTATTTTTCTTGAAATACGATGAAAATGAAACATATACACATTTATATTACATTATTCAAAACTTCGATAAAAATTAAAAATATTGATTCATGAGTAAAAGTTTTTTAAAAACTTATGTCGTAATGCATTTAATAATGCCATACAATATATAATACAATATAAGCCATGTTCTATTCAAATCAAAAACATGATACCAAATCACAGTTTCTTCCTACCAGCTATTTTGTATTCTCTTGAGCGTAACATTATTCATACAGAGTGTTTCTATTTTCCATCTCCAATTTCATTCTGTCTATTTAAATACAATACGGTGAGTCTTAAAAAAAAAGCGAAAATTTATGTGTGTGTCAGATAAAGCTTTTTTCAATTTTTAAAAATACGTTTAAACATATGAAAAACTGTACAGGAATCATTGAAAAAGATTTCAAAATATTTTCATATGTATAATATAATTTCACAAAAATCTTCATTAATTTTTCCTCTTTCGGACACACATTTTACTGAATTCAAATGAAATGAATTAAATCTGAAGTTTGAAAAGGGAAACTTCTTACACATAAGATCATAATTCAAATCAGCCTCGATTCTCACAAAATAATTTCTGAAATGCACAATTTTTATTCGTTTTTTTTTGTGTGCGTGTGTGATTCATTTTAATATTTTTTTATTCAGAGAGGTTATATAGAATACATTCTCCTGTGCATTTTCTCAAAGAAGTTTAAGTAGGTTTCACCTCATTTAACATGCGTTGTTCAACAAGAAAATTGATCAAGCAGGATTCCATTGCACCTATGGTTTCTGAAGAATGAGAGTTAAAGTATGCAAATGATACTAATCCAGAACACCTCCTGCTTCAAAGAAAAGAATAAGCAAGATGAAAGATAAAGATAGGCATCCATTTGTGCTTATGTGAAAGCCATGGTTGCGCACCAATGAGATTATCAGATTTTATTTAAAATTGCTCAGTGGTGGCCAAACATACTTAAGAAACGTCCTCCATAGAATTATGCAATGTTTTATAGATATGGCACGAGATATGTGGACAAACCTTTCTTTCGAGACTCCTAAAAACCATCTACATTGCAGTTTGTAAAAAAATGCAACACGAAAAACTGCACACCATGAAGGAATCATCAAAATTAAATTAACTTTGCAGCAAATATCGATGTTACGTAAAATAGTAAAGTTTGAGGTCCACCGCGCAAGTATGGCGTACGCAGCGCCCTCTGAACTGATGCTGAAAAGCGTATAAATAGAGAGCTGTAGTGGGACGTTGAAAATAGTTAATGATTATTTGTTAGTGGCAAACATTTAGTGAAACCTAAGTATACCTCCACGACGAAATAAGGAGAAATTCCAACAACTTACGGTGTTTGAACGGGAGAAGATGATCGGCCTTCGAGAAGGACGATTTCCTTCCGCGCAGCAGGAGCTCGTGTGCAGAGTGATGCGAGTTTAGAAGCAGTGGACCGACGAGCACCGAACAACTCGAAAAACTGGCAATGGATGACGGAAGGTGATGTCAGCGCGTGACGATCGATACCTACTCCGCATGGCGGTGAATGACTGCAAAGCGGTCATTCACTCCAGGCGGTTGGCAGCATGTTGGTTTACTGCTACAGGTGTACTAATATCGGCTTCGTCAATTCATCGACGTCTTCTGCACCGTGGATTGCATGTAAGGGTGCCTTTATACAGGATCCCCTTTACGACAAACCATTGACGGCTGTGTCTGCAATGGGCTCATAAACACAGAGCCTGGCAAGCTGATTGGCACCAAGTTGTCTTTTCAGGTGAATCATGCTTCAATTTGTGGGACCATGGTGGCCGCATTCGTGTTAGACGCTATGCTGGTGAACGCTGCCTTCCAGAGTGTTATCAAAAGACGTACTGGTCTAACACCCAGAGTTATAGTTTGGGGTGCGATTTCGTATCATGGACGATCCAATTTACTACGAATTGAAGGTAATCTCATTAGCAACAGGTACGTCCATGAAGTGCTACAATCCGAAGTCGTACCCTTCCTTCAAGGCATTCCTGGAGCTATCTTTCAGCAGGATAATGCATGCCTACATGTTGCAAAGACTGTCGGAGACTTCTGTTCAGCCCACCACATGAAACTTCTTCTTTGGCCTGCTTATTCACCGGATATGTTGCTTATTGGGCACATGTGGGATGTGGTTGGTCAGCGTCTCGCTCTTGATCCACTACCTGCAGCTTCAAAAGACGAACTTTTGCTCGCATACCAGCAATATGGAATTCTCTTCCACAAGCAGATATTCAAAATCTGTTTGACTCCATGTCACGCCGTATAGCAGCACTTATTGCAGTGCGTGGGGGCTACACCAAATACTTATTTCACACTCAATATTGTTTTTTTTTTTTTTTTTTTTTTTTTTTTTGCTTTGAAAATTTCGTCATTTATTTGTGCTAATACAAATCGCATGTGCATTAAATTTCATTTAATTCTGATAATTCCTTCATTTCGTTGCAATTTTTACAAACAGCAGTTAAGATTTTATTTAACGCAGTTTAATTATATATATTTAACATCAAATGGAACATCCATATATCAAAACAGAAATTTATTGATTAGATCTCATTCACAAATTTGACTTCTGATTCTACTAAAAAGACGGTTTCGTGAGTGAAGGAGGGTTTTTTTAACTTCACTCTCTAAATCAACGCGAGGACTATTGACGACAGATGTTGCAGTTTTAAACCACGGTAAGTGATGAGAATGACATCTCTGAACTGATATCACACCACTCTAACTTGATGACAGAGCCAAGACAACGGCACGGTGAATCTACAGTGGCACTATGTTTCGAACTAACGAATAGATAACGCCGTCCACGAGCTCACGTCCATGACCACTTGGCTATCGGAGCCAACAGTTTTCTTGGTTTGGAATGTGGAAATGCGGCGAGTGCATTGATTAAATTTGATTCAAAATTACGAGTTTCGTCGTTATATACGTCCTCGTCACTTGACAATTATGAGGTCTGACGCCAATAGCCATCGTGTTGCTTTATTGTGCCTCGTTAAGAAACAGATGGTTATCAAAATAATGCAAACACCTCTGAATAAGAGTGACATATTTGAATGCGCTTTGTAAACATTAAAATATAATAATAGCTACTAGGTTTTTTTTTATAAATAGAAATTTATATATTTTGATAGGATGTGGTAACTTTACTGAAGCTCTGTAAGTATCGGAATTTTTTCAGAAGTGTAAAATGTCAGTCTTCTCAGATCTTAAAAGAGGCCAAATTGGGGGAGCCCTTATAACTGGAGCAAGTGTAACCAAAATATCCCAACTGCGTTTCTAGAGGTACGGTGTCTAAAGTCATGACAGCATACCCACAACGCGGCAAGACAAGCTCAGAAAAGTAAATTAATAGACAGAAAGAGAAGGTCAATGGAAGAGACCGACGGGTATTGAAGAGGATTATAATGTCTGAAAAACGAACAACTGTAGAAAAAGTGACCGTAAGTCTCAATCAGCATCTGAATTTACCAGTGTTATTGATTACAATTAGAATACACCTTCATAAACAGATCATTTATGACAGAGCACCAATTCCCAAGCCACTTGCATACATACAAGGGAAACGTCGTCTACACTGGTGTCACTCACAAAACCTGGTCGATTGATAAGTGGAAGAAAGTAATATGGTCTGTTTGTAGTTATGATGAGGTGGGAGCCCTTAGTTCTTCTGGACCGTCATCTCCTTTCCGGACACTTTGTATGGCATTAAAACGCTTTCAAATTGCCCTTTTTAATGAGTAATATATAAAATTTAAAATGTAACTGACGGAAATTAATAAAAAGTAATATGGTCTGAAGAATCGTGTTATGCACTTTTTTTCCTTGCAACAGGAAGGGTGCACGTTTGGAGAACACCTGCATTAGCGTACGATCGTTGTGTTCTCCTTCCAACTGCCAAGCATGGAGGTGGATCTGTCATAACACGAGCAGCCATGTCGTGAGTTTTTGTTAGACCAATCGTAACCCTGAAAGGAGAGACCACTGTAGAAAAGTATAGCGAAATCTCAACTGACTAGGTTTATCCTATGTTGCAAACTTTGTTCCCTGCAGAGATAGAATTTTTCACAAGATAACACAGGACCAATTCATGTCGGGACCATATAATATACATATATTGGACCATATAATCACCCGACCTCACAATATAGTTGAACCATTATGGTCTATTTTAGAACGTTCAGTACGGAATCGATATCCTCGACTGACATCTCTCCCAGAACTTTCACAATATTCCTCTAAACACTATTCAGCACTTGTATGAATCGATTCCCGGGGTAAATCTAAGCTGTATTGCATGCCAAAGGCAATCCTACACTATAACAATAAAGGATATTTATTTAAATCTAAGGTGTGTTTCCATTATTATGATAACCATCTGTAGCTCTTACTCACTCGTCGTTATATAGCCTCCTTGTAGTTTCAGAATCCTAAAATTGCTGTTTCTTTTCCAGATATGCATTTCCTCCAATAGATTTCTTACCTTTTGAAGAAATGCGCAATGTGCCTAAATTGAAATTACTAATAAAACGAACAATATTGAAAAAATGTTATTGAAATTAAATACAACACAATAATACGCCTGTGCTTGCTTCTTTTTTTAACAATGTAAATTACATACACACAAAAAAAATTCAATGAACTCATAAAAATAAATCAATGCACTGAAATATCAGAAATTTGAAATAAAATTTTGTTTATTCTCGTGCCATTTATTACCTTATTACTTGCCAGAGCTGTGTGACTGGTGCTTTTTACCTTACAAATCGCCCATAAACTGCAAGATACTGTTTTAGATTGCATGTATGAATTCAAACTACTATAATTTATTCTGGAAATTTATAAAAGGAAGGAAAATTAAGATCAAATTAATGAAAATAAGAGTAATTTGTTGATTTTTTTCTCCCCCAAGTTTCCGAACATCATGAGAATTTTTGGAAGATGTAGGTAAAAATTAATCAAAGCTTTATGAATATCCTGGTTAAGCCTTTGTACTTAAAAGAAATGCTGACACAAACACCAACCTAAAACTTCTACATCAGGGATGGGAAGACTTATCCAGGGTACGGGCTAATTCTAATATTTTCAAGGTGTCGCAGTCTACCCAGTGTCAGTGGCGCACTCAAGAAGGGGAGTGTCTATGGATCTTGACCCTCCCTCATAGTCTCATTTATTTTTTTTCCTATTGATTATAATCCCATGTATATAGTATGTAAAACTTAATGAAGTATTTGTTATTAATAACTTTTTAATTAAGTAATGTTGATTATTTATTCAGTAATTATTTTTTACTCTGTTTTTTGTTCCTGACAATCTACAAAATTTTAAAATGCTTAGCTTCGTATTGGCGTATGCTACAAGAATAGTAGACTTTCAACGCTCGACCTATGAAAAATTCTTGTCTGCTCCAATACTCAGTGTCGTAGGTGTGGTGAGGCAGGAAAAGGTCTACAATATTTTAATAATAAGTACGAAATATATGTACTTACCTACAGAACTGAAATAAAAGGAAACTAACACTTATAAAACTGCTTTTGAAACAAAACGCAAGATGCAAACATAACAGCCACGAATATGATAATATCAAATTATGCATTTATAATTAAACACTTCAAAATCTGTAAAAAAAAAACATTTTTATCTAGAGTTAGTTTTTGTTGTTATAGTCAGTAAAAGACTTAGTTGCATACTTCAGCCTATCTTGAATATTTCCGTCTATAATTACTACCTGCTAAAATCTTCAGGCGGTCACCCTAAATGTTTTAGTGTGTGGTCTATCGGTCAATCGCGATAGACGTAATGCTCACCCTGGTCCTACATCATATGGACCAAGGCAATACATGTATTAATACTGCGCACAGCATATGTCCACAACAAATTTTCTGGAGGCCCTGTGAACTCCGTTATTCTATCCTACTCCATTATTAGTAGCGTCTCCGTTGATCAGGTTTTCAGTGAATAAAGAAATCCAATTCCAAGCTTATAATTTTATAGTCATGTTACTCAATTAACTATCATCAGGCTACTGGTCTGTCTCTCCTCAGGCCACTCACAACTGCAATTATGATTACTGTTATTTGATTGGATTTTTCTACACAAATCAACACTTTAAGGGAAGATGATTGACTTTAAAAACAGAAATACCTTTTCTGAGAAACAATGTTTATAGAATAAGCCAGCATTTTAAAAGACATGCAAAAAGTAAAATAAATAAAATCATTATAATTTCCAGGAAATGCGTTGAAGAAGTTTTAAATTAGTTTATTAAATTCGATTTCACGCAATTTTTTGTTTAATAATAATAATAATAACATCGTTAAAGGAAAAAGGTTTGTAACACAAAGTATATAATTCTAATTCCATAGTAATCTATTGTGTGTTTAGACACTGTCTTCTTAAAATATTTAAATTAGTTTGTTTGATAGATTAATAGAACAATAAAAAAGTTATTTATATCTTGTGTGTGTGTGTGTTTCTTTTATAATTTTAATTCCATAAAACTTCTTTCAGAAACTGAACTCTGATAAGTACATGAGTTCGTAAAGATCTCTTGGGCTAATTGAAAAAGATAGAGATCTAAGCCGAGAGGCTCTTTTCACTTAAAAAATGTTACAATGTTGACATAATATTCTAATTTTATTACACGTCTCAGTCAAAACTAAAAGTAATCGTGCCAAGTATCGTGATTTGTGAAATTGATTTTGAATTTTCATTTATTTCTTAACTTTTACTTGCGAATAAGCCAACTAGTAGTATAGATTGAACCGTATAGCAATCCTTACTAATATTCTAAACGCGAAAGTTTGTATGGATGTTTGTTACTCTTTCACGGAAAAACAACTGAATGGATTTTAATAAAACTTTACAATAGTATTGCTTATACATCAGAATAACACATATGCTATAATTTATTAAGATACTGTGCGAAGTTTCCAAAATATAACGATAATTGTTAAGAAAGTAGGAAAAAATGCTGCCATCTGTAAAAAAGCTCGCGACAGCAAATATCTATATTTTTGTGTGAAACAAAACTTTCTCTTTTGTTTTGTCTACGCCATGCCTCAGTGAGCGTTTGCTTTTAATGTATTCCTTTGATCAGTGTAATTACTGTTTTTTTTATTTCATAATAGAATTAGATTTCGAAGGGAGAGGTGGTGGCAAAATTTTAACATAATATAAATACAATAGAAAGTAATATTAATGTAATACACTTCCAGATATAAATTATTTTCACTATTTTAAGCTTTCATTACACAAAATTTGTAACAATGTGTTACTTTTGCTGAGCAGAGATCAGATTAGGAAGTGTTTCAAAAATCGACTGACGCGAGAGTTACGGTGAGTTATAGATAAATAAAAATCCCTTTTATCAGCTATTAGATCTACATACTTAAAATTTAACAAACGTGTTTTCTTTTCTTTTTTTTTTTTTGTTCAGTTGAGCTATGCAAAAAGTTTTTTTGTTTTGTTTAATTTGAAATTCACGTAAAATTAACTCATTAAAAACTTCTTTGTCCTTTAACCTGTATTGTTTAATTTTTCAATTTACCCGTGTGAAGAACGGGTATACCAGTTAGTATAAAATAATGAAAAAAAAAGCTGGCATCAAATTTTGTAAAAAATAAATAATATTTGATAACAATAGATTTTGTTCGCGTAATTCCCTAATGAATTTAAGCTTTGTTCAAGCAAGCAACAATTTAGCGTCGATGCCGAGGAAAATAAAACATTGGAAACAAAAACAGAATTAAAGGCCTGCGCATTTTTTTCCTTTGGGTCATTAGATTTATTTACTTGTGATGGCAACAATCGATTTCCATTAAGTTATTCGAATTTCAACAAAATCTTGGAAACATAAATGAAAGTTTATTCACACAAATACAGTGAACAACGCTGGAGTGTTTTCCTCATCGAGTACTTTGGAGTTTATGATTCAAGACTAAGGAAATTTTTTTGCGTAGAATTAGCGACGAATGGAGACGCAACAACGGAATCGGTGATAACGCGGGACAGCCAAGTGATGCGACGCTATTTTAACTTATTTAATTTCTAAAATTTTGAACCCAGTTTCCTAATTTCGCATCGCATCATGACTATAGTTAAAATTAAACAAGATTCTTCTATTGACAAATTAACTTTACACTAAATTAACAGTCAGATCGTATAGTGGTAAACAATTGTATTTATTATCAAACATACTGAAAACAAAATTTAAAAGTACAGAGACCATACTTAACTTATCTGAGTGAAAGGGGAATTGGATGGGGAGTTGACCCCGGGCAGGGGGGTTCTCTTACCCGACGGGTTGGTACTTCTGGAAATATATAAAATAAGGGGAAAAACCACGAGAAATGGCGTGTCCGTGCTTTTAAAGCTGACCGCACCACTTCGAAAAGAATCCGCTATGGATTCATTACCGTCAAATCTATCACACTGATTGGACTCAACAGTCAGCGCAAGAACACAACCTTACCGGCCATAAAGTCCGTTGAACCTGGACGCCCCCACATTCTTGTCTAATCCCTATTTCCTGTAAACAGGGCAAATGCAAAAATTAAAACTGTATCTCAGGGACCGGCAGCCTCCCATCACAAGTTAATGGAAAAATAACGTTTTTAACTGACGGGTATCTTCAGCACATGACTATGGTTCAAAATTAAAAGATCTGTTGCTAATAGTCTTCATATTACTTCAGAGATCGACATTGACAATCAATCATTTATATATAAGTATACCTTCTTAAAAGTAGTTATATAGACAAAGATTCGTTTTTTTCCCTAATGGACTGAATACTTAAACCTTGCAGACAAGGGGAGTCTCGCATCCCCTTGACAGATCCGCATCACAGTTGCTTGGTTTCGTCCAACGTGTTGACCGATTGCTTTGAAGGATAATCCGCAATCCCTATAGTCTACTATCCTTCCTCGGTCGAATTCAGAAACATGGTCAAAAGACGCTGGATGTCTTCCAAGAGGCACAGGTAAATAACTTACGCAGAAAAAAAAACACCTCACGAAAAAACAATTGTCCTACTTCAAATCGCGTTGAATAGGCGTTTTCTTTTGGGCATCTGGACTGTAAAACAGTCCTCAATCCCATGTCTTGATAAAACTTTGATGTGGGGCTTGACGAAAGTGGATTTTTTCATTCTGCTGAGTGGCATGGCGGTGATTGGTTGGACGATGGAATCTGGGAGGCGTGGCTAACGTGCTTCGTCGGGATGATGATGATCATTGATGAACTGGCTGGAGTGCCTAGACCTGTCGGTCTCTAACCTCCTATCAGGTAATTTTGAGATGCCTTTAAAGAATTATACCATTGCCCAGTGTTAGGAAGAAAATCAGTTTTAAATAGTAAAAGTTCTGTAGAATATGAAAATATAAATTACTTCGATGGAAATTTTCGGGGTTTTTGGGCATGACTGAGAGCTTAGAGGCTGCTCTCTGGTTGGATGCTTGGTAAAGTGATCATTGATTCCAATTGGCTGCCCTGGGGGCTGGGAACTTCAAATCGCCAATTTATTCTCCCCTTATATAGCGCTTGCACTTGGCGCAACGCTCGTCCGTGATGTGTGTCTGCGCTAGGATGCGAAGGAGCTGCATATTTCATCGCCGTCAAAGCATGATGTAAGTTTCACAAGGTTTGCATGTTTCCTTTCGAGGTGTTGCATTTTGTGTGGGCAGCAATGTATTTGAACATACCCGCTCTTCTGCGATTTTCTTGGTTTAGTTGCAACTATTTAACTTACAGCTCTCGTATGTATCTCTTGATTAAATTACAATATGTTAAAAAGAAATGCTAAATGAGAAGAGAATTTCAAGAATTAGAGAAGAGTTTCAAGTTTTGCTCTTGTTCACTGATTTAAGACAAAGAACAGTCCTTAAGATTTGTGTCTGAACCATATCTGACTATTAAAGGTTTATCCTGGTCATACAATTCAGCATTTTAGCAGTTTTTTTCTCTAATAAAATATTAGGGAATACACCCTTAAAAGCTTCCGCAATTAAATTAAATTGTCATTACGCTTACTAGCTCAAAGGAAACTAAATTTTGATGTTATATATAATAAATTAATTTATTAACATAACAAAATGAATCAACTTTTAAGGGGATATTTTTCACTATTGATGCCAATTTTTTTTCACATATATATGATTAACTAGCTTATATAAATTTAATTTAAATTTCAAATTCCGCAAGTTTCTGCTTTTAAGCTTCTAAGTTATGTAGATTTCAAAAACGGATCCCTAATGTTTATTGAATCACATTTAACACTGCGAAATTTAATATTCAACGCTTTTATAATATGTTTAAAACATTTAAGAAAAGTATTTTTCTCATTAACTTAAGTACAAATAATTGAAAATAGTGTTATCATATCATCAAAAGTATAATTTATTAATCATAAATGCAAAAAGAAATAGAATGGCAACAAACCAAAATATATAGATACTGAAAATCCAAATGTCATAAAAAAACACTGAAATCAAAATTTCTTGTAATATTTTCCTATAGTTACGATACATTTAAGGTTAAATTTACATCCGGAAAAAAAGGGGTCTGTGATAAGAAGTCATATATCAATTTATAATAATTATTATCGCGCGCGATTCATTTATCTCTCTCTCTCTCTCATTCAGTATCTTTTAGAATTTAAAAAATATTATAAATCGTATATATGGAGGAAATGAAGTAATATGTAGTCCAAAAAAGTCTGAACCTCAGGAAATATTTGAACTTATAATGGTCGACTTTTTTTTCCTGAAATTCAAGACATGGAATATTTAGACTACTTTCTACCTATTTTTTGCAAAAAAAAGGATTATTTAATAAGAAAATGTATTACTGAACTTAATGAATTATTTAACATCATTATATTAATTTCGTTTTGAGTTATTAACAGTTACGTCAATTTTATTTAGATGAGGTAAAAACTAAGAAAGTTTTCAAGGATTCCCTAGTTTTTTTTACTTATTGTACCCTTCTAAAATATATATCAGCTGAATGTATAATTCATTAATTACAGACCTTCATTTGCCTTTTATAAAAGTTAATAAGATTTATACTCATTTTATTTTACTTTAATATTTTTAAACTTACGAAAGAAGCAGTAAAATTTAGATAAAAGTAGCTATGAGAAGTACTGCTAAATGTGTTTCTGAACATTTTCCAACATATTTGTCCAACTTGATTGCTTTTAGATAATTTAGTTGATATTAACCTTAAATTTTTATTAAAAAACGCGTGTTACTCAATTATTTCCATAATATACATGTTCCCCCAAGAAAAACTTGTTGCTTTAATTTAGCAGAAGACACAAATCTTTGTATATTCCATAATTTCAAAGTAGTACAGCTTGATTTTTAGTCGGCTATTAAATAGATATCAAGAGTTAAAAATAGTATTCTATTGATTAAAAAACTGTGGTAAAAAATATTTCATACATAAAAACTCAACATTCGATATTATTTTGAATCTAATGACAATTACAGCACTATTAATTTTTTCTTTTCTGCTTAACCATATACAGAAATAAAAAAGTGTGTTATAATTTTAAAATATTACCCCAAATTAACTATATAATACTAAAAAGCAATGCCAGATTAGAGAAAAAAATTCTAAGAGCCATTGAGTCCTCTGCACGCGAAGGCAGACGTCTTGAAGTTTTTTGTTTTGATACACCAAATTAAAAGTTTTTATTTCTCTACAATACCATAATTTAAATCTATGGTGATATTTTTAGATGAAAATTTGCAAATTGTATAACTTTGTAAAACAATCTCTGTTACTATCTTAACTTTAAATTTCCCTATTAGTCTTGCCGCTTTCATGCTTGCTATTTGCATATTGTTCACAAGGTAGACAGAACCGATACAAAATAGATGTACTTTATGACAGCATGGCGCTTCTGAAGTAGCTTAACCTCATAAATTAAACATACAGTAGCTATATTCGAACCTTGTGATGTAACCATTAATTTTATTAACAAGATGCTTAACCATACAATTTCGAATTCATCATAGGTACTCCTGTCCTAGCCATTGTAGACAAGAGTCGTGATGTGATTGTAAAATAGACCCTTTATAAGTCTTTATCTAGTTGAATCTTCAAGTAAAGCAATATATCAATGCTCAATCAGGCAACAACAGGGAATGATTTAACGTTTTTTAAATCGATTGATTAGCGCTATCTCTCTCTTATCAGTGAAGACATCTGTCTCTGATTTGCAAGTTAATAGAGTTATGTTACTTCAGTTATGTACATTCTTGTTTTTATTTGAATCATATTAAAGTGAAGAAACTGATGTCTCTATATATAAAACACATAATTCAAAGAGGTCTGGAATAACACGTAAAAAACAATGAGTTTAAGTAATAAGTTATGCGTTATATTAAACCAATATCAATATAAGATTCACAAACTCTGCTAAGTGGTACATTTCGGTGTGAAAATTAACCCTTTGCATATTGATGCATGCATCAAGTCTATTCAAGCAAGAATGTATATGTTAGAGTAATTTATATGTCTATTTTAATTCAAATATATATTACTCTAGCATTATCTTGAAATTAAGTTGAATCTATCGTTCGGAAGCCGCTGCTATGAACAGCAGAATTTTTTTTTCAGAATGGAAGCGATTTCTTGTCGGAGACAGTAAAATATCCATTAAAGCCTCAATTAAGAATGCGTGAGATATTTTACTAAAAAGAGTTTCTTATTTAAATATATAACATTTACTAAGAATGATTTCTTGCCCTATGGCACACACTTTAATTTTCAAAAATTACTTTAAGAATAATTCATTAAGTTTTCATGATTTAAAAACAAAGACATTTATTTAGTTCTGATTTCTTTTATACCAAGGATTAATTTTTCTTCGTGTTCACTTTGGAATGGATATCTTAATTTCTCGTCCTCTTCAATTTTTAAATAAGAATTAGGTTCGTGCTTAACAGATTTGTGTAAATTGAGAAAAAAACATGTAATATATATAAAAAATATGTAAGTGCATTTCTAGTTAAATAAACAATTTTTTTTTTATTTTTGCTACTTTTTATTAAATAGTTACAATCAATATAAATAAGTGGTAATTACAACATTAAGTGGCAATTAATTTTTATTAATTATCGCTAAAGTATCGTATTGTCATCCAAAACAATCGTGTATATAAAATTTCAGTTCAACTGAATGCTTTAAAACGTGAGAAAAAAATCTTTTAAAGTTTTAACCCAAGTTGCTTAAAATGAAACCAACGTGGCTGTATCTGTAATTCTTTAAATAATTAGTTTCAATCAATTAATTTTAATTAATTATAATTAAATTACCGTAGTTTTACCCAAGACAATATTCTATAGAAAATTGCAGCTTAAACAAGCGCTTAAAAATGTGAGAAAAAAACTTTTCATGTTTTGACACAAGTCACCTAAATGGTCGCTAAGTCGTCAAAAATGATGCCAACGTAGCTGTATTTGTAATTCTTTGAATAATTAGCTTTAATCAATTAATTTTTATTAACTATAATCAAAAATGACTGTATTGTTATCCAAAATAATCATGTATATTAATTTCAGCTCAATTGAGCGCTTTAAAATGTATTTTATTAACGCTTGAAAATTCCACGAAGATAAATAAATAAATAGAGATTATGAGCTAATAGTAGGAATTGAATAAGAGGATATAAATTGATGTCTCTCAAGTTATTTCGTTGATGTATTACGAAATATAGAGTGGTTAGTGAATAGAATACACAAAAACAAGCTATAGAACAGAAAAAAAATCTTATTTTTTCAAAAACTCATGATATTTGAAACTGTGTGTTTTATCGATCAGTTACCCCGAGATGAGTTTTTGAGAGATTCACAGGTAATTGCGCTGTAAGAGATTACTTAACGAATTAAGTAACAATGCGAAGAACAACTGTTTAGAAACAAATTATGTAAAATTTACGTGATATGACAATAAAATTATCATTATTTTTGAACATCGCTTAAAATTATTTTGAAAGAGAAGAAAAACTTCCTCCTACAAAATATTTCAAAATATGTACGATAGCGTTAAATGTTTCAGCTAAAGAAAACAATTTGAAGAGAATTTATTGTTATTGTCTGCACAACAATGCTGATATTTATCTTCAAAATAATAAAGAAGAAAAATAACTATAACAAGTACTTTTTCTATAAATAGACTAAACAAGTAATATAACAAAAATTTAAGTCAATTTCTTCTTTGAATGGATGAATAGAAATTATTTAATTAACGATTGAAATTTGAACAATATATATATATATATATAGGGAGAGAGCAGTAGCGCACACATACAGGAATTTTTCAAGGGGGTCCGGGATCGAAAGTTCACCATTCTTGTATCATGATCCTTTTGATTTTGTCGATTTTCGGGAACAAAACACAGTAAAAAACTAATTATTGAATAAATAATTAGCATTAATTAATAAAATTAATCATTAATAACAAATACTTAGTTAAATTTTTCGTACTATATACTTAGAATTATAATCAATCGGAAAAAAAATCAAGGGCTTGGGGGGGAGGGTCTGGACCCCCAGCCCCCTTGTGTGCGCCACTGGGAGAGAGTGAACTAATTGTAGGAATTGAAAAAAGAGCATGATGCACAACCGGTTTAGCTAGTTTGGCTGGAAAACCGACTTTCGGAGCCAACTTTTGGCATTGTTTTAACAGTTTCATTGTTACAACAACAGAGACGAATCTAAGTTGGCGTTGAAAACCGGTAATTAATTTAATTAAATTTACCTAATGAATTAATATTTGAAAAAATTGTATTAACATCAAGTGTCATCCAGTATTAGTTTAAAAAAGTTAATTTTAACTTGACTGGATGTGAATAGAAAATACTTTATTAACGATTGAAAATATGAACAAGATAAATATATAAATATAGAGAGAGTATGAGCTAATAGTAGGAATTGAAAAAAATACAATATGAAAGCTGCATAAATTATATTTATTACTTATAAAAATTAGAGGGGGAAACGCTAAATGAGATAAGGAATGTATAATATAATCGTTATTAGTGTTTTAAAATATAAATAAGAAGCAGAGTCATGGTAAAATAATAATAACAGAAGCAGAAATATTAACCATAGTAATTAAAGTAAATTGAATAATAAAAATAAAATAAATCTCAAAAAAATAATCAGACTAAATAACAGTTCCTAAGTTCTAACGCAGTTTTATTCAGGAAATTTATTATGAAAAATTTATTTCTATATACTATGAATAGTTTTTCTATATACTATAATAGCTTTTTTTAAATGTATGAGAGTCATAGGATTCACTTAGAATAGACAATGGTGTTTATAAATCTGAAATAAGGAGACAAAATTGGTAATGGAATAGGACACTTGGTGAATAGTATCGCCATGTAAGTTTACATTTTTTGAAATTTTAACAGCTAATATATCCACTAAATACAAGACAGTATATTAATATTTTAATGTTATTATTTTATTGAAGTGGAAGCACAAAGTCTGATTTATAAAATGATAAGTTATAGGTAATTGGATACCTTATTTCCAAAAATTGTTTTGTATAAGGCGTAATACACACGTGATATCTATAGGAGGTTCAAAGTATCAACACACAGGTATGACGTGGATGTGCAAAGTGTCTACTCAAGTGTGTTAACCTCAAGCCTCCTCTGACTGTGCCTTAAAATTACGAGGTCCAGTGGCTGTGGCTAATGGACTTGTGTGTAAAACAGAATTAGAGAATCGGAAGTACTCAATGCCTGCAGTAGCCGAAAAGCCATTACTTTGAATTAGTATGATCGAGTCATCCTTCCAGTGAATTTCCATTATGTGAAAGAACTGATGCATAATACATCTGTTGAGATTCCTACTCATAAAGTTAGTCGAGCATGATTGTGGGGTGCCGACTCAGATGCCGACATCGTCATCTGACCGTAGTTCAAAATTAAGTATTGGCTGTGGTTCGCACTTAGAAATGTTCAATACCACAAAATCAATCATGAAGCTCATTTGAGTTATTATAGCCGTTACATACCCTTTGGAGTCGCTTTTCTTAGATAAATCTTTGACAAGCTTTAAATCAAGAAAATAGATTTATAATGAATCGTGGTTACTTACGTATTATACCATTGACCAACTCCGTCAAATTTTTTAAAAAATGTCCCCCTAAGCTGCGATATACAGTCAATAGTGGAAAACTCTTCCTGTTCATGTTAAAGCATGATAATCTTGTTCGAGCATGCCCGAAAAAAATAAAAAAAAATTATATGATCATCTATTCCAGTGCATGTTCGAAAATAAAACATAGTTTATAATTTTATGTTATTATTGTTTATTTATTTTACTTGCACTATTGTTATTTTATTTTATCTTCTAGTAAAAAATTAGTTGAATTTCGGACCTATTTTCTACGTAAATGTACTGTGGTGGCCTAGTGATTATGGTCCTGATCTCATGGCAGAATTATCGCGGGGTTGAGTCCTGGTGACACTGAAGACCCACCTTTTAGAGGGATCCGATGCACGTTAAATCTGTTGGGGCTCAATGTTCTCCCGTTAGTGTGGTGAGATAGTTAGGAGAGAGAGGGGGTACCAGCTCAGGTGTCGTTCTCGTCACTTGATCGAAGTTCAATATTATGAGGTCCGTCACCAATAGACCTGGTGTTGTTTGTAGTGTGATGTTAAAATCAACTCTCACTTTACATTAGCATAGCAAAAAATACAACTCAAAATACGTAAATACTCGATAAACTAAGGGTTTTGGCAAAATGGCGAAGCAATAAATATCGTGAAATTGTAAGACATTATTTAGCTTTGTCTATATACAGAAAAAGACTCAATTGTCGCGATTTTGAAAGCAATTATGGCGTTTTGACCTCCTTTGAATGGTTAGTCTAGATGTTATTAGTTCTTTCGTTTGCTTCAAAAGTATGTGTTTTATTTAATGTAGCACAAACATTGAGAATACACTTTTTACTTTTAATTGATATAAATTCAACTTTCAATATAAATATCACATTACTGAGATGTGTAAACACACACACACATATTTTTATTTTTACTCTGAAGAAATGATTTAATTTAAAGTAAAAATAAAGAATAATCAGCGAGAAACACTTCTAAATTAAAAAGCTTTAGAAACATTTTTAATAAACATATATAAATGTTTTAAAAATTGCAAATACATTTATAAAAAAGCATGTTTAACTATTACGAAATATTTTTTTTCACTTGACTGTTATATATTCTAATCTAATTTCACATTATCATATCTTAAACCATTTCAAAGATCATTTTAGTTTGAACTTAAAGCTAGACTTTTAATTGAAAAATGGCTCTTCAAAGCGAAACCAGTATTGATGTAAGGAAATTCGTATAAAGATAATTTTAAAAAAGAAAAAAAATCTTATATCGTAAACTGCTGAAATTTTTGACAGAAGACACACTTAAATCCAGAAAATCATTATAAAATTTTGAAATTATGCATTGATTGAAAATATACATGGAAGAGAAACGAAAGTTAATCTAAATGATGTAGAAAAAAGGAAACTTTTGAAAAAAATAAAGATTGATCCTAAACTAAGTGCAGTCAAACTTGCTGCAGATACTTCTCAAATCGTAAGTAAAAGTGTAAGTTCTGAAATCGAACGAAATGTAATTAGACAAGCTGGATATAAAAGTCCTATAGTTAGAAAGAAACCACACATATGCTTGCAGAATCAGAAAAAGCGTTTAGAGTTGACAAAAACTCGCCAATTAAAGACCAATAACTTTCGGAAGAAAGTTATATTTAGTGATGTAAGCAAATTCAACATTTTTGGCAGTGACGGTTTTCATACCGTGTAGAGAAAGCTCACTACCACTTTAGATTCAAAAACTTTACGGCCTGCACTTGAGGCTGTTAATGCCATATCTATGAGAGCGTTAATTTAACGCGAAGCACATGTTCGGACAGAAAAAATACCTTGATTTGTATAAAAATTTGTGACATTGTAACTGATGTATTTGTTTATAATATTGTGTTTTTAAAATTTAAGAATATTTCATAAATAATTAGTTTTTCCTTTTAAAATGTAAATAGATAGCTCAGTTAACATTATGGTATAGGAGAAAAAATACAAAACACATTTTATGTGTCAAAACTAGGATAAAACTGAGTGACATGATAAAATAATTGATTCTCTACAGGACAGAGAAGCCAAAATATAATATTAATGTTCGAATAATTTTATATATGAAAAAATAGTTCGAATTTGGGCCATATTCTGTAACATTAGCTGGAGACAGCGTGGAGACTCCGTCATAGTTTGAAGTTGTATGGCTTCATCTGGGGTAGAAAATTTATATAGGTTTTATACCGGGCCTTATAAACCGTAGAGTTTTGATGTACTTCGCAACAGTCAAAAGAAAGATCTAAACATTTGGGTTTAGATAGAAATATAATTTTCCAACAGTTCAACGACTCCAAATACATGGCATTTAAGTTCAAAATGTGGTGCCTTTTTCAGTGTAAACAGCAGATTCACAGCACTACAGTCCTCTAACATCAATATCATTAAAAATTTGTGGACCACACTCGAAACCACGGTTCAAGAACATAAAATTAGAAGCAAAGCCCATTTAAAACATATGTTACAAGAAGAATGGAGTAAAATATCTTCAGATATCACCAAAAGTACGACTACGTTTAGAGGCCATCATAAAAACCAAAGGACATACAGTTCTCAATATTGTCACTTTCTTCGTGTGTGAGATATTACAAAAACTTAATTGGTGTATTCTCTCAACTTTTTTTAGATAAAAATCTGCATACGTTCATTTAAAATGCTTCTGAAATTTTTCATTTTGGAAGTTTTCCGTTGATTGTTCTTTATATTTTCCTTAAATTAATCCAACTGTTATATGCAAACATTAAAACATGTTTGCATTTCTTAGTAGTATATTAATTATATTGAAAGTTAAATTAATTAAATAAAAGTAAGGCATACTCTCGATTATTCATGCCCCACTGTAAATACAGTACTTCATTCTAAATTTTTGTCAATTTATTTTTCAATGGTCTAATACTGAAAGAGGATGAGTGGGAATTTGTTTTCTCACATACTTGGAAACGATGGCGGTATTTGGCGATATTTTTTTTATTTGGTAATGTCTTTGATAATGCGAAATTGGTCATTGGTAAAATACATAAGTATCGAATACTTTTTGGATTGAAACGTAAAAATAGAAAATTTAATACTTAACATCTTAGTTAATAGTTTCCATAATAAAAGTATAAATTAATTTCAGTGTTTCTTTGTAGTATCTAGAAGTATATTTTTTTAAATAAATCAGAAACTCTGGAGTATGCTGCTTAGTGGTTTTTAATTATACTCTAAACATTTTCAAGGACTACTGTGTCGTGAAAACTAATATAAATCTCAAATATTTTATTTAATTGAGTCTCATTTTAAAATGGTATTATGTAGAAGTTTTGGGTGTAAAGTACCCCTTCAAACATTATTTCTACTCTTCTGGCGAAAACACATGAAAGCTGAGAAATGTAATAACAATTACCAAATAAATGTTGTTGCAAGACTTTGTCAAGATAAAATCAAAATTAATGGTTCAACTACCGAAACAGCTCCTTACTCGTACCAAGGACACAGTTTGTTAACCAACCTGTCATCTGTAAGAATTTTCAGTTTTGCTTTAACATAAAAAAACAGTGAACCTTCTCTGATTATTTCTACTGACACTTTAGGGCAAACAAAGAAAAACATCATTTAATAGTAAAAAAAAAAGAATTTTCCTGATTTCGGTAGTAAAATTGTCAATTTCCTTAATGAAAGTATGAAGAATCAGCGTCTTAAGTGAACCAAGCATCTCTCACTTTTTTTCTCTGTTTCTGGTGAAACTGTAGAAAAAAAGAAACAGTAATTTACATTTCAAGCCTACTAGTGCATGACCATCAAATGATCTCAAATAAAAATAACAGAAAAAAAGAAAATCAAAGATAATGATTGGTAAAAAATAAAGTAAGAGGATGAGAGAAAGATTTTTAATTCACTGATATCGTACCCACGAAATTGAAGTGGTCATGCTAAGATGCCTTCCACATCTCACTTGAGGAAATTACGATTTTCTTTCCTTTTTTTTTCTTTTCTCAATGCTCCCAGTCCCTTCAAAAAGCTAAAAAGCTCACCGAGACATAGAATTTTCCATTATTACACTTTAGATGCGAGGGGTGAACGTACGTTGTCTTTCATTCCAGGCGAATACAAGGAAAAACTTCATTTGGAAATTAATGAATGGGCATGGATTTTTTTTTATTCGAAACTTCGTTAAGACTCCCCCTCCTCCCTTCTTCTTTATAAAAATGAAAATGAGTTTGTAATACGTAAGAAAATCAAGCCTTTGTTCTCATCTGATAATGATGATAAAATTGTGCCGAAAAAAAAACAATTTCTTTTTTCATTCAAGTGTTGAAAAATTATTGTTTGATTATTTTTTTCTAAGTTTAAATGTATCTGACTCAAAGAGCATTAAAATATTTGGGTTCAGTATTCACACATATCTGAAATATGTATTGCTTTCCCCTTCGAAGATTTTTACTTTTTTGGTGGGTAAGTAGTGAAATATTTTTCGTACTGTGTGAAAAATGTGCACTATTTAGTTAAAAAAAAATACAGTGAAAATCACTTAACACAAAACTGAAGGGACTGAAATATTTGTTCGTGTTAAAGGATATTCTAAAAAAAAGAAGAAAAACATATATCAACAAAATTAAGTATACTAGAGTTTATTTTATTTACATAGATACGTATATATGCGTATATACGTATGCGCATATACGTTATACGTATATACGAATAAATTAATGAAACAAAAATATTCATAAGAATTTAAGGAAATTTAATAAAAAAATTTCAAATTTTTTGAAAAACAAACATTTACTGAGTTTTTCGAAAATAGTCTGATATTTTCTTTGCATTATCTTTTTAGCATCAAATTGTTCTATATCGTCCATTTTTATTATTTATTTCACTACTGTATTGTGCGTCTAAATAACTGCGTATATTTTTCATGATGTTCCTCGTTTCGGATAACGTGGGAAAAGGAGGTGCATTATTCATTTCATTTTCATCGTCGGAATCCACATCCATGATATTTTTGGACTTTGAACAAACTTCAAAATGTCTTTGACTGCCATAATTGGGGCTGTGTACACACATTATCATCCTCTACTGCAATGAAATATTCCGATAAGACAATAGAACCGTTGTCTAATCCAACCGGTGTTTCCGTATTTTGTTCATTCCCAGAAGAGAAATCTTTCCGTGTTAAGTGATTTTCATTTCGTGTTAAAAGGAATAAAAGGCATGAAAATACAAGGTAATTTGTCGGAACCGTTGTATTATTTCGTGTTAACCGATATTTTGTATTAACTGATATTTCGTCGTAAGCATTTTCACATTAAACGTATTTCAATGTATTACGTGGATCATTTTATATTGTATTCCATTTATAAAAATTAGTAATCATATTTCCCTTTTTTCATCGAGGAAAAGTCAGTGGGTGTTAACTAACCTCTTTCGTACTACAAAGCACCACGAGGGTCATCAATGACGGACCTCGCACTTCGGAACTATCCACAAATGAAGTGGATATTACCTGACTTGGCACCACGCATGCTGAGCTACTACACCACGCCAGGACTTTGAGCATCGACATATTTAACGTTAATCAACCGGTAACAAAGTGAACAGATGTTGAGATGACAGATTAATCAATAAGATTTACAATTTTGTGTTACAGCATTTTTTTTTTGTAAAATTAAAACACGTTATATAATTCTTAAATATTATTTGGGGGGGGGACAGAATATTTCAAATAAAAGTAAATGACACAAATAGGGTCTTAAAAAATATTTTTCTAATAAATATTTTTAAAAGGTCCAACGATGATGATGTCGTGTACATGACGAGACCAAATCAAATAGAGCTCTGGGCCAAGATGACTGTTCTGGCAATCTGTTCAATATTACCCCCATAGAGTTTTCTGGACGAAAACAAGACCCCAAGTTCTTGTAGAGCAGCAAGAATAGATGGACAGTCAACAATATGAGCAGATGCTAGCTCTGTATCTGAACAGTTATCACAATTCCTATAAGTTCTACCATCCCTATCAATATTCATTCCTGTGTAATGACCTATTCTTAGGCTAACAATGTTATAAAACGGTCTCCACAGAGTTTATGTTTTACACAAGGATTGCTTAATAAACTTAACTCAGTGGCACGACATCCCATGAGGGACAAGGCCTACTCTGCCCAACTCAGTATGCGAGACATTGGGCCCTGAGGTGCATAGCAGATGTTTTAGTCAGGTGGCCAGTCTGACGTGAAAACACCCTGTTAGATTAGATTAGAATTAGAGTTAAGAATTTTGTTTTTAAACGATTAGACTTAAATATAGAATAGTACACATCAAGAATTTTCATACAAAAGGAATTCAACAAAAGAAAGGACTCACCTCTTCCCCAGTTTTCAATTTAATCGATATTCTACGCTCACATATGGCGGTACAAATCAGATATTGTTACATTTAGATTGCGAGTAATAATTGACTAAAGATTATAGTTTAGAATGAATGGAGTTCATCTTGCGCTTAGGCATGAAGGGCAGAAAGTCAATCGCATAGTCATGACATCAGAAAGAATGGCGAATTTGTTTTTTCTCCTCCAGGAGTGCCTGCCGAAAGTTTCGGTTTCGATTCCTCCAGCTCTCTAGTGGTGGATTTCTGAATCTCCACACCCAGTGTTAAGCTCCCAAGCTAGCTTGGTACTTATTTTCTCGACCCATTGAAGGGATGAAAGGCTGAGTCACCCCTTAACAGCCCAGGGCTTGGACCTCGGACCTGCGGTGTGGAAGCGGGGTACATTAACCACTCAGCCACTGAGCTTCTCATTGCTTAATACCCATCATGGAAGAAAGGGATACCATTGCATCGAAGAAGTTGGACTTCTGCCTGTTGTTCTATGGATGGTATTTTATTACTCCTCTACCACCCAAAGGATATACCAATGGAGACATTCCCTGATCCGCCACCAGATGACGCGCTGTTTAGGGTAGTCCCCGGGAGAAAAGGTCCATTGCTAAGTATAATAAAATGAAATTCTTGAGACACACCGTGGTTTGGGTTTCGATATACCATCAGATATGTTTATGGGGCAGAATGCATTACTCAGAAAATCACTCATTGAAAATAAGCATATAAATTATTTGATTTTATAAAAATTCAGATCCGCAGCATTTTGAAAATTAGAATAAATAAAATAACTAAATTAAAATTCGTTTAAAATATCATGAAAGATAGAGATAATTTTAAGAAAAGGAGAATGGGATTTTAATGGCTATGTCTTCTAAAAACTAAAATATTGAGACTTTTGTTTTCAAGCTTTCTTCACATTTATTTACTAAAATTTATTACAAATATTTTTAGCACTTCCGTATAAGGACATCCTCATATTTCACCAAATCCAAAAATGTCGCCAAATGCCGTGGTATGGAAAATCGTTCCCATGCATGTTAAAATGTAATAACTTTGTTAATGTTTTCTCGAAAATAATATTTTTTATAGGTAGTACCATTTTCAGGCATTTTCAAACACATTCTTGATCGCAAATGCTCGAAAGTAATAACATTATTTATAATTTATAAGTTCTTTTGCATTCTTTTCTTATTTTGTTATGGAAAATAACTCAAATTTAGTACCTATTTTCTACGGAAGCGAACACATTGGTGTATTTCCAAAAATACAGGCTAATATATATGTACTCAAAAAACTATGGGTTTTACCAAATGGCAAAATAAAAAAACATCACGAAAGTGCACGGAACAACATTTGAATTCATACTTATGCGAATTTACGTGGTGGTATCTAAATAAGAGGACGTCATTTTTCGCGATTATTAATGCGATTAGGGCGTGAGTGAGTGAATATTAACGTCGCACTGTTCAGCTACACGAGGGCTTTTAGCAACGGACCTCGGGGTTGTGAACCATGGTCAAGTGACGAGGGTGACACCTGAGCTTGAGTTTCTAATACCACCTGCCCAAGTGTGTCAGATAGAGACCCACGAAATTCTTCATGGCTAAGGGCTAGATTGTACACCTGTTGTTAGCTGAAGCTTTGAGCACCATGCAGATGAGAATATGATTTGGCTCGGTTCCACCCAAATTATGATGGAGAACACCCCACTGGTGGTCAGGGGCATCCTACCTCTTTTCCCCTTCCACCACCCTCACGAGAGGACTTGCGGCTCGACGGCTATTTAGAGTACCTCCTGTCACGAAGGAACTATACATTTAGTAGCATCCATACCTTCTCCGGGATTCGAACTCAGGCCCTATGGTACAGAAGTAAGCGTCGCTAACCACTATGTCCGATGGGCGGCGGAAAAGCATCTAATGTAGTTGAAGCTTAAATGGATTAATTTTATTTGTAACGCAACCGGATATTTTCCAAAGAGAGTTAATCGTCTTATTTTTTTACTTCATAGTAATGGTCAACTAGAACAGTTTCTTACAGAAATTAATAAAGTTAGTTTTCTAGTTTATCTAATTTAAAAAAATGGAAAGTTTTCCAAATTTAAAATTAAACTTTCAAACTTTTTATGTAAAATACAGAATTTCTGGAAGCTATTTGTCATTTAAAAGAACATCAAAAGTTTGTATGAATTATAAGCTGCAGAGGATGACATGCAATACTACACTCATACTCACACACACATGCGTATTACCTATTTGATTTCGTTTGATTTTACGTCGCTCTTTAAAGCAATACGAGAGCTATTTTCGACGGACCTACAAAATTCTAATCCATGGTCGCGAAGATAACATCTGAGCCGACACCTATATCTCCTAACTTCCTCACCACGCCAACGGGAGGACATTAGGCCTCGACAAATACAACGTGCATCAACCTCTCTACACAATGACTCTTCAATTGCGCTAGAACTCAAGACCACGACTCAACAACGCCGACCACGAGTTCCTGACCATGACCAATTGGCCCTACCGCGGTCATTTGAAGAATACTGGAAAATAGAAAACTTTGCTAATGTAATTTTCTCTCTAAATAAAATGTTTCTGTGAAAAACACAAAGAACGAAAGTATATTAATTACGAAATATAAATATAATACTGAAATTAATGAAAGTTTTCAAAAAATTTAATTATGTATGTGGTGTTTCATTTCTTACATGATTTTTTGCAGAGATAGGCAAACCTATTTGTAAAAAAAATGTCTCTCTGATAGTGAAATTGAAAAGAAAACGAAACAGGGAGAATAATCATCAATTGTTGTCTGAGAACTTCAATGAAACAAAAGTAGAAATAGGTAAGTTCTTTGTCTTCTTAGAGTACAGATACATTTTTTATTTCGGGTTTGGCAAAAAACTGTAGCAATATCGACTTAAAATATTCTTTTAAATTGATTTTTTTAAGGTTGAAAATGGAAGGGAGACATATTTATGGCATTTTATATTAACAATTTTAAAAAGTAATTTGGTTTTGTATTTTAAATCGATTATACCCATTCCAACCCAAGAATATGAAACTTTTTAAGGGAGAAAAAGGCCCATAATTTCACCATTTGGGAGTATGTCAATTAAAACTGTAAAAAATATATTTTATTTTTTCAATCAAATATTTTTATTTCTTCTATTATTATAAAAAGATGAAAGAATCCAATTAAAAATGTTAAGATTCTGCTTCTTTTAATTATTTAATAATTTAAAAATTCAGGCATATTTAGTCATAAAATTTAATGAAATATTAAAAAAATTATATTAAATTTTATACGGAATCGCAATACTTTAAAATTTTACTTTACATTTGAATGTATCCGACTATGTTCGAAACCGTTGGTTGGCAAAATGCTTTTGTGATTTAGTGTCACTTGTCTTACTGTGTATGTACATACACGAGGTAGGATTCAAAAGTTGCCGGACTGAGCCTATAACATGAAACATTTTTGCAGTAGAGTGACTACGATAACGTTTGTGTTTACTGTGTTCTTCCCCTTTACTAAAAGTTGTTTGTCCTACACCAAGAGGTCGGTTGCTCGCCGCGGCGGGCGTCGTATTTCGTAAGCGGATGCATTTAGTAACTGGCAACTCAAAGGAATGATTTTTGTACAACAGAGAATGAATATCAAATTTTGTAGAAAGTATATTTTTCGGAAACTTACGAAATTTTGAAGCATATGTACAGCAGTGATACATTATCACGAACGCAAGCTTTTGCGTGGCATTGACATTTCAGGGAAGGTAAGGAAAGTGTCGAAGACAAAGAATGCTCTGCACGTCCGCATACTTCTAACATCGCTGAAAACATCGAAAAGGTTTCTGAGGAAGAACGTAAGAACATGCTTCAAAAAAAGATGGGGTGAAGACAAAAATAACTGTTTTGCCACATTCTCCTTACTCCCCTGATCCCCCCTCCCTTACGACTTCAGAATATTTCCAGAGGAGGCACGTCGCTTTCAGGGGTCATCGATTCAAATCTTCAGATGGAACTAAAAGTGCATCGCAGGCTGAATTAAAGGACGTGGCTAAAAATCAGGGGCGTAGCTACCGCTGTATCAATGATACTGGGCACCCAAGCTACAGGTGCTCCAACATGTGTAACTACAGTCCCACTAACCCATATCTAAAAGGGGCCTTGAATAAATTTTGATACAAGGCCCCCTTAGGAGGCCTTGTATCACGCCAGTGCTAAAAATTATTCTAGAAACATTTCAATGACCTTTACAAGCGATGCCAAAAATGTGTTTTTGCTCAAGGGTCTTCTTTCAAAGAAGGATGCGTTTCAGAAATTTAATTGGCAATTATTTTTTAAGTTATAGATACAGTCCGGGAACTTTTGGATTCCACCTCGTAAAATGGTTTTAAGAACAGTATTGCAATAAAAAAATTATTTTTAAAGGTTTTTGTTTGTTTGTTTTTTTGTCAAAAAATGGAGAAACACTGACATATTTTCAAAACATTCTCCTTTTATGGAAAATGCTTCCATCTTAATAATATTTTGCTTATGTATAGCTAAGACTTTCTGTAAATAGCCTGAATCGGGTTTTTTTTTGAAAAATATAAATTAGAAGTGAATTTATTCATATTTTAATATACTCAAGTGGACAAATTTTAATAAAAATAACACCGGTTATTATTTAGATGGATAGGAATGCTGAAAATAATGATAATTTTTCAAAAGTCCCAGTTGAGGCTCGCAAAGAAGTCTTAGTTGTAAATAAACAAAATATTATTGTTATAGAAGCATCATTCATAAAAGAAGAATGTTTTGAAAATATGCCATTCTTTCTTCATTTTTTGCCAAAAAAAACTGCAGTTAAATTAATTTTTTATCAGAATAATAATCTTCAAGCATTTTTATAAGTATAATTTAATTGAAGTGACTCTAAATATCAAAAATATAATTTAGTTATACGCTTTTATAAAAAATTCACAATTCCGAAAGTAGTCAGCAAACTTAATGATGCGATAAATACTATTGTAGTATAAAGACATTTAAAAGGCCATTTTTTTAAAAATCTTAACAACCATTTCATATAAAGCTTTTAAAAAAGACAGAACTCAAAAAATTAATCGTTGAATCTCAAAAACTTTTAGAAGCATTAGATTCTTATCAAAATCGGCCCTTCAAAAAAAATAACTTTAATTACAGTACTAAAACATTATGTTTCGTTGTAAATTCAAATTTAATGTCAAAATATGACAGATTCGACAGAGGTAAGTTTATACACTTGGCTTTATATTCAAAAGCCTACACATTTGTTTTGATGCTTCAATTACTGGGTAAACCCTTCATTAAACTGTTAAAGTGTGACATTGCAAATTTACAAAGTTGAAAAAAGGTGTATTTATCTCAATTAACTTCGAAACCTTGTTCAAAGTGAATTGATAGGTTATATGTGGGCACAAAATATTGGCACATGAGTTGATGTAATTTCAGTGAATTCAACATTGAAATTCAAGTCAGGTAGATGGAGGTATGGTAAGGAGTTTCATTTTAAAATACACCCTTTTGTATACGTGCACAGTGCATCAAACACTGTTTTGTTTATATTTTTTTTCGATCAACATCGTGGGAATCGTTCAGGGAATAAACTTTGAGTTCATCGAAATAATATGTTGGATCAGCATCGACTTTGATGGAATTTTTATATATATCCATGATGTTTAAGAATGATTTATATATAGGATAAGTAATGTAAAATACCGCTTTTTGATTTTATTATTTGTATGAAATGGAAATTATATATGTTACCGTTAAAGTGCGAAATCCGTTATTTCATAAAATTATTAGATATTTCATGAAATAATTGGAAATGTCAGTTAAAGTATATAAAACCATTGAATTCTACGATTTAACTAGGTATTCTATGGAATAACGACTACATGATCGTTAAAGTATGAACTATAACACTCGAAAGATTTTGAACCGATTCTATAGCTGCTTTTAATCAGTTTTGAACCAATTATGCAATGACGTGTGTGCGTACCCGTCATTTCGTTGCTTTTAGACCTAGAATTTAGGTGGTGTATTTAATTCTTTTTGTTTTTTTATATTTTGGATTATTAACAGATACTTTTGCAGCTTGTTTTCAAGCAATGACTTCTGTAGAGGAATGGGAGACTAACCTGTAAGTAAAGAAAGCTCAATGTGAGAGAGTTGAATCTTTAGAAAATTAACGGGGACAAAGGAAAAAAAAAGTTCTGCACTTACTCACGAAAAATTATTAACTTGGATACCATAAATGAGAAGTGCTAAAACAGCACAGAAAAGAGTAAGTACCACGTGACTAGTGGTTACTTCAGAGCTATGATATACTTGATTGATTGAATATTAACGTCGCACTGTTCAGCTACACGAGGGCTTTTGGCGACGGACCATGTAATTTTGAACCATGGTCAAGTGATGTGGACGACACCTGTGTGTGAGCTGGCACCCCCTCTCCTAACTACCACACCAAAGGGAGGACATTTCAGCTCTCGACAGATTTAACGTGCATCGCTGCCCTACACGGTGGGTCTTTAGTGGTAGTGGGCTCGAACTCGTGACAAGGCAAGCCACGGTCCGATACCTATACCACTCGGCTACCGCGGCCACATGATATCCTTGAAGTTCAAGGAGTATATAAAAGTTAATTGTTCCAGTAACAGATACATAACAAATCCTTCTTTGTTCCCTTTTTGTTTAACTAATGTTAGCAATATGAGTTAAAAGAAATATCATATGCATTTCCTTATTATTTGCCAATTAATCATCTACAATAGGGTTAAAATGTAGTTTTCTCTCTCTCTCTCGTGAGGTTTTAGCTATTTATGATCAATTAATTTATAAAATAACTTTGCAATCGTTGATTTTTTTTATTTTAATGGTCTATCATTAGCTATTTCATAGAATAATTAGATAAAGTACGGAATGTTTCATCTGCTATATACTTTAACCGACTTGTCTAGCTATTTCATGAAATACCTTCCGTAAAATCCGGCGTATAACACGCACCCCTTTTTTACAAAAGAGCCTGCGATGCACGTTGGCAATGCTATTATGTTTTAAAGCTCTTTATTCGAGACATTACCCAAGGATATTTAAAAAATAGTATATTTCTAGAAAAACAACACTGCAAGTTCAAGGTATAGCATTTCTTTTAAATGAACAGTATTCGGATCTTCGTAGAAGTTCAAGTCTTTTTTATGCTCATCTCGTTTTTTACTTTTACAGTTCTTATTTTTATACCCGGCGTATAACACGGTACCCATAAATTTAAATCTTTTTTTCGGTTAAAAGTGCGCATTATACGCTGGATTTTACGGTAGTTATTCAATGAAATAACTGAATTGTGCACTTTAACGGTAACATATATATAATCCTAATATTTAAAGTGCAAGTAATTTTTCTGTGAAAATTGTGTTTCGATTGGAGTGAGTAAGTTTCAAATAGCGTCGCACTATAAAACAACATGAAGGCTTTCCGGAGACGAATCTTGTATACTTGAACCACAGTCAAGTAACGAGAACGATACCTGAGATTGAAATTCCTCTTCAAACTTCTACACTAAGCCAACGAGAGGATTTTAAGCCCCTACAGATTCAACGAAAGTTTTTTTAAAAAAATAATTTTAAAAAACGTGATTTTATACATGCATTTTTATAAATGTTGTAAGAAATGTATCTCCTTTGATGGTAAAATCTCCAAAATTCTTGAATGAAAGGGATGTTTAAATCATTCGCTATAAAAACGTAATGTCCGATATTGCATGAAAGTTAATGTTGACAACGTCATCTTATCATTTTTACAAGTACTCAAATATTACATAGAATTTAATTAGCTAACATGATAAAAACGATGTTATCTATCATCGATTAAGAATTGATGAAGAATATACAGCAAATCACGTTGGTACGATATACCAAAAATAATTTGGAACACTTGTATTGCCCTTTTTTTCAGGCGCTGAACTGTTTTAAATAATAAATGGTTCTTCATTAAATTAAAGAATCTATAAACACATTATTATCGTCTGCTCTGATTCAATTTATTCTAATTTATGTATTTGACAAAAATTGATCTTATTTTTTTATGCATAATCATCTGATATAATTGATTATTTTCTCAAAATTGGCAATGTTCCTGTTAATATTTGATAGGATATTTACTTTTGAAAAAATTGTTAAAGTTTTTGTCACTTTGAATCTCTTCTCTGGTCAACCGTGCTACTTATAAAACTTTAATCTAGTGCTTGTATGAGAAATTTTATTCGTTATCAGTCTCGAATGACAGCCTAAACATCATTTCTTTTCAATGCGTTCGAAATTATCGCCAAGAAACTAAAGCCATTTTGAAAACTATTTTGCGAATATTTTGTACACTCACTGTCAACATCTTATGTGAGAATTATACAAGTTTCTCTCTCTCTCTCTCCTTTGTCACTTTTTAAAGTAAAACTTCTAGCTGATTCACAAATAGGCTTCAATCAGTAAAATATACATTTACTATGAATTTTACTGGGAAAGATTTATTGTTTGAAATTATTTTTTGAGTTATTATGGTGAATAAAATAATAATGATTCACGATTAAAACCCATGAAAGCTGTTTTAAGAGTATAACACCGTTTATTTTTATCGTACATTTCCATCAATACTTTTATAAGAACTTCTTAGCGTCAACTACATAGCAAAAATAACATCTCTGTCTACTATCCACCAAAATGTTTTTCAAATAAGACTGTGACTCCACCATTTATAATAAAATAAATAAAATATAAATGATAGAATATAAGCGAGCACTAATGCCACAAATCATGACGACGCGATAGAAGTTTCCGTGAGTGAAATAAGATCAAAATATCTTCCCGCGTCTTTTCTTAGAACTCGGCTCCTCTAATAACCTATTGTGCACCTTCAGGGCGATGCTGATCTAGCCTAACTATGATAATAGTAATAATTCAAGTGCGTAACTGCATACATATTGTGTGTAACTATTACCGGGAATTATTTTGTTCCTTTGTTTCGACTTAATAAAGTTATCAAAAGAAAATACAATGGGATATGTATGTTTAGCCCTTTTTGTTACTTTAACTTTTGAGGAATATAACTTTTATACAAGTAAAAATAATTCCTTTCAGCTTTTTAAATTTTATCTATAATTGTTATAGTTAACATTTATGATAGAATCTAAATTAAATTTTATCGTGAATGTTATTTTTTTAACCCAAGAATCCTTAGTAATATTATAAATGTGAAAGTTTGTTTGGATGTTTGGTCGTCTTTCACTTAAAAACAACTGAATGGATTTTAATGAAACTTTACAATGATATAGCTAATACATCAGAATAACACGTAGGCCATAATTTATAAAAATTTTGTGTGAAGTGTCCAAAATATAACGATATTTGTCAAGTAAGTACGAAAAATTTCTGCCATCTGCTAGCAATTATGGCGTGCGCTACAAAAAAGCCTGCGGCAGCATATGTCTATCTTTTATTTATGAAGAAACCCTTTGTGTTTTGTCTACACAAGGCGTGCGCTTCTGATTTATTCCTGTGATTAGTGTAATCCCTATTTTTTTTTATTTTAGAATAAAACTAAATTTTGAAGGGAGATGTTGGTTTAAATCTATCTTTATTTGAATAGCTACTATTGGTTTTTTTCATGGGTAAGCCATTATCGCCAAAATAGTGAACCATAATGCAATATAAATTAATAATTTATTTCTATGGACTTTTTTATGATTTTATTTTGCACATTTGAAGATCGTAGAAGAAGAAGAAGGAAAAAGAAAGCTGAGATGCTGAAAGCTGTGAGCTGATGGTAAAGATTTATACTTAGAAGCGCAATTATAGAACGGGCTTTAGCAGTCAAGGAAATTAAGGAAGATTGAGATTCATAGGATAACTTTACTTAAAGTTAAGCGGTTAGGATTCCAAGCGCTTATTTACGTAGATTTAGGGTTACGATATATCACTCTTGATTTCCTTCCTAGCGTAAAACTGTCTTTGAATATTATAATTATTAATAATAAATTGATTTTATTATGACAAGCTTGGGTCATCAACCATTACCTCCCACAAATCTAGGTCCAGTAGATGAAGAGATGGTTTCTCCAATCAGGGGGTTATCACAATGTAAGAAACTATGGATTTCTGTTTAAACATGTTCTGCTGAAATTTGCCTTAAAATTTCTCCTGTAAAAAATATTTTTTTCAATAAAATACAAATTGCTGGAATATTTTTGATTTATTTGTTTATGTAAGAGTTTTTAAAGCACAGCTACCTTCTCAATTTTGCAACTGTCAAATTTCCCATGACAAGGTGCTTGATCAGGGGTGGGCATTAAGTCGATTGCGGTCAACCGGTGGACGACCAATACATTTTGGGGTGAACCCCTGAAGATTAGCAATTAGGTAAATTTACGAGTACACCGAAATATTCAAGATAGGCGGACAGTATATGCAGACTAAGTCTTCTACTGACTATAACTATGAGCACTAACTTTAGATGAATTATTTTTGTTTTTTAAAACATTTTGAATTGTTTCAAAACAAATGTATCATTTGATATTATCCAATTTGTGGTTATTATTATTATATTTGTATCTGGCATTTTGCTTTAAACGTGGTATTAAAAGTGTAAATTCACTGCCTTGTAATTATGTAGGTAAGTACGTATTCCGCATTTATTGTTAAATACTAGCTGGTATATCCGTTCTTCGCACGGGTGAATTGAAAAATTAAACAAAACAAATTGAAGGATAAAAAGTTTTTAATGAGTTAATTTTGCGTGAATTGCACATTAAACAAAAAAAAAGTTTTGTATATTACAGCTGAACAAAAAAAAAAAAAAGAAAGAAAACCACGTTCGTTAAACTTTATGTCTTTTGATCTAATAGCTGATAAAAAGGATTTTTTTTTTAAAACTCCCCGTAACTCTCTTGTGGGTCGATTTTTGAAAACGCCTTCTTAAGCTGATCTCTGCTCAGCAAACGAAACACATTGTTATAAATTTTGTGTAATGAACGCTTAAAATAGTGAAAATAATTTATATCTAGAAGTGTAATACGTTAATATTACTTTCTGTTGTATTTATTTTATGTTAAAATTGTAATATTCGCACAAGCAACGCTGCTCCTTACATTATAATAGTGATTCAATGAAAACATAGTGAAATGTTGGCGATAGATAAATTGTAATCTGCCTCACGCTCAGCCTGTTCAAGCTTTCGCAGTTCCTGGTGCCTGGCGTAGACAAAACAAAATGGGAAAATTTTTACTTCTTACATAAAAGATAGATATATCCTGTCGTGGGATTTTTTGCAGACGGCAGAATTTTTCCCTACATACTTGACAATTATCGTTATATTTTGGAGACTTCACACAATATCTTAATAAATTATAGCCTATGTGTTATTCTGATCTATTAGCTGTATCATTGTAAAGTTTCATTAAAATCCATTCAGTTGTTTTTGCGTGAAACAAGAACAAATATCCAGACTAACTTTCGCATTTGTAATATCAATAAGGATTGTAGATATTTTTCTTAGCTCACCACACCTACACCACTGGGTAGACCACGACACCTTGAAAAAATTAGAAGTAACCCGTATTCAGGAAAAATTTACCCTCTTCTGTTCTAGATCGTTATTTTCAAGCCAGAGTACGTACTGCCTATTTTTTATTTCTTTGAGGAACTATGAAGCTTTGAACAGATCAAAAACTTTCTATTGCGAGAAACCATTACTCAGCTATCCATGGCTCCAAATACACTGCTGGACAATTGCTAAGGACGGATAACACTATCATCCATAGCAACCACAAAATGAAAGGAAGCAAAATGTGGAAAATTAGAATAAGTGCGGGATATTAGTAAGAAGAAGTATGAGTATGCAAATTTTTTTCCCACGTCTGTTTATCACGTGATAGCGTTCATAAGAGCTTTGACGCATGTGGACAGTTGTTGTTTCAAGTCAAAGTTTTACAGGAAAGATTTAATAGACGAACTTAAAATTTTTGGCATGTCTTCCCGACATCACATAGATGATTTTATGCGTGGCCGAATTATTGGAAAGATCGAAGAAGGGCGAAAAATAACAGATGTTGCCAGGGAGTTCGACATCGCTCACAGCGTTGTTTCACGGCTGTGGAAGTCATTTAAAACTACTGGAATGTGTAGTAGACGGCACGGAGGAGGTCGTGTTAGAAGTACGACGCCTGCAGAAGACAGATATATCGTCCTATTAGCAAACAGGAACAGGCGCACCACAGCTCAGCAGATGGCAAATCAGTTTCTTGCTGCCTCAGGAAAGCAGATCTGCCGAAAAACTGTTGCCAGACGTTTGAGGGAAGGAGGACTATACGCACGCAGACCTGTTGTGTGTGTCCCATTGACCAGACAGCACCGTACTGCCCGTTTGCAATGGTGTCGTGAGCATCACAATTGGACTGAACAGGACTGGGCATGCGTACTATTCTCAGATGAGAGTAGGTTCAGTCTGTCATCGGATTGTAGACGCCAACTGATCTGGCGCGAGAGTGGAACTGCTTATCGTCCAGAAAATATCCAGGGAAAGGACCGATATCTGACATGCAGTATCATGGTGTGGGCCGGCATCATGATCAATGGCCGCACGTAGCTACATGTGGTTGCGAATGGGACTATGACGGGCCAACGATACATTGATGAAGTTCTACTTCCTCATGTTCGTCTTTTCCGTGGTGCTGTCGGTGATAAATTTGTTTTTATGGACGACAACGCAACATGTCATCGAACACTCGCTGTTCAGGATTGTCTAGACAGCGAGGGTATTCAACGTCTCGTATGGCCAGCGCGTTCTCCAGATCTAAACCCCATTGAAAATGTGTGGGATGCTTTGGGGAGGCAAGTTGCTGGTCGAAACTATCCTCCGACAAACAAGAACACCCTCATCCGTCCACTCACAGAGGAATGGGATAAATTGCCTTAACAGCTGCTGGATAATGTTGTGCAAAGTATGGTACGACGTGTGGAATGTTGCATCACACTCCACGGTGGACATATCCCGTACTGATACCATTCTTTAAGGTGCCTGCTGACTTTTAGATGCATTGTTCCATTTCTCCGTACGCAGATCAAATGAACATTTTTTTTTTTTCAGATGTTTCACAGCTTTTGTACTTTCAGAACAATAAATATTCTTTATTCTAATGTCTGAACAGTGTGGCAACTATATTTTATCCTACTAGGCCTCATGTCTCGCTTAATGTTATGCTACATAGCAATTTGTGATCCATCCGTAGCAATTGTCCAGCAGTGTAGTATGACTACAAAAGATAATCGAGCATATTTTTCTACTTTTAACTAAAGTATCCTTTAAAACATTTGATGAAATTCAAGCAGAGCTGCAAAATTCTGAATCAAGTAATTTCGTTTTGATTTTTTTAATATTTATATACTGATGGAAATATTATAATATTCCATTGTTTTTCAAATAGTCCATAGTTGTACTAAATGAGACACGCGTAGCGCTGCGTATAACGTTTAGTGTTCCGTTTAAAGTGATTGCCTTAAAGACGCGTGTAGGTGCGAAATTTTTGGAACTTCTTCCATGTTTTACATTTTGAATATTAGTATTTTGAGATGCTCTAGAGCATTTAAGTTTTAAGGATGTGAAATGGTATAAAAAGCATTTATTATTTTTATTCCCTAATTACTTGTATTCTTATTATACGAACGTACTTAAATTTTAATATTACAATGCATTGATAAGTGCAAGCCTTCTTGCAGAATGTTATATTTTGCTAACTTGAATGTACTTGAAGTTGTTGATGCAGAGAATAAATACATGCGTGGATGTGGATGTAATATTTATGAACAGTCTCAATATAGGAAACGAAATAAATGTTCTAAACTTGAGTAAAATTATATTCCTTTTATGACAATAATAAAAAAAAAATTTTTCAAAAATAAGCTTTTTTAATTGAACAGTTTCTATAAACACTTCCTCCTGTACCTCCTATCAAAGTATTACATCAAGGGAAACCGTTTCGTAAAGTAATATCAGAACACACAAAAAATTACTTGGTACTTATACTACAGTTAACCATTTAACCATCTCACTCAACCGGTGCGTTATGTGCCCCGGACGTATATATCAGTCCTTCCAAAATACGTTTCTTTTTTTCTCTCGCTGTTATCAGTAAAACTATTACGAAGGTTTTGGAATGCTATAAAATTACCTTAACAGTGTTTGCGAAAGATTTATTTACTTCAGAGAAAAATGTACAAATTTGTGCCTTTTCTTTCCCCCCCAACACACCACATACGCTCACTCACGTGAAAAACTAGGGTGCAGGGGAGTAAATCGCATAACTTTCAATCGGCAGTTAAAGGATCAAAGAATCCTAACCTTCAAAAAGAAATTTTGGAATTAATTAAAAGTAGTATTTATGGATGTACGAAAAATGGAAAGGCTCAGTTTTTCTGTAGTGTGTATAAGACAGCATATTTCTCAAACTGTGGGGCGCTCCCACCTGGGAGGGGGTGACAGCCCTGCGTGGAAGGCACAAGTATATGAAAAAGTTGAAAATAAAATATTTGAAATAATTTTCAATTTACGGTAAGGCAGCAAAACAAAATACGTTCCGCAATAAAAAAAAGTACACATTCACACCGATATAATATACTTCTAAATGTATCATTACTGCACAAAGAGTATTTGATAATTTATTTATCAATATTAAATTAAAAAAAAAATTTAGTAAGTACTAGAGACTCTTGTGGGCTTGTCATATACAAAATTTAATTCTTATCTTGGTAACTTGTATATTTTATAATTAAAGTCGTATTGTAGTTTTAGCGTTAAACTACATTATTATTGCATTTAATACATTGTTATTGTAAAAGAGGGCAAATTATGACTGAAAATTGGGTGGCAAATATGGAAAGTTTGAAGAGCACAGGAGTAAGCCAATTTTTTTATGTATTCCTGAGTAAAAAGAAGAAATTCTTCCATTATGAGTAAATATAAATTGTATAAGTGTGATGTTTGTTAGTGCACATGCTACACAGAATTTATACTAATAAACATTCATAAATAAAAACCGACATTTTTCTATTGCAGTCCTCCTGAACACCATCTGTTTTCTCTGCTCTGCACAGCTTAAACAAAATAAATTAAGTTTATACAATTCTGAGAATATACGAGAAACGGGAACCGATATGTATAGATAGCGTGAATCTATTTATAAACAGATTCAAATAAATGTTCCAGCATTAACATATTCGATTCATAAATAATTTTATTTTTCATAACACTGATTCATTCAACCATCAGAAAAAATTAATCGTCTTATAAGATTAACAAAACAAGCGTAGTCTCGTTTCCGACTGGATTTCCTATGCGTTTTATTGGGTGCAACTTCAGCAATAAAGAATTTCTCGCGCTCACAATTACCCTGTCTTGGAGATCCTGACAAATGATGTATTTCGTATTATTCATTGTATTTCCCACGGGTCGCATTGAGACGTTAACGGACGTGTCTAATTCAATAGTGGATTACTCTGACCGCCTAAATGCAGGGTTTTACTCCATGATACATTATTACTAATCGTTCCTACCCTTTTACTGCAATCTCAATCAATGCTCATTCATAATTGAGAACTTGAAGACCAGAAAATTTTTTAATCTGAGAAACCTCTGTCAATCAGGTATGGTAATCGTTCTAACGATATATCGATAAAACAATTAAGATTGATTGTTCAAAAACCGTTTTTTATCTTAACGGTTAGAATAGACGAATGGTTCGCTTATTACATTGATAGAATCATTTGGAAGAACACATTCAGCACATGAAGACTTTTTGCAATGGTTAGTTGTTATGCTTTAATAAATATCTCTTGATCATTCGAAGCTATTTTATATAGTTTGTCTTTGTTTTCTTCATAGATTAAACATAATTATTTGCTTCAGTATTTAAATATTCTACTTAATAGCCATTTATTGAATATTTCTCTAACTTTAGAAAAAATAATTATAGATTTTAAAGAAACTTTGAGCAGTCGTATTATCTGATTCCACGTTAGATAAAGTTGCAATTTATACGAGGGCTGTTTCTTAAGAAAGGTCCATTTGTTAAAAAAAAATAACGATAATATTTTGTTTCAAACCCCCTTTATTTTAGGATTGTACATACTTTTGCCTAGTTTTCTACATAGTTGCCGAGTTTATTAATGCGCTTGTCATATCTTAGATTTAAGTTTTGAAAATTCTCTTCAAAGAAATCTGCCACCTTGTCAGGCAAGAGTTCACGGCCGCTTTCACTTCTTCGTTGTCACTGAAACGCTTCCCGCCAAGATTGTGTTTGAGGTACCGCAAAAGGTGGAAATCGGAGCAAAGTCAGGGCTGTATGGTGCATGGTTCAAAACCTCCCAGCCAAAAGATTCGATTAACTGCTGAGTCGTTCGAGAAGTGTGAGGCATTGCGTTATCGTGGAGGAGCAAAACACCTTCTGACAGCATGCCGCGCTGTTTGTTTTTCAATACTTTTCGGAGCTTCCGTAGAGTCGCGCAGTAGGCACCTGAGCTGGTCGTTGTTCCTTGTGGCATAAAGTCCACCAGCGAAACACCGCGCCGGTCCCAGAACACTGTTGTCAAAACCTTGCGCTCTGATAGCGTTTGTTTGGCTTTGACCTTGACGGGAGAGGATGTGTCGCCATTCCATCGACTGTTGCTTTGATTCCTGAGCGTTCTTCGTCATGGACGTTTGTTCAACCATCTTTAAACTTCCTGACCCATTTTCGAACTTTCCTCTCATTCGTTACTTCTGTGCCATAAACTTCTGTTATCTGGTGATAAATATCTACCACCGACATGTTTCTCGCATACCGTATGTCACACTTGGCGGACGATTCAATCAACTTAAACATTTTAAAGACGAACAGCAAATCTTATACGATTGCTACAGAGCTGGAAATGGCGCGAATGTGTTCGCAAAGGATGCTGCTCAGTGACGCAAAGACTCGTTGCGGCGCACTCGCGAACTAGGGAACTACTCGCGCCAACGGACCTTTTTTTAAAAATAGCCCTCCAAATTCTCCAAAAAGGCTATTCAAAATAACTTTTGATGAGATTTTTCTTCGAACAATGCAAAGATGGAATAATATATATATTCATTCTTCATAATAATATTTATCCTTAAAACATTAATTTCTTCTAAAAAAATTAGAACTTTTGTTAAAAGTAAAGAAGCTATGCTTGATTCAAATATATAATCAAGTTTCAAACTTGAAAAAGTTCTTGCTAAATGATGGTTATTATTTTGCAGTGGAGAAGAGAAACGCCATATCTTGTGCACCAGAATGCTATTGAAAGTATCACTTAATTTTCATCGGAATAATTCTAAGCTACTTATAATTATTATAATTTTGATATTACAAAAATCATTTTGATAAACAAAATATGAACTTCCGTGCATTCAACGACTCCAGGTAAATCTTTTTCGACACATTGTAACAATCTTGTTACATTGTTGGCATTAATACATTATCTTGCAAAAACAGAAAAGGAAACACCATGAAGAAAGTGACTTTTTATTGGATTTGAATCAAGTGTAAAGTTCATACACAGACAAAAGAATGATTAAAAATTCAAAGCCGCAGTACCCATCAATGATTAGTGATTGCACATTGAATATTAAAATCAACAAAATTGAGGAACCTCCTTACCTTGGCAAGGAAGCTAATTTTTATACGTAGATTTAAGGAATAATAAAGATTTCCAAACTCATCTTGTGATACGTTCTGCCAGGCATTTATTGATTGTAGCCAGTGGCGCACACAAGGGGGGTCCGGACACCCCCCAAAGCCCTTGATTTATTTTCGACTGATTATAATTCTAAGTATATAGTACGTAAAACTTAATTAAGTATTGTTATTAATGATTAGTTTTATTAATTAATGCTAATTATTTATTCAAGGGAGCATGATACAAGAATAGTGAACTTTTCACCCCAAACCCCCCTTGAAAAATTTCTGTGTGCGCTACTGATTGTAGCCCAAAATCTACAAAATTTAGAGACAATTATTAGTGCTCAAAAAAATTAAGGAAGCCCAACGAAAATGAACAAATATATTTCTACTGATAACTAACGTAAAACAAGCCAACCATAGTTTGAGTGAGTGAATATTAACATCGCACTGTTCAGCTACACGAGGGCTCTTGGCGACGGATCACGTAATTTTGAACCATGGTCAAGTGACGTGGACGACACCTGAGCTGGCACCCCCCTCTCTTAACTACCACACCAGAGCAACGGGAGGACGTTTCAGCTCTCGACAGATTTAGCGTGCCCTACACGGAGGGTCTTTAGTGGTAATGTGCTCGAACTCGTGACATGCCTGCCGTGGCCACTGGGCTACCGCAGCCCAACCATAGTTTGAAGAGTTACATAATAAAACTGAAATAATCTCTCGCTCATTTGTGAGAAAAAGTAAAAAGGAGGCAAGCGGGTTTATAGTAGCGGCTGGAACCAGCGTAATTGGACATTTATTTATTTATTTATCCAACGCCCGTGCTTGGCTTCTTGACTATTTGACGTTGAGCCTCCCAGTACCGACTGGCGACGTCGTCAGTCCGGTATTCATTGAGTCCAGTGCATTGGTGGTCACCATTCATCCTAGCATGGCCGTAGAACAGGCAGGTCTAGTCAACAGAGAGGTCAAGCCAGTGGAGGTGTATTCCCAAAAAGTCATGTCCGATGGTTGGACGAAACCGGGAAACAGCCTCGGCTCTTTCCAGATGCCTCGGGATATGACCTCCAGTGCAGTGACCAGGCTTCCCATGGCTTTCCAAGGCTATTGGTTTCTTGGACTTGCCAATTATTAAGCAGGGCGATTTGACAGCCCCACGTATGCGGATGCGATACTAAGACTTCATGTCAATATTACGCTGAATCAGTCGCAATTCATTTTTAAAAAATCTGACAATGCCAGACCATATAGCTTAATTTGAAAAGTATATGCTTGAAGCCGAAGCAATACAACGTATGGAGATCCCAAGATACTTTGCTGGCCAAAATCTGATCGAGTATGTTTGGAATTCACTCGGACAATGCATTGTAGTGATGAAATGTTTCTCCGTTTAGTGTCCAGAATTTAAAAATTGCACTTCAAGAAGAACGTGGAACTGTTATTTAAAACTATTTTGAAACAAAAAAAGCTTCATTTTCGCTTATCTGGTTCAGATTCATGGATGCCTTTTAAGACTGAGCAGATGCCTTGGTCAGGTGGTCAAGTCCCCAGTGTTTAAGTCCCCAAGTAAGCTTTATCGACCCATTCAGTAGGGATGAAAGATTGAGACGACCTTGCCCAGCCCTGTAATAGAACCCGGATCTGTGGCGTATGTGATTGAAACAAGTATAAAAAATATATAAACTTATTTTACGTTTTAGTAAAGTTACTATCCCAGTTCTCACTACTTTTTACATGTGAACTCTTCAGTATGTTCAAACAAGAAATCTGTTTTCAAAATAATCCATAAAACAATGCTTTTTAATGTTAACAATGCTCTTCCCATAGTGTTAGTGAAAAAGCAGATAAATTCAATTATCGAAAAATTAACACAATTAACAGCATTAAAAGAATACAGACAGGATCATATTAAAACAGTATGTATCTCTCTGCTAGCAGTATTGAGAAGTACTTCGATTTATATTGATTAATCATTATTAAACCTAGTTTTAATGATGAGGACAATACCTGCTATGCAAAATGCTCGTGCTTTTAATTCCTATAAGCTATAATTTGTGTGTGTGTTAAAAAGAGACATAAACAGTTACTGTATATCGTTTCTCTCCTTCACAGTTATTAAGATTCCAAAAACTATAGCTAGCAATGGCAAATTGAATCAAAGCAGAAATATGAAAGGAAGAATGCATATAGAAAATATTTCTTAGGTTGAAAAGATTTTCTTTAAAATCGCTGCTTCGGTTTTTCAACTAATAAGAATAAGTTTGTAAAAACAATGATTACTTTACTAAAGTGCAAGCCTTTTAGCATCCTGTCAGCAAATATTAAATTTTTTCATGAGGAATCACGTCCAAAACAATGCTAGACAATATATCCAACAATTGGGAAAGTAAATTAAATGAGAAAGGATCCAGAATTGTGTGTAATAATCTTCTAAATAATTATCAACAAATTAGCTTTCATGGATTTAGCAGATAATGTATCAGAAACCAACTATACATATAAATTAGAATGTCACCAGAAACAAAGAGACCATGACGTCATGTAATATAATATGCGCCAGAGGTTTGCGCAGTAGAACAATATTTTTAGCTAAAGAAAGAAAAGTGAATAACTTGCTCCATAATCATAAGGTGACCAGTTTCTTTACAATGAAAAGGAGGAAAAATTTAAGAAAAAACTACAACGTCAATATATGATCAATATATGAAACATTTTATTTACTCAAACAAAAATACGCTAATTAAGCATGGGTCATTTTAGTTGTTTACTTAAACACAAGTATTTTTCCAATGAATGACTTTTTTTGTCAATCTATCATTTTCTAATATATTGGAAATTTTGGAGCAAAAAATATCCTTCATATTGAATTTTACAGTAAATGCTGCAGCTAAAGTATCGACCAATAGTTCTGGGCAGCAAAAAACGTATATTTAATAAGAATAATTAAATTATTAGGTAGAATGTGTTCTTTTTTGAAATGGTTAAATATTTCCACCTATCTTTTATGAATTTCAACATGTTGAATTTACCATTGTTCTAATTTATCAGACTTTAAAATATACATCCAGTGTCCTAATTTCTTCATACAGACGCGTAACAGTTCGTCCTGCATCTCTGATCCCGTTGGTGTGGTGTGGTAGTTAGGAGAGGGGGTGCCAGCTCAGGTGTCGTCCACGTCACTTGACCATGGTTCAAAATTACGTGGTCCGTCGCCAAAAGCCCTCGTGTAGCTGAACAGTGCGACGTTAATATTCAATCAATCAATCAACCTGCATCTCTGAATAGAGATTTACAGATTAGTTTGAAAATATTGAAAAGGAGGACGAAATCAGGGGGACACTTTTTGAGGAAGGATAGAACCTATAAAAGGACTTTCCTTCCTAAAGGGGGGCGATTCGTCACATTAATAATTATAAAATTAAATTAAAAATTTATATAACTTAAATTCGCTCTCCCGTTATTTTTTCAAAGAGGGCAAATGTTTATCCCATGTACCGTATCGTTTGGATCGATAGAATTTTGTACGAAAAGATTTTAAACACTATCAAAAATTGAATCTTTTTAGTGCTTTTTCAAAAAATTTCAAAAATTTAGCTTTTAATTTTACAGATTCTGTGTAATTAATTAGTATTTTTTTTTACAAAAGTGCTTGGATCTCTCAGTTGTTGCAAGAATCATAATTCTAAGAAATTTCGCTTAATATCTGGGTTATGAAATATACAAAATATTGCCCCAACATTTAATTAAGAAACCTAAAGCAAATTACAAAAAGAAATCCCTTAGAAGAAATGCATATTATCATCACCCATTGTTTTAATATATCAAATTTTGAACATCTGGGCCATTCCATCCTTTTGAACTACGTCATCCGTGTGCCCATAAAAATTAAATATTACATACTAATGATATATAACTTTGGTAATAATTTACTCATAGTTTCCAATAATGTTCTTCAAACGAAAATATTTTATCTCTTGTGAAATATTCTAATGTATTCTAGATCCCTTACAGTAGCATATGGAGTATGATGTTGCAAACGCAAAAACAAGACAGTTTCGTTTACTATAATCTCATGCAAAACGATACCTAAAATTAAATATACACAAAATAAAAATGCGAGTACGAAAACTATTTGCGATCACAATGCAGTTCAAATTTAAATGAATCGTATCATTTAAAGGAATAATTTACTGTGCTTGTATTGCAGGATATTTGAAAAAATTATACTAAACACATTCATTTTTTCTGCTTGAATAAACATTTGTTAAGGACATTCCATCTAGAAATATTCAACGATTTACTTATTAAAAAAATGTAGATGAATTGAAATTCTTCGAGTCGGCTTCCTTAATACTTAAAAAAAAGTGTTTTTGACATCTGATACGGTTCAAAACATTTAAAAATACTGCGATCAAACAACCGAAAAAAATTAATTTTGTTTTTAAAAAATTATGGAGAACATTCCAAAAAAAGTTTTTTTAATGCTGTGATTTTTCGTGTGATTGGATTTATACTTGGAATTTATTAATTAATAATTTCTAAATCAATTGAAAGAACCTTTTAATGTACCTTACCATGAATTAAGAAAATCGCAAAAGTATTTCTTTTACATATCAAAAGTTGCATTGTTTGATCAATATTTTATCCAATGTTGTTTCATAACGTAACTTTAGAATTCATTTAAAGAACCACATATTTTTTTTTTATTTCTTAAAAATGTTTTTTTTACATGTCGTATTCTAAACAATAATTTTATGCTTTATATCTTACAACAATGTATAAAAATACTTTATTTTAAAATTTATACACAGGATTTTTGAATTATAGTGATTTTTTTAATTTGTAAAATGGTATTGTGTGTGTGTAAAATACGAGAAACATTCGACCAATTTAAATCCCCAAGCTCAAATGTAATAATTTTTCAACAAAAAACCCGAATAGTTTAATTACGTTTCATGTGGATTAAGATTGCTTAGAATTGATTCAGTTGGTAAAGAATTAATTAGAACAGCGTTTCTCAAACTGTGGGCGTGTCCCTCTAAGAGAGCGTAATAACCCTACGTGAGGGGCGCAAGCATATCGAAAAGTAGAAAATAAATTTTACTTAAAAAAATTATTAAATACTGAAAGGAAGCAAAAAAATACATTCTGAGCTATGAAAGGTAACATATAATACATATCCTATTACTAAAAAGTAACGTATTTGACGCAGATTAGCCGAAACTGGCTCTTGCGTCATAAGACCCAACACTCACTCATTCATAAGTAACGTATAGAAAATTTAATATCTATATTGATAATTCTTACGGTTTATGATTAAGGCCATATTGTAGATTTAGCGTCAAATCATATTATATTGTATTTAATATGTTATCATTGTACAGTGAGGAGGAGGGGGGTGAGGAGAGAAAATTATGACTGAACATTGGGTCACCAATATTGAAAGTTTGAGAAGCCCTGAGTTGGAAGTTAAGTTAAAAGAGAACTGAAGAAAAATTAGTTGAGAAAATTATTGCATCAAAACAAAAATAGAGCTTTCCATACACTTGAAATATTTTACTATAAATTATTTTTTCTTTTTAAACAACTAAAATAACATGTATCCTTTTTTTTTCAAAACTTATGCAATTTACTGTTTTAACCCCTTACAACTTACACGACTATATTAATGGGAGAAAAAATTTAATACAAAGACGTTTTTGCTTCAAATGTTTCTATTAGGTGAGAAAAAACTGTAGCATCGGCCCCTAGATGAGCGTTTGCTACCCCTCTTTTCATTTTTGACGCCCACAGAAGAACGCAATCACCAAATTTTTTTCTTTCTTTCAAGTGAACAATAGATTCTTCTCTCACGGCCTGAGGCGAAGCAGCTGTAGAGTCGTTTCTTGGACTGTTGGTTGTTACCCCACTTTTTCTTCTCCGACACCAAGAGGTGAATAGATTCACCGCAAAGCACTTCACACTGAACTATGAAAGGGATACACGTGTTTCCACGGTTGTCCCTTCTTTGGCTCCCTCTAACTTGTGGCAACGCTACACATGTTTGGAAAGAAGTGTCAGCTATTGTAAGGAAGAAATGCCGAGGATGTTATTCTTAGTGTCGAAGTGACAGGTCGATTAAAAGCCTTCATAGGATATACAATGTACGCCGACTAGATGATCTCAGTTCAGACAGATTTTTGACCCGGAAAGACCAGTGATGATTTGTATCAAGATAAAGAGTACCGGGTGCAGGCCCGTTTTCCTTCTAATCAGAAATAAAATGGAGTATGAGAGAGGTCTGTTCAGAGGGTTTAAACAGACAGATCGGAAGATGACCGGGAACACTTTGGTGATAAATGCAAAGGGCTGCTAGTCAGCGAAAAGACCATTGACAGGAGGAGCGATCGGAAATTCCAGCGACAAGGCAGTGGGGAAGTCGGATCAGTGATCAGAGAGGAGCTAGATCTGCGATTGGCTGCTAGGCAGCGGGAAGATAAGCGATGGCTAGACATCAGCGATCGTTTTCCAGTCGTTTTTCCAGCGAAAGTCTGTGCGCAGCTAAAGATTGATACTGGCTGGTCTCGTAATAATACGGAGCTCATCTAAAGTTGTAATACTAGAAGTTTAATTCCACTATATTTTGGTGGTGTGCGTACATAACGATATATACAGAGTCAAACCCTTATGAAGAAGCCCAATTGTCGACGATACGCACAGTATATGGTGGGCAAAAGACATAGCTAAAAGATTAAATTGAACATGTGTAAATTCTGTATTAACTTTCTGTAAATAAAAGCTAATTTTTGTATCTAAAGTTGTATTATCCCTGCTGCTACCCAGGAATTAAGTAATCTTGGGGTCACGACGTTACAAGTGATAATGAATTGAAAGCACACACCACTGCCGATCCTAGAAGGTTTGCAGTGCATGCTCCGTACGTGGGTGGCCAAAACAAGGGGTAGCTGCATATAGTTGTGTCAATCAAGCAATTTTTTTTACGAATTTCTCAAAATAAAACTTATAACAAGTCGAATAAACATGTTGAGTTTTAAACAGTTGTTGAAGAATCAAAATAAATCCCAATTTCTCAATAGTATAGCATAGTTTAAGAAAAATAGAATGTTAATGCACTGTGTGTTGGGTCACTATGTTCTTTCTTAATGTCCTCTTTTCACACACATCCTTAATTTGATTGCAAAATTCATGATAGAGATGGAAAAAACCTCAATAAAAAAGGTTTTCTTGCTGATTCCAGCGGCACTGACAGTGCACTGTGGATTGAAGCTTGACAAAATTATTTTTGCAAAAGTTGCCTTACGAAAACATCTAATATGGTTAATATTACCTTTTGCCATAGGAGTGTTTAAATTCAATATGCATTTGGGAAAATTAAGTTTTCAATTGAATGATAACTTTGCAATTTAGAAAAACAAAATAAAGCAAAGAAGTGATTTTTATATCTATTTGCATTTTTATTGATGTTTACTTTCCACTCTTATACAGGTAGATCAGTTTATAAAGTTAAGTATTAGTCAAAATATAAAATATTATCAAGATTAGTGGCACATTAGGTTTTTGCACGCGTACGGCCGACATCCTGGGATCGGTCCTGATTGAAAACACTTTACTTCAGAATGTAATTATCTTTTTATTAAAAGAAATTTAGCAAAGACATATTAAGACATTCAAATCCAATACAAAATTAATCTCTACCTTAACTTTAATCGCATAAATATTAAATTTCCGCATAAAGAACTGTATACAGACAAAAACTTCTGAAACATCTGCAGTGATCGATTCAGCAAATATGAATAAAAGGGGATTTATCAAAATTTCTTTCAACTAATTTCACATTCTAAATGCAAAATCATAAATTCCTCAAACATTCCAAATTCGAACGAGAGCAATAGAAAAGATACGCCAGTGTTTCCGAACAAAAGATTTGAGAAAACCAATCCTCTAACCTCCACTTGGAAAGTATAAACTATTATTTAGTTATTAACTCTCCTCCTTTCCCATTGTGAGTGGGCCATTAACCCTCCCCAGGGGCCTAACCGTAACCGTGACTATTAACCCTGCCCCACCCTCGAAGCAGGCACCCACCGCGGGAGAAAAACACACTCATTTCTCCTGATAGGTAATCATTGGGATTATCCGGGTCTAAAGACTAATAACAATCATCTGTCCTTACCTTTTCATTCATCGCGAACCATTGATTTGTAGAATTAGATTTTCACCTGTCGATTTGGGGGAGTACCTTTGGGCCATATCTTAAGGTTTGGAAAGGAAGATGGGATAAAATAAAGTGAATAAATAATTTTGTGAAAGGAATTTTAATGCAGTAAAGCCAGTTGTTGAGTTTTCTGTTCGTGTTTATTTGTTATCAGTGTCGACAGGGGGAGGTTGTAAAAAAGGTAACTCGAAATTTTGTGAAGTGAGAAAGAGGATTGAAAGTTAAGCAGAAAATGCGGTATCTGGTTTTTTTAGTTAGAATTTTAATAACGCTCCCTGCTTCGTTCTTTCTTTTTTCTCCTCTTATCCCCTTTTTTGTTGTTTTCAAGTGTTGCTATCTACATTCATTAAACTTAATATACGCTAAAAAAAATACTATTAATTTATAGTTTGAAGTAAAAAAATTTAAAAGCTCCACCCCCCCTCCCCACCCCGAATAATTATGATTTAAGAGCTTAAAATCTTTGAAGGCAGTAAAATGCTATAAATACTTCAGACAAAGTATTTTTAAAGAGCAATTAAGAGTATCATATGATTCTTCATACGTATATTTAGACTTTGGCAATTCAATGATACAGAAAGAAGAAATGTTATTACAAAACGTTAATGCATATTTTACAACTGTAATGTATGAAAATAACATTAGAATTCGTTCATCATTTACTCAGTTCTAAATAAACCAATAAATTTATTTTTAGGATTATCATTATAAAAATGTATATTTAACATTTGTTGCAAATATTTTTACCCTAATTCTATAGGGTTTTATTAAGTTTATCTTTTATTAAGTTACACAAAAATAGAAAGATAATTATCAATAATAGGTAAATGTATAACTGAAGTTAAAACAAAATATAAATATTTGTCCTTCTATATAAATGAAAAAAAATTACAAAAAGAGGTCTACATCAAAACTTAAAGTCTCCCTTGAAAATACGCTGTAACGTGTATTCTGAACACTGGCGTAACGGAGAACAACTGGGTTCATGTTATGGGAACAACTCATGTTTTGGGCTCTCAAGTTGGATTTTACAAAGGGTAGGCACTTGTCGGCAGTCAGGCTTTGAAGCTTCCTAGAATCCCCCCCCGTGATGTGAGGATTACGGAGGTGTACGTTACGCAATTGGTTCTGAAGCAAAATTTGTATGTACCGTATACAAAGGCCTCCAAAAGTTAAGGTACAACCGTTTTTGAGCATCTAATTTGCTAGTGAAAGAATGTAGAAACAACAAATTTGGAAGAAATGTGCATTAAACAGTTAATTATTGATTGAGTCAGACATTTACATATGTTTAATGCAAAAATAAGTTACAACAAAAAAGGACTCTTGGCGGAAAAGTTCATTTTTGAAGAAAACCATACATCACATAGAAACGTTACAAAAAATGGTTCTAATATGAAATATGCCTACGCCTAATTTGAATGTATTGGCAGCATTGACTTTAAATGCTGCCTATTAAGTTGTCAGACACCAAAAAGGGAAATGAAGATCAAACACGGAGTAAGTCTTGTTCCAGCACATGTAACGACCTTAAAGGACGATTTAAGGCAGCAACCTATCTGCCAAGATACACTGGTGTGCAAAAATTAAGGACGAGACGGTTTTTTCAATATAACTTTGTACAAAAGCTTTCCAAATCAACACATTTAATACCGTAAGATCCCCAATACGTAAGGACAGGTGTAATATGTAAGCAACACTTACTAAAAGAGAAATCAGAGGGATAAAAAGAAGCTTTATTGAAAAAGTAGCATGGAGCGCAATGCGACTGAAGGCCGAAACATCCCTTTGATGGGTGTCCAGCAAGAAACATCCGGTCTTCAGTAGGGGATATGATCTCCCCTGACTGCTAGGCAGGTTTCACAGCGCCTGCCCATGCTGAGAATGAGGGTGTCAATGAGTTGTTGAGGAATTGCTGCCCATTCATCTTGCAGCGCCAATCAAAGCTCCCGAATCGTTACTGGTGGTAAGCTACGAGCTGCCAAGCGTCTGCCTAGAAAATCTCATACATGCTCGATGGGATTGAGATCCGGAGATCGTGCCGGCCAATCCATACGTTCAATATCCTCACTCTCTAAGAGCTGTTCGGCAGCTACTGTGCGATGACATGGTGCATTGTCGTCCATGAAAAGGAACTGCAGACCCATAGCGCCTCTAAAAAGACGCACATATGGAAGAAGAATCCCGTTACAATAACGGGTCCCGTTGACTGAACCTGCGTCGAAGATGTGAAGGTCTGTACGACTACTAAGCATGATGCCTCCCCAAACGAGAACCCCGCGACCTCCATACCTGTCCCTTTCAATGATGTTCGAGGGATGATTGCGGCTTCCCCGCTCTCCAGATGAGTATGCGATGAGAATCGCTACTCAAACTGAATCTGCTCTCATCTGTAAAGAGTACTCGTCCCCATTCATTGTCTCTCCAATTCCGGTGTTCCCGGCACCACAGAGAACGCCTTCTCCGATGGGCAGGCGTTAAAGGTACACACCGTACAGGGCGTCGTGAAAACAGACCACCACCGTGCAGTCTTCTGGCCACGGTAAAACGCGATATCGGTCGTCCAGTCGCCTGTGTCGTGTGTCTAGCGTTTTCTCCCGCTGTCTACCGCCTGTTTCTTCTGGCCTGTAAGACAATGTACCGGTCATCTGCGGGTGTGGTTCCTCGTGGACGACCACTACTGAACCCCCGGATAGCTGTTCCTGTAGTTTGAAATTGTCTCCAAAGTCGTGAAACGATGCTGTGTGCAATTCCGAACTCTGCAGCCACACTTGTCACACTGCGGCCTTCCTCCAACTTCCCAATGATTCGACCTCGGGTAAAAGCATCCAGATGTCGTCTAACAGATTGAATATTCGCCATTTCTCGCTGAGGCAGCAACTCGGTGTGGTTTTAACTGCTATACGGCGTGCAATCTCTTTGCCAGAAATACTGATCTTACACCGACAACAAGCTTTATACTACTCAGACACTCCCCCATTACGTCTACCTGCATATCTGCGCATGTGCTACCGTAGATCATCTTACTTAATCTCCTGATTGGTCTTTCTGTCCACTCTTTCTCTTCGTTCAGCTGATATGCTAATTTTTCGACTTCGTCCTTAATTTTTGCACACCAGTGTAGTTCTAAAAATGTTCTGTCGGATTCAGGAGGCTGAGCTGGTCATTCCATCTGCTTAAAACTGGACCCGAAGATAGTCCTCAGCAACCTCAGCTCGGTGAGATCGTGCATTATCATCGATCAAAATGAAATCGTTACCAAAAGCACCAGCATATGGGTAGACATATTGATCAAGTATCTCATCCCAATATCTTAGTTTAGTCAAAGTTCCTCCTTGGAACACATACAGGACAGTGTGACCACCGAGTGAGATCCCTGCTCAAATCAGGATTCCGCCACCTCTGTAATTATGTCTGTCAATAGTGTTAGATTGATGGTATTGATGCTAACACATTTTTTTTCATTTATCACAATCTCTGATAATCATACTGCCTACACCATTTTTTTCCTTTGAAAATGAGTGGTAAGATAAATTTTTGTATACGGAATGTGATAGTCGACCAAAGTTTCAAGATATAGAGGGAAAATTCACTGTGTGATGATCATATGCGTTCACACATCTTTATGAGCAAATGTGAATTTTGCGAACTATTCGGAAACTCGGATTTAGATACTGTCTTTAAAGGATTTATGTAGTGATTTTTTCATGTAGAATAAAGATTTCATTAAAAACACCTAAAAAATTGAAACATTAAAATCCCTTGCGCATGACTAACTTTAAATTTAAGGGAAAAAATAGTTTTTTCTAAACTAAGTTCTTTTTTTTTCTTTTTTTTTTAGATTAGCCTAGTGTATAATCTGACTCTTTCTGTGTTTCTTGAAGTTAAAATAACTTCAAAAAACTTCAAAAATTTATCTATTTATAGATGGAAATATGCAGTATATGTATATAGAGTGAAACTTTATTAATTATTAGTTAGCTCTCTCTCTCTCTCTAATATACATAGTTTTAAATGCTTAGTTATCTTTAATTTATATGAACTGAATATTATTTAAAATAAATGAAAATTGCTCTTTAGAGACTAGCCACATTTACTAAATTTTTCAGGGCAAAAAAAATTTTTTTTTATCTCTCTCTCTCTCTCTCTAGTTTGTCTTAACAGAACAATATTCCGTAATAACATTTAAAATCTAAATCCACAACTGTCCTATCTTTTTCTTCATAAGCCTGTGATAATTATCGAAATTATCAATAAATTGTGTTAGACGTACATTTTTTTTTCAAAATGAAATATTTCATTATTAATGTGCGAATGCTCTTTCTCCAAACACTTCCTGAACATTCACCCAACACACGTGCTATTCTGAACAATTAACTGAGTCCAATTTGTTCCCAGTCAAGCAAGCCTATAATTGAGCAAATGTGAAACATGCCGATTTACAACAAAATAAAATTACTTATGAAATGTTACTTAGTAATCAGCTGATGTATCTTCATTCGTAGAAACGAACACTCCCATCCTACTGTGCCCGGAGTCACAGAGCATTCAAATCGGTCGCATTACATTCCAACCATTGCAGACAAACAATTCCTTATCAGTTCCATATACCCATACGGGCTCATTCGATTTAATAAAACAACAATATCTCATCCCTACATCTCGCCTCTACACGAATAATGAAATAGTGCCCCCAACCACAATAATTCAAAAAGATAATGCTGATCATTTAGGTTTTATACAACTCGCGATTCGGGTGTGTAATTTACCACAGTTGTTCGATTGGTAGATTATGTAGAATACCTTTGAGCCAGCCGCCAAGAACGGAGGGAACTTCCTTTTTGACAATCTCTCTTTAGCCTGGGTCGAGAGTCTCCAGCAGGACGAGGACCCGTCCTTATCACGTTCTATCGTATGATTTACTCGATTTTTCTTCTTTTTTTTTCGTTCGATTTTTCGATCTTGATATCAGATGAGGCCCGAGGGCATTAGGTATTCCGACATTGTTGGGATGGCTGGACGTTTCTGCAGGCGAAATGACTAAGAGGGTTGTTGTTGTCATCGGCGCTGTCGCAGACTTCCTGCCCCGATCTGAAAAAGAGTACTTGATTGGCACCTGTGACATGTTGATAGGAATGTAACTGAAACGTTTCAGGATGTATGAATTGGGCGGGACGTCAAACAGCGTTTGCAGTTGACAACTTGACCAGTGAGGATCGCGTGTTCCCACGTATGAGTTTCATTCAAGTGACAAGGTTTATGACTTTGTTTCAGCTGTCTGCACTGATACCTGGGTTGGGGATCTGATTTACATTGTATGCATCATAATTGGCTGATCAGAAGTTTCATCTAACTTAAGTAGAAATAAATTGAGGACAGGAAATAAAGATTATTTAAAATGCATAAAGAAAAAGTACAGTACAGTCCCGCTAATCCGAACACGGCTAATCCGAACATCCGGTTAATCCGAACGGCTCCGTGGAAAAAATTGTATAATTTTAAGGACGAAAATCGGTGAATATTTCAATATAAAACAGTATAAATCTTAATTCAAAACAGTTCTTTATTTAATATTCACGCACTGTACATCAAGTTATGGTACAAATTTTAAAATGGAATAAACTACAGAACAGAACCACTAATGTTTAGTATGAAAAATTGTACAACATAACCCGTACTCCCAGTTCAAATAGTGATTTCGCTGTTACTCCGGCTAATCCGAACAATCACGTAATCCGAACAGGGGTCGGTCCGATATTGTTCGGATTATCGGGACTGTACTGTATGCCTAGCTATGTGGAATGATAGACGGAATTAATAATTAACAATGTTCCTCGGTCTAAATATAATTAACACAATTAATTGCTATGAAAAATTTTGACATTTTAAAGGCATTTTTTATGTAATTTTCATTATTTATTTATAGGTTTTAAAGACCTATAAATAAATAATGCGAAATATCGATTTCCGGTTTTGCCTGAAAGCCTGAACAGGTTTAAATTATGTTTTTCATTGAAAAGAATGCCGGAAATTTTATATCAAAGAAAAGTGTATAACTATTTGTAAAGGAAGCTGACATAATTTCCATTTTAAGGCTGTTTTCTCCGTATGTAAAAAAATGTGAACGCGGAGCACATTTTCAGACAGAAAAAAATGCCTCAATGTTTATAAAAATTTGTGACATTGTAACTCGTGGACTTTTTTTTAAAAAAACGTAGTGTTTTTAAAATATGAAAATATTTCATAAATAATTCGTTTTTCTTTTTAACATGTAAAGGGACAGCCCATTTAGCATTACGGTATACGAGAAAAAATGCGAAACATATTTTATAAAAGAAAAAATGTTTCAACTTGGATAAAACTGAGTAGTATGATAAAATATGTGATTCTCTACTGCATAGTGAGACCCAGTGGCGTACACAAGGGGGGGGGCGTCCGAATCCCCCCCAAGGCCCCTGATTTTTTCCCGATTGATTATAATTCTAAGTATATAGTACGTAAAATTTAATTAAATATTTGTTATTAATGATTATTTTTATTAATTAATGCTAATTATTTATTCAATAATTAGTTTTTCTGTGTTTTGTTCCCGAAAATCGACAAAATCAAAAGGAGCATGATGCAAGAATGGTAAACTTTCGACCCCGCCCCCCTTGAAAAATTCCTGTGTGTGCTACTGGTGAGGCCAGAATATAATATTAATGTTTGAGTATTTTTATACCTGAAAAATATTCCGAATTTGGGTTCTATTTTTTAACATTAACCGAAAACAGCCTAAAACAAATTTAATCTTTGTGCAGTTCAAAAATGAATTAAAGGAATAAAAGGACCGAACTCAGGACTGACGAGCAACATTGAACGTTAGCGGAGACTTAGAGAATGAGTGAAGTAGCTTTGTAATTGCAGAATTGTAAATTGTATCTACAGGTTAATATTTAAATTTTCAAAGTTGCAAGCACAAATAACTTAAAGATATATTTGAATGAATCGAAAATATGTGTATTACAATTAAATTAATTTATTAACAATTGCTGAACTTATGTGTGCCCGCAGTAGCCGAGTAGTCATGGTCGTGAACTCGTGGCCAGCGTTATCGAGTCAAGTGATCGAGCCTTAGTGCCCCTGAAGACCCGCCATGCAAAATGCTGATGTGCGGTAAATTTATCGAGTTTCAGTCTTCTCATTGGCAAGATGTGGAAGCTAATTGAGGGAGATGCTATCCCCTATGTCGTCCTCGTCACCTGACTACGTTTCACAATTACGAGGCGCGTTACCGGAAATCTTCGTGTTGCTTCAGAGCGAAACGTAGATCAAATTTGAATTTATGAATATAAAAATCACAGCTGTTTTATTTTCATCAAAAATAATTTGTTTTAAATAAACATTATGCAAAGATAGTCGTTGATGATTAGGAAATCTGGTTACATAATATTAAACAATTCGTATCAACAAGGCTTTAGGATCGTGATTTAATTTTAATTTCCGTCGTAACCTGAAGCAACATGAATTTTGCACCGCGGTTAAGGTATGCTACTACATTCAGAACCATGATTTTAAAAACGCGCATAAATGGACACTTTTCATGATATTTAGTGTCTCTTAGATTAGAATACATGTATAAAATTGTTTTAAGGACATTTTTTGACAAAAAAAAAATAATTAAATGCAATATTTTGGCAAAAAATTAACTTAGAATAACCTTTTTTTAAAATGTTCTTTTATAAAAAATGAATCTATAAAATAACGGTCCAGGGTCTAAAGTCCACCATTCTTGTATCATGCTCCTTTTGATTTTGTCGATTTTGGGGAACAAAAAACAGTAAAAAACTAATTATTGAATAAATAATTAGTATTAATTAATAAAATTAATCATTAAAAACAAATATTTAACTTAATTTTACCTATTATATACTTAAAATTATAATCAATCGGGAAAAAAAATCGAGGGCTTGGGGGGTTCGGACCCCTAGCCCCCATTGTGTGCGCCACTGTCTATGATAATTATGGCATCTGAAAAAGCCTAAGATCCATATCTTACGCTATTTTACAAGACGTAATATAAAGAAATGAAATGAAATAGAGAGTTTGAATGTAAAATTAAATTTTAATGACACACATCATTTATTTTTAAAATTCGTTTAATATACACATATACATTCTTAAATATATATACTTAAAATTATGTATATATAGAGAGAGGGGCAGAATCAGAAAGGGAGAGTGAGATACAGAATCAGAGAGAGAGAGAGAGAGGTACAATCAAAGAGGGAGAGAGAAGTGCAATCAGAAAGGGAGAGTGAGATACAGAATCAGAGAGGGAGAGAGAGAGGTACAATCAGAGAGGAAGAGAGAGAGGTACAATCAGAGAGGGATAGAGAGGTACAATCAGAGAGGGATTGAGAGGTACAATCAGAGAGGGAGAGAGAGGTACAATCAGAGAAGGAGAGATAGGTACAATTAAAGTGGAAGAGAGAGAGGGAGGGACAACCAGAGACGGAGAGATACAATCAGAAAAGGAGAGAGAGGTACAATCAAAGAAGAGAGAGACGTACGATCAGAGAGAGGGTACAATCAAAGTGGGAGATATATATATATACAATCAGAGAGGGAGAGAGAGGTACAATCAGAGAGGGAGAGAGAAGCAGAATTAGAGGGTAGTGAAAAAGAGAGATAATAAGAGCAACAAATAGATCGAATTTTTAGTTCGCAACTCATTTTAAAATTTATCAAATTAAAAAAAATCCTTTTTGCATCGTAAAATTTCACTCAAGAGCTCTATTTCTCGTGAATCAAAGTTTTTTAAACACAAAGAAGGCAATTCGACCTAACTATTTTACTTCAAACGAATCGGAGATGAATTTAAAAAGAAATGAAAACTCTCTCTCATGCAATTAATATCTATAAATCATAGGTACAAAAATAAAACTTGATTTGAATTCTGCGCGGAAAAAACGATCGAGAAATCCGAAACCGCGTGCCCGATTCAATGGGGAGAGGGGGTCTCGTCTGAGAGAGAGAATAATTTGCATTTTTCAGTGTTCGTCGCCCTAGGTCACCCACTGGAGGCACGTCGACCTTGAATCGACTGGCCCAAGGTCAACAGCCTCTCGCCGGACACACAGCGAGAATTTGTGAAGTCTTTCTCCGGGGAAATAATCATCGCCATTTAAATTAAATGTTGATTGACTTATTACAAGTTATATAACTGCGTGGTTGTGGGCTCCTTCTGGTTTTTGGTGTTTGTTTCGCTGAACGTACTCCCGTCTTGCTTATCTTTTATCGATTTCTTTTTTACTTCTAAATTTTTTTTAAATATAAAAGGAGTTTTGGAACATTATAGAACTGCTTGAAATGAAGGAATTCACGTTTTTGCGATACGAATAGTGATAATGTAATATCAGGAGAAAATAACCCTTTTTTTTAACCGTGTTTGTTACCAATTAAATACATCCATATGTCGAAAGTGATGGTTTTAGAACGGGGAAAAGACTTCTCTTTTTGTGTATGATCTATTTAACCTTGAGCAAGGAAGATGCACAGCAAGAAATAGAGCCGTTTTTTTAACTGAAGTTTAAAATAAAGGAAAAAACGCAGCTGGTGTAGGTTGTTTGTATTGTTAACTTCCATGGAAGCTATGTTTTAGTCAAGGTATAAAGGTATCATTTTTATTGCCACCATGTAATTTATTAAGAATATATTTTTAAAAATAATGCAAAACATTTTGCAAAGAACATTTTTGGAAAAAAAAAATTAAATTTATTTCTAGCCCTCTGCTACCATCCCAATGTAACCAATTAATAAGTAAAAGCTAATAACTAAATTGATAAAAATAAAACATATTTTATGAAATCCTTAGAGTGAGATTTTAAATATATATATAGTCTAAATTCTGAACAAAAATGAGAGATAAACATTTATCAATCAAAATCGAAAAATACTGAGATTGTATGAAAACCGTATATTGAAGGTCATATGAGAAATTAAAATTTAAAAAAATGGATGCTGTAGTATTATAAACATTGCTCACTTAGGACAGTTTATATATAAAGTAATTTATATAGAAGTGGGGTTGAACATGTTTTGGGTCAGCCAACCTTCCCCCTTTGTGTTAATAATGCTGAGCAAAAACCTATTGAAAATAACGAATAGAATGTCTAACTCCATTACGAGATAAAGGTAACTTACCTGAAAATTGCACTCTAAAATGCCCGAGTTTATTCTTTATATCGGAGTACAAACAACATAAAAAAAAATTGCAGGCATCTTTTGGAAATTCAATAATAAGCATCTACACAAAAATATCCATAGTTAGAAAGTACACACTTTTTATTCTAAAGCTAAGAATAGTATTAGTGAATTATTACGCATCAAATAATTGGAAATTTTAAAGAACTCTGACTAATAGATTTTTGACAATCGTTTTTGATTCCTGACTCGAAAGAGTACGTTTACGACTTCATGCAGAAAAGAAAATAATGCGTCATTTACATCCTGCTGCATAAGTTTTAAACAATGTAAAGGATTAGAAATTGTAACAGTTTCATTACAATGAGGTTTCATTAGCAATTTCTGCATCAGATTCGCTATTCATTAGCTGCGACAAATCAGTGATTTCGTCAACTTCAGTTGCACACATGGGTAGTTCATCATCAAATTAAGAATAATCATCAAAATCTCAGGATATCCCCAGGAGGAATGGGAGGAGATAAGAAATGAATTTCCTGTCTTATTCAAAACTCACACGATAGGTACACCTGCACATGTAAAATCTAATAATGGCCTGCACCTTTTCCCGTCGCAATTTACTGTTTTCAAAAAAAAGTATGTGGGGGTCTGTTAAAATGACACGTCATTGTAAAAAATAATTAATTTTCTTCTAGTACAAACTAATAAAAAGAACTTTTCAGCTGTTTCAATAACTCGTTAGTTCCGATTTAATTATTCGATAAATAGTGGTTTTTGCCTTCACTTTGATCAAAGAAAGAGAAAAATTCATTAAATGGGGCTCGGTAAATCGAGGTACGACTGTAGTATATACAATCGAAATATAAATATGAATGTTTTTATAAAATAAGAAGTTTTTTTCTTAGGTACAAGTCCTGATTCAGTACCAAATACAAAAAGAACTTTTATTCAATATTTCAGTGCATTATAGTCGGGTTAAAGAAGATTCCATCAAGAGGCATGTTGAAAATTTTTGTCCAAAAGCCTTAGTTTCCTGCTTCGCGCAATGATTTTAGAGACAATTAGTATCATAGCTCACAAGGGAAAACTATTTAAGGATGTCAAAGAATTAATAGCTACCAAGCTTTCTTTCCAAAGGACAATATGCTTCAACTTTAAGCAAGCATTTCTGTTTTAAATTCGTTGACTAAATTCATTATAGTGGCATGATAAATGTAATCACGTGTTCATCATTGAATTCAAAGCAGATATTGCACTTCTACTTGTTTTACACACTTGCAGATTTAAATAAAATTTCAAATTTGATACTTGGGTTCAAAAATTTTCAAAATTAAAAAAAAAAATTCTTATATTATGCGTGTATTTTTACATCAAGTGAATTTTGTTTACTTACTTGCATTATTATTGTTGACAAATATGTACTTTATAAAAGTAAGTTTCTGCAAAAAGCTAAAGTTGTCAGCAGCGAATCTCGTGAACTGATTGGATGGAAACACATGATTGCATTTATCATGTGACTAGGACGTCACATAAATTTAAGAACTGATTGACTGGAAACTAGTTGTGTGTGGCTAATGCCGCCTGTGCCTGACGAAGTCAGATCGATGCCCACGAAATTCATCGTGGCTAAGGGCTAGAATTTTTACTCCTGTGGTTAGCCTAAACCTTGAGCACCATGCAGGTGACAGTACGATTTTGCTCGGTTCCACCCCAATTTAGGGGTAGAAAACCCTGTGAGTGGCCAGGGCCTCCCACCTCTCTTCCCCTTCCACCAACCACAACCACACGAGAGGACTTACGGCTCGACGGTTATTTAGAGTACCCCCATGCAGCAAAGGCACTATACATTTTCAAACATCCATGTCTTCTCCGGGGTTCGAACACAGTCTCTACGGCACCGCAGTCAGCGTCGCTACCCACTACAGCGGTTGGGCGACAGGAAACTGGTACTTTTCTTTTGTGAGATATTTCAATGTAAATAATTATTGATTTCTTATAATATCACTCTTAAAAGCAAACTGAAGAATAGCACATGACCTGCACCTCACTCTCCAAACTTCCGCACCACATAAAGACTTTAAGTTTGGACAGTCTTTACGTACATTAGTCTCTCTACACCATGGAACTCATGGCATCAGGTCTCGAATCCAAGTCTGGACAGAAACAACCCCGGCTGCGAGGGCACGACCATATCTTCCAAAGCCCCTTCTACTTAAACAGTATGATCCTCGTATATCTTTGTAGCCTAGCGTTAATAAGTTCTCAAGTAATTCTTAAAATCTGGAAAAAAATTTTTAGTTCTGAACTTAGCTAAAGGTAGAGAAGTAGTACCGGGTATTTCTAAAAGGATATCGGATTTTAACACTTTATAATATTCATTACATATAACATATTAGCATGATTCATGCATCGAGTGAAAGAGCAACGGAAACCGTTTTGTTTGCTGGCATGTGTGCGCGTGTGCTCGAAACGTATGCTAATGTTTTCCCCTTTCTCGCCGATCAACGGCTAGTGGGAGAAATGGCGGTTAGTAAACAAAAAGCGTTTTGTGTTCTTCAGTTTGCAAAGGCAGAATCTGATATTAATGTGCAACGAGCGTTCCGTATTCAGTTCGGTTGTCAACCTCCAAATGAAAATAACATTCTTAGGGGGTTTCATCAGTTTGAAACAACTAGCTGTCTTTGTAAAGGAAAAAGTACGGGACGACCAAGGCTGTAACTGTTAATCAACTGTAACTGGTTCTGCCTATCTTGATGTTCTACAACTATGGTTATTTTCACAACTGGAAGAAAGTGAACCAAATAACTTCATTTGGCAGCAAGATGGTGAACCGCCTCACTGGCATCTCTCAGTACGCGATTGGTCAAATATCTCTGTACCCAACCAATGGATTGACCGCAAAGAGCCTCCCGATAAAGCTTGTATCGCAGGGCCTCCACGTTCACCCGATCTGACACCTTGTGACTTTTAGCTGAGGGGGTTCATAAAGGATTGCGTGCACGTTCCTCCGCTAACAGATGACCTTTCAGACTAAAGACGCATGATTGAAGCAGATGTTGCAAGAATTATCTCAGATACACTGAGCAAAGTTTGAGGTGAACTCGCCTATCAACTTGATTTGTGCCGCGTGACGAATGGGGCTCACATTGAACATTCAAAAACTTGTAGGTAAAACTGTTTCAGTTACTCTTTCATTCAATGTTTGAATTATACTACTAAATAAATGAGATGAATATTATAAAGCGTTAAAACCCCGATATTCTTTTATAAACACCCGGTATATTATGTAATGGAGAATTGTAGCAGTAGTTTATTTGATAATTTATTTTATTTGATAAATGGAAGGGGATAATATAGCCTTTTTCCATTCCTACTATTAGCTCTAAATGAAGGAGAGGGGACAAATTATCAATACATAAACAAATTCGTCGTTAAAATCTAAACTTAATGAAGAATAGCTCCTAAATTTTAGATTGTAAATTCATGACAAATACTCAGGAGTTCTCACACAGCTATAAACATTTAATGATGTTTAGAATAATGTACTTAATTGAAAAATATTTCTCAATAAAAGATTGGCTACAAAAACAAAATGTGACACAGAATAAACACAAAATGTGAATTGCTACTGCAGATAATTTCAATAGACCTAGACTTCGACAGTTTATATAAAAATAAATCAATCACGTATCCCAGTCACTAAACATAATTCATGGATAGGTGACATTTGAGTCACAACTTAATATTAATGAATAAATTATACTTATAAATTACATTAAAATTTTTAATAACAAATACAATGCCTTTTTCAATTCCTACTATTAGCTCACAATCTCTATATATTTACTTATTTATATATTTATTTATTTATTCATCTTGGTGGATTTTTCAATCGTTAATAAAATCGATTTTAAAGCGTTCAATTGAGCTGAAATTTTATATACATGATTAGTTTGGATGACAATACAGTCATTTAATTATAATTGATTAAAACTAATTATTCAAAGAATTAGAAATACAGCCACATTTGCATCATTTTGGAGGACTTGTGTCAAAACTTGAAAAGGTTTTTTTTTTCTCACATTTTAAAATATTCAGTTGATTTGAAATTTTATATTCACGATTGTTTTGGATGAGAATACGATACTTGAATGATAATGAATAAAAATTACTTACCACTTAATGTTGTGATTCTGTCATATGTATATGCATATTTATATTAATTGCAATTATTTAATAAAAAGTAGCTAAAATAAAATTTTTCTTTGTTGATCTAAGAATTGACTTAAATTTTTTTTTTATATTACTTGTTTTGCTTCATATTCCTTATAACAAAACTAACCGATCAATATCATAGAAAATAGAGTAAATGTAGCTAACATTTTAAGAAAAGTTTTAGATTTTAACTACATTTACATTCAAAAAACTTATAAAAGGTTATTTTGAAACTAGCTCTAAAATTTTTTTACGACTATTTTAATGCAATATTTATTGAAATATTTTAAGAACATAATCGAGATTTAGCTTGCAGGCGAACTTGTGGTTAGCAGAGCGATTGTATCTAAAGCTAAAATGATAGTACAGCTTTCATTAAAATATTCAAAAAATAATTTTTATACGTGCTATCATTAGTTATTCGGATTATTTTTGAAAAAAAATAATCAATGCATTTTACAAAAAAAACTTTAAAGTTGTACTTTTTTTCTAGTTTATAAATTTGGTTCGATAAAGAGCTTTTTTCCTTCAATTTTTTTAATTGTTATATACCAAGAAGTCATAGAGAAGAAATTATATATATATATATATATGAGTGTGTGTGTGTGTGTATGTATATGTATATATACACACGTATATATAGCTATGAAAACAAGAATGACCGTATAATTTTGTATTACTTATGTTCTCTTGTTAATAAAACTGTATTCATTGTTCCAGGTGTGTTAACATAATAGCACTCAAATTTTCAATGTAAAAACATATTTCCACAAAATATTATATAAGCATGCTTTATTTTTTAACGTGACATATTTAAAAAAGAATTTTACGAAGTATTTCTTAATTTCGTAACTTATTATAAAGTGTAACGTATTTTACTGTATTCTCTGATTAAGCGTTGAAAGTTTCTCACGAACGCATCTTAAGAAAGTAACCATAATTTCTGCAAAACAGTTACTTATAGACTTTAATGGCTTTCATCTTCACTTTTTAGGCTTTTTAAACGTGTTTTATAATGTTATTTTTCTAAAAGAGTTAATGCTCTTTTTTTTTAAGGTGAACTCTCATCTTTTCTAATAATTATTTTTCCACAGTCAATATAAGCGAATCTGATCATAAGGAAAAAAACTTCTGACTTGAAAGAAAAAAGTACCTTATATCACATCGCGGAGAAATCCGATATGCTACGTATTTGTGTTTCAATATTGAATGCACAAGAGATAAGTGTGTGTTAATGAATCTTGGAAACTACTACACTATTTAGTTCCTATTTTGTTTCAAATTCTTCAATTAACGAATAATGAAATTTTGGAAAATGGGGTACATCAAGTCATTTAAATTAACCCTTTATCTACCGCAATATGATTTACTGCAATTTTTTTCAGGCAATACTTTTTTTTGAATCACTACATTGAAAATTAAGGGATATACATAAACAAAATATTCAACTTTGAGAAATTTAAATAGTTAGAGCTAATAAATTAATTAAAGATATTCAACTGTAAAATTAATTATATACACTGTTCACTTAAAATAAATAGTCAAATTGTTTTCCAAGGTCCTCATTAACGTACAAAAAAGTAAGACACTTATCTTTTGACATTAACTATTTCCTTTGAACAAAAATAACAATCTTCGCAATCCGCTGAAAACGCAATGTCTGCAATAAAACTATTCGCCTTCCTTGCTAAAATACTCATAGAACCCGTGATGCCATATATCTTGGAAGAGTGGATTTAAAAGAATATTCTCGCTAAGTATCGTCAGAGTATTCGTAAAAATGATTATTCTATGAAATTTTAAAGTGAGGGGGACTTATAAGTACCGTCGGTAGATAAATGGTTAAACTATAGGTGTTTAAATGGTGTTGTTTTTGTCAATAAATCAATGGGAGATTGATTTTAACGTCTCTTAAAAGATATAAAATAGACGAGAGTGAATAAGATAACATTTTACAACTACTGACGGTACTTACCCATTTTAAAATTACATAGAATAACCATTTTTACGAATATTCTGATGGTACTTAGTAGGAACACTCTTTAATTCCACTCTTCCAGGACATATGGCAGCACGGGTTCTACGATGAGTGCGTCGCTTGACCATGGTTCAAAATAACGTGGTCCGTCGACAAAAGCCCTCGTGTAGCTGAACAGCGAGACGTTAAAATTCACTCATTTTATGATGAGTATTTTAACGAAGAAGGCGAATAGTTTTAAAACTCAAGTTGCATTTTCTGCTGCCATTTGGTCGGATTGCCAAGATTGTTATTTTTGTTCCACAAAAGTAATTAAAGTCAAAAAGGTAAGTGTCTTATTTTTATATGTTAGTTAAGACTTTAGAAAATAATTTGACTATTTACTTTAAGTGAACAGTGTATATAATTGATTTTAGAGCTGAGTAACTCTGTGGTACCTAAAAGTACCGCCATAAAAAGTTGTGATACCCCTTGGACCGGGTGTATCATCTCTTCATCTACACAACCTATATTTGTAGGAATAATAAATTATTGACCACTCAAATTCTTCATAATAAATCTAATGTATTATTGTCTAAATATATATTGAGCAACACAACACAAGTCTTACTTAGAGAAATATGATCAGGAGTGATACTACGTAATTATAAATTCAAAGTAAATAGACCCTAATAACTATCTTTATGAGAAGTTAACCTCAGGATCATTATCTACTGTAGATTCCATAATAAGCTTAAGTCCGTTCTATAAATAATCTCTTACCGATATCTCCCGGTAAGCAGCACCTCGGCTTTCCGTCTCTTCTTGTATTCTATTATCCGGCTTCTATCCCGCTACTATCAGACTTCTATTCAGCTTCTATTCTTATAGCGCTATCCAGCTTCTAGCCGACCTCTACTCGACTTCTATTCCACTTTCCGGCTTCTAGCCGACTACTATCAGACTCCTATACCCTAACTCGCGAATGCTAAAGCTCCCTTATGTATCTATTCACTAATCTGCATATCGCGGTTTCTTCTTGAGAAGGTTGGATTGAAATACCATTCTAGCCCCATAGATTCCCCAGGAGTATTAGTGAAAAGGCGCGATAAATCCCCGCCACAAAGTACGGCAAAAATAATAGCAGTAAATCATAATGCGGTAGATAAAGGTTAAGTTGAACATTGAATCAAAACGTTTTGCCCTAACATATACACACCATTAATGTAAATGGAGCAGAAATACATGTTGTTTGTGCGGGAAAGAATAGCAACACAGACCTGTAAGTAAATAAAATACAATGTATGTTTAAATAAACCACTAATCATGATAGAGCAGAGTGCTGCTCAGCTGTCATTTGCTCGATTCCACTCAAGATACGTCCCATAACGGAGCTAATGAACATTAAATCTGTAGACGAACACGTCACACGTCTTTACGCCGTTTTCGAAAACAATATGAGCAGCTGTCGCAATTTGAGAGGGAGAGAATCATCGGCATGATGGAAGCTGGGTGGTCAGCCAAGCGAGTAGCTCGTCATTTAGGCCGCTCTGATTGTGTTGTTAGGAGGTGTTGGGACCAGTGGATCCGAGAGATGTCATTTACACGAGGACCAGGCTCAGGACGCCCTCGACAAACCACTCGTCGAGAAGTCCACCGCTACGTAAGAAATGCACGCGTACAGCCAACTGCTTCATCGGCCGCCGTCCAGGCCCAAGTAGCACGTTCATTAGGGACCCCTGTGTCTTCTTGAACCATACCTGGCTGAAGGATATTTAGGACCTCGGCGCCCATTACGTGTGCTGCATTTGACGCCCACCCATCGACGCCTCCGTTTGGAGTGGTGCCGCGCACGAAGGAAAGAAACTGGACTGCAGCGGAATGGAACCAGGTCGTCTTTAGCGACGAATCCAGATTAAATCTCATTAGGGATGACAATCGTGTTCGTGTGTGGAGACTCCGTGGCGGACGCCTCAATCCTGTCTTTGCTTTACAGCGACACATCGCTCCCACAGCTGGTGTGATGGTATGGGGTGCCATTGCCTACAATACACGGTCACCCCCTAGTATTGTTCCGTGGCACCATGACAGCCCAGTGGTATGTCCATGACATTCTGCAACTACATGTGTTGCCACGCATGAAACGGCTACCAGGGGCCATTTTTCAACAATGCTCGGCCTCACACGGCAAGGGTGTCACAAGACTGTCTCCGCACTGTTACTACCCTTCATTGGCCTGCCCGATCCCCAGATTTGTCTCCAATCGAGCATATCTGGGCTCATTTGGGATGGCGAGTTGGGCATCCCACGAGTTTGAACGAACTTGAAGCAAGGTTACAGCAAATATGGAAAGAAATGTCTCAAGACATCATACAGAGTTTGTATGCCTCAATGCCCGATCGTATCGCATCGTGCATTCGCGCTAGAGGGGGTGCAACAGGGTATTACATCCTCCGTTCTTTTGCCTTTTTCTCTGAAATAAATAATCCATTTTCTTTGATTTTTTAATCATTTTCTTATATCAAAGTAGTCATTACGTATGTAAAATTTCGTTCCACGACTCCTTCTTGGTGCGCTAATTTTTTTGTTCATTAGAATATTTTAAAATTTTTTTTTTGCTATTTAGACTTTTGCTTTCGACTGGGGCATCCTAGTTTAGTAACGAGCTAAAGACTCAGTAACGTGTTCGAGTCTTGATTCTATTGAAAACGCGTGAGGATAAATTCAATAATGATGAATCTATTGAGATAAAAAGTCTTCACGTTATTTGGGAATGGATGTGCAGAGTAATGGATCATTCCGACCTCGTCTTCTGACAATGATTCAAATTTGCGAGACATATTGGCTGTGGTTCTTAGACCTTTATATCAAACATTCAATAAGTAAACATTTTCGGTAATAACTGAAATAAAACTAACTTTTTCCTACACAATTTAGAGATTTTTAAAGTCCTTCCTATTGAAACTTTATTTGCATGAATCCAGGAATTATTTTACAAAAATTTCATTTATGATTTATGTGATGTTTTCAAAAATAGAGTTTATTTTTCAGTACAAATACAGATCATTGATTGCATTAATTGAATTGAGCAGCAAAGGTCATTATGTCAATTAATTTATTGTTTATTAGAATCACAGTTGGAAGAAACACGAAATTTTGAATTTCTTTCACGTACTAACTTCGAAGATAGATATAGAGGAGACTGGGGTGAGATGAAGGGTTGGGCAAGATAACGAATGTCTTAATTTTTCCGTTTTCACCTAGGTGGCAAGATCAACCGAACACTACTGGCTGTCCTATTGGCCATTCGTTAAGCTATAGCATAGAGAAGCTGAAATCGCCATTTTTGTGCAAGTTGTGAAACTTTGATTGTTTACCGCTGCCACGATATAACTTTTAGGCATGTGTAAATAAGCTCTGCTAGAGATACAAGCAAGATATGTAATTTTTCTTTAATATTTATGAGTAACTTAGTTTAAATACTACTTATTACCACGAATAATTGTCAATTAATCGACTTCTTTCTTGGAAATGGAAACGAATATTTTTAAACAGGCAATCTGGGGCAAGAGGACTAGCACTTCATCTTGCCCCGTGTCCAATGTGCCTAATAAGTTACCTATGGGGATCAGTCCTACAGGATCTAGAAGAGTTTCCAAAATTGTTTCAGCACAGAGAGGAAGGAATGTAACTATAATTTGTTGCATTAGCGCTATCGGCTTTTACCTGCCATCTTTTTTGATTTTTGCCAGAAAACAAATACTTCCTGAACGTGTAGGAAAAGCCCCACCAGGAAATGTAGGCCACTATAGTGATAACGGCTGGAGTAATGAGAGCACCCCCCTTCTTCACTTTTTTGAGAGAAAAACACTTTTATCTTCACGTAAAACCAAGCAAAGAATCTCCTGCTCTGTTGATTATTGACAATCGTAAAACTCACATTACTTTGCAGGCTATCTTATACTGAAGAGAGAAAAACATCATCATGGTTGGGTTGCCACGCCCACATCACATTGTTTCCAAACCCTTGATGTGTCAATTCTCGGCCCATTAAAAACCTACTATATCGAAGCACGTGACAACTTTATGGTCACTCATCCAGGACAAACTATCACAGAAAACTATCTATAATATTGGTGAGCTTTTGGGAACAGCTTACTTTAAAGCAGCTACAGTTGGAAATGTCGTGAAAAGGTTTAAAGAATGTAGGATCGAGCCTCATAATCCTCTTGTGTTTAGCGAACATGACTTTGCTGCTGCAAAAACTACTCACCATGATTTTGTTGGCGATGCAACTGAGATTAATGGTACTAATCCTCAGACCGTGGTAGTATAAAATCAACGTTCTGGTTCTTCTGAAAGGATGTAAACCTTTCAGAAGAACCAGAACTTATGGCAAATACTGATTCCGATGCACCAAAGAAGCCTGTTAGTGTGTTTTTTTTTATTTCAAAAATCACAAAAACACAACCTAAAGCAACACAATATGAGAAAAAAAGAAAAAGCAAAAAAGTGAGCTCAAGTATTCTTACAAGCACACCCATTAAAGAAACGTTAGAACAAAGGGAAAAGCAGAAGAAAGAACAGGAAACTTTAAGAAAATAGATAAGAGAAGCTCGTGAAGCCAAAAAGGGAGAAAAAAACTCAAACTAAGTTCCTGTAGGCCTAAGTCCATAAAATCTAGGCCAAACAGTCCAGTTGCATCAACTTCAAAGGATGGTGTTATAAAATGTCCTGCTTGTGAAGAGGAATATTGTGACTCTCCAACAGAAGAATGGATCCAGTGCTGTAAATGCCAAGACTGGTGGCATGAGGAATGTTCCAATTATGTAGATGGCATTTTTATTTGTGTGACTATTGTTAGCTGTACAATTAAGCACTTCAACATTATGTTACAATGCAGTACGCTTAGTTTGATACTTTTTAAGATGTAAAAACACAGTTATCATTTGTTAAACCATGTGACATATTCAAAAGATAAAATCTATTCATCCTTTTTCAGTGTTATCATCTTGCCCCAAGGCCGAAGTCATCTTGTCCCAGCACTAGGGCAAGACGACAATTTGTGAAGGTTCTGTAAAAATGAAATTATCCTTTTTTTATTTGAAAAATTAAATGGTAATGTATTTAACACTACAAAGGACTACCCTAATACTTAATGCAAAAATAATTTTTTTATCTTTAAAAATTAATTAATAAACAACAAAAACTGTTAACATAGTCATCTTGTCCCTATTGCTTTTAGAATTGCTGTGTATTACTAGAATTCATCTAAAAGATTTTATACGAAAAAAAAATATCTCATTCCTTTGCAATCTAATTTTTTTTATTTAAAAACTGCCGTTGGAGAAATTTTTTTTCTGAAATAATGGCTATTTAATTAAAAAAAAATTTAGTTTAGTCAATAAGTTCACATGATGTCTTAAAATTATTATTCACAAATACAGTTATTTTTTCTTTTGAGCTATGTGCTCCAAAATAGTTAATATAGAATTTTTAGCATCTTTTTATGATTGTCTTTTGTTTATATTTAAAAATAAATTTAAAAAAGTAATTATGTGTACTTATGTACGCACGTAAGAAGTTATACTTCTTTGGCGTAACAAGACTGAAGTCTTTCTAAAAATCTTGAGCAGGGCAAGCTGGGCCAAGAACGAAAGGCGGTCGTGAGCAGAGTTGAACGATACTAACCTTAAGTCATTCGGACCAGCCAAACCCGAGATATAATCCCGATTTAAATAAATTTAAACAACCCTGCGCAGGGACAATAGGACCAATAACATAGGGGGTTTTCGGCAGACTATATCTGGAGATGAGGTGAGCCTAATGTGACATCTGAGACCTCATATTGAATGTCTCGGCGAGAAGAATCGTTCCTGAGAAAATTAAGACATCCGCCTGAATAGTTCCCGAGTTATGGTCATTTTAAAATAATTAAAGCATGTAAAACAATTAAATAAAATAGAAGCGGAATAGCACTCGAACCTCGGCCTGGTTGTGAGAAAACGCAAGAGGAATCCATTCGAACCGGTCCGGAGTCTGTACTTGCAAATGGTACGGCGCTAGCTCGGGAAAGGAAAACGAAACTAACTCCCCCGACGAGGAGGAACAACTAGCACGTAAATGGTCACGTACATTCCAACTAGGGATTGCAATTCCGGGATACCGAATACCGGTATTTTGAGCCATTTGGGCAATTTTGTAATACCGGTATTCACAAATTTAAATACCGGTTTTTCGGTATTTACTAGAAAATTTTTAAACTGTCTCGACTATATGTTCAGAGATTGCCAACATAGTAAAATAGTATACGTTTTTATTTTCATACCTCCCTAACGGGCGAAATTAGACTGTGAATATAAAGTTGCATCGTACAATCAAGAGAAATGATAAAATATATTAATCATCTAAGGAGGCAGGCCAAAGATATCCTATTACAGTTCAGAGTGACACTGCACACGCGTAGGATCCGTAGTCTGATATTCGTATATGTGACAGCAAAGTTGTAGTTGTGAAGAAAGTGCGTAATATTTCAATATTTTTTAATTGGTGAGTTTTTTATTCACATCTGTATTTGCATATCATACTTTAGGGTCTAAAATATTTTTCGGATTTATTACATATACTCATAAATAATAACCCATATTAATGAATAAGAATAACTTTAAAGAACACAAAGAATCATTTGATAATACTTCTATTATGTTTCATTATTTACATGAGAATATCGCGCATTTTAAAAGTATATCACGCATTACTAACAGCACCACCAACTAGTTTAGATGCTAAAATAGCGATTTCAACAACATGTAATTTGTACACAATATTACGTTCCAGGCTTATTGGCAATACAATTGACGCATTATGTTTTTTAGAATCACATTTCAAAAATTTGTAATAGTACCACAAACTGAATAGTGATATTTACACTTTTTTGTGATTTAAATAAATACCTTTATACTTTTTTGTGATTGCTTATAACTGTTAAAATTTATTAGTTACAAAATATTTTTTGTGATATTTACACTCTATAATAAAACTGACAAATAGAACAAAAGAAAAAAACTCATGTGTTCCTTTCTTTTTCTAAAATTTCTACCACCGGTATTAAAATCGGTATCCCGGTATTAAGACCTAAAAAATACCGAATACCAGTATTGAACTTTTGGTATGATATTGCAATCCCTAATCCCAACGATACAAAAAGTAGTAGGTGATCCCAAAGTTTCAGCCTTCTATCTCAGTAATATCGTGATGTCATCAAAAGATCGAACCCCAAAGGAATAACATGGGGATTCTAATTTTAGTAATAACGCCCCCCTCCCTATGCCCACTATCTACACACGAATTACAACAGATGAAAGAGCTCAACGAGGAGAACCTATGGTTCGAGTTTTATTAACGAAGCTCAAAAATTCCTCGGAGCTATGCGGGATTTAAAAAAAATTTAACTTTTAAATAATTTCAAAATGTTAAATATAGTTGAAGAAATGGGGCTATGGTCCTGAAAAAATATATCTAGGAAGGAGATATAAGGAGATATATATCATAAGGAGAACAATCGAATCCAGCCGGTGCGGTCGACCAAGGTGGCATAGGATTCGAGTTATTACTGAGGAAGCCCTGTACGGAACGGGGGAGGATACCGAAGGGGACCAATTCTACATAAAGCTCGTGCTAATACAAAAATATGGTGGACCTCCAAAAATCAAAACCCAAACTCAATTCCTTAGGGGAAAGGTGAGATTTTTTCCAGTCCCCATAGGATTAACATGGGAGCATGATATTTTCGTGCTTTTGCCCTCCCCATGCCTACACAATGCGAATGAAATAGATAGCTAGATGGGTCTCGACGAGTGGAACAGTTGGTTCAAATCTCAAGTCCGAGACTCGAACAGGAGCCATGATATTGTGAATTTAAAAAGTTTAAAACAATTAAAAACTAGGGAATAAATAGGCCTATGAGCATGAAATTATAATAACTGGAAGAGCAGATAGGAGAGGGATCGAATGAGCCAGGTCTGAATGGACTGTGAGGCTCGGGTACCGAGATATTGGCCAAAAAGTTGTAGAGGGGGGAATGCACCGGGGGGATGCGTCCCAGCAGATATGGTTTATAACAAGAGTTATTACTATCCTCCAAATATCAGTCCCCTAGCACCAAAAAAGTGGCATGTTAAAATAGGAGACAACGGTGTGCGTGCGCATCGGTGCCGTGATGGTATACGCGCACATCGTAAAAATTTACTCTCATCCTTTTTCCCAAACGCGCAATAAGAAGTATAACTTCAATAACTGGGAACTTTTTCCTTTAAAAGCTAGAGCTTTTTCTTTCGATTTTTTTCCCCTTAAATTTACTTAATGTGAAATTCATTATGTACATAAATACTAAAATGTTGCCTTTTCCATCTTCAAAAATTATTTAATGTACTTATTCAGAAGCTATAATAATAAGTTGGATGCACACAAAATTCTGAAATAAAGTTTTTTAATACAATCGTATTTGACAGATTCTAAGTATTCAATATATATTAGTTTTTAGACTACGTGTAAAATAATACAGGATGTGTACATTTTCTGTTCATATTAATAAATATCTAAATTAAATCAACTTATTAGGTAAATTACAATACATGTACATTGTCTGTACAAATGTCCAACCGTTATGGAACAGTATCAATACTATAAATTTTATAAAAGTAATTTGTCAAGAATTTACTGAGAACGTTTTTTCTAAGTATCTAAGTGTCATTGAGGTATCCGACTACGTTCGGAACAGTGATTTTGCAAAGCGCATAAATGGATAATTTTCATGATATTTAGTGTCACTTAGATTAAAATATATGCATAAAATTGTTTTGAGGACATTTTGACTTATAATATTTTGGCAAAAAATTAACTTAGAATAATCTTTTTTTCCAAATGTTCTCCTTTTGTGAAAAATGTTTCTATTATAATAATATTTTGCCTGTATATAGCTCAGACCTCTCTACAGAGACTCAACTAGAATTTTTTAAATATATAACTTAGAAGAGGGTTTATTCATATTTTAAGACAACAGAGGGGAGAAATTTTAAGAAAAAAACGCCAATAATTATTTCAATTGGTGGTAAATCTGAAAATATTGTGAGTTTTTCAAACAATCTTGTTGAGCCTCTGTAGAGAGGTCTGTGAGCTATATACAGGCAAAATATTATTATAATAGAATTATTTTTCACAAAAGGAGGACATTTGGAAAAAAGATTATTCTAAGTTAATTTTTTGCCAGAATACTATATTTAAATAAATTTTTTTCGTCAAAATCTCCTTAAAACAATTTTATGCATGTATTCTAATCCGAGTGACACTAAATATCATGAAAATTATCCATTTATGCACTTTTTTAAAATCACGGTTCCGAAGATAGTCGGATACCTTAAGTTACATCGAGTACGTCTTCTCTAAAGTTTCTTGTAATCTTATTCATGCACGTGACTTTCAAATAAACAAATACAACACATACAACTATCCTCTTAGTTATAGTCCTCATCAGTTCCACCAACAAAATTTATATATGTAAAAGCTACATACAAGCTATATCTATGTACATTTTATATTACACAATCAAATTAAGTAACATAAAATTAAATGAGGATTGGATCACATCCTGCACTAACTCAAAAGAAAAACAAGCTGAACTACAGCATCAATTCAAGCCACATTCTCTTTTTAAAAAAGCAATTTAGCATAAATTTGCCGAAAGTATTTCTCAGATTTCATTGAATAATTTCACGCAGAATCCCATAATCATATTTGTACGCATGACTTTCGCATAAACAAACGCATTATAGTCTTTGTCTGCTCTTGACTATTTTCCTTCTTCAGCTGCGAGTGTCATTTATTCTGGATTATTATCATTTGTGTATTTCAGCTCCTCACGTCCATTCTTCAGCAAGTATGCTGAACAATATATGTTAAATGAGGTGAAACATACCAGGAATTTTATTTTTTGTAAGTGTTCGTGCAAAATGAACTTCGCATCTGCGGGAACATTAAGAGTGTTGGAATGAATCACGAATAAATATTTCTGTATTATTTATTTCAGACGAAATCTGATAATCCATCTTCCTTTTCTATTACTGAAAAATCTTTTATATTTTTAAACAGGAACTTATGAGCAGGAATGCAGACAAATTTATTCTGAAAATCTGTAATCCTAAAACCTTAAAATTATGTTCTTTCACCTTTTGAGAATTTCTTTTATAAAAATGAACGTTAAAAGAAAACTACCCTCCGCTAAGTACTAACCCTCCGCTAGTTCCATCCATCCGATTGCGGCTAGTCTCAGATGCATCCTCTTATACTTAAGTTTGAATATGATTCAATCATTTTTTATTTCAAATATTTGACATTAAAATACAGTCGAACCTCTACATAACGAACCTCTATATTGCGAATTTTTCTACATCGCGAACATTTTTCCTGGAACCTTGAACATTTCACGATTTTCTTCGTAAAATAACCTCTATAGCGAAGTGCATTTTCTATAAAACAAAATTTTACTTCTGCGATTAAATTTTTTTCTCTCCTTATTTTCAAAGCATTTCTGAGCATTTGAAGTTATTTTCTGTTTAACACATTTTATGGTGGTCATAAATCTTGTGAATTAGTTTTATTAGATCCTAACTCGCCGAGATCAATAGAGTTCTGGACATTTCATCCTCCTTTAACCCCCATTGTCCTGTTCACTAGAAACCTCTTTGATATCCCCTTTCACACTCAGTAGAGTTGTCCCGTGTCCCCGTGTTCTAAGTATAAAATAATGTATGCTTAATATTTACTTATAGGCTTTAAATTATAAAATGCCCTTAAAATTCTTTAATTTTAGTATAAAAATATTTTCTTAATATTGAAAATACAGTCAATACTTCGAAATTCTTTTTTCTGGTTTTACTTGTAATAGTTTTTCTTCCCTTTTTTTTTCTTTTTCTTTTTTTTTCTTTTTTGATGGGTAAGATATATAAAATAAACGCATATTAATTTTTAAAAAGGTGCGAATAATTACTTTGTTTAACATATTATAACGTCGTGAGTAACTAACCATCAATAAATTATCACAAACTAATTTGAAAATAAACGGTTTGCTTATTTGCTCAACAAATTGTTATTGAAGCAATAAATTACAGTTTATACGCCAAGCCGGGGCAGTCAGTCTATATTACTCCAATTCTCCAACTCCACCGGCGTTCATCGTCTTTCCTTCCTTTTCACTCCAATATCGGTCCTCCTTCCCTTAGGGCTCTCCTCTCGAGTTCTCTCGATCCAGGGCAGGGCTCTTCTCTCGTCTCATGAAAAAAAACCCTTTTAAACACCAGAGGCGGGTCTAAAACACGCCCCTCGTCCCTTCTTATTGGCAGGTCGCAAAAGTCTCTCTCGGCCTCCCTAGACCTATTCGTGCGTAACTCACAAAAAACACTCTCGGACCGTCTGGACTAAGAGCGCCATAATTCTTGTCCATCACACCACCTGTGTTCTAGTATCCCATTCTCTCGACACCGGCCGAGGCGACAGGATTCTTTTTAGACAGCCTTCGCCTATTGTCAATGGGCGCCGATTCTCTTTTCACCATTATGACGGCCAGTCTGGGTGTCGGCGCTTGCCCGAGTTCAAACAATAAACAATGGCCACATGCACTTGTGACATAAAATCTGGTTGAAGCCATAAAACTTAATGTGAATCGAGGGGCGTGGGTTCACAAACATCGAAGACGTCGCACTTCTCACTTAACATCTGGATGAAGCTATAAAACTTATCGTGAATCGAAAGGTGGGGGTTCACAACACTCGAAGACGTCACAATATAGTGTTTATGAATTTAAAATTTGTTTGATGTGGTTTATAAAGTATATTAAAAGAGGAACCTCTATAAAACGAATTTTCCATACAACGAATTTTTTCCGGGATTTAGAGACTTCTTTATATAGAGGTCCGACTGTATATATTTGACATGAAATAATATTTAAAACAGAATCAGGAATTGAGATATTTATACGCAAAAACACCAAAAGAATAGTGGTTTGTTATCCCCATGCCACCACTGTTTACATTTTAAGACGCCTTGTCGCAGTCTTCACAAATCACCTTACAATGTTCAAGGCACATGGATTATTTGTATAATGTATTACAAAATTTTAAATAATTATTTCTAGATGTCTGATAAGAAGGCACGCTATCTTCTTTTCTAAGTTGTTCCTAGTGATCTTTCTCTTGGTTTTTCGCCTTGAAGGGGGCGTTGAATAGCAGACATTTCTTCAATACTAAGTCAAAATGAACAAGCCTGGAGAATGTTACACTCAGACCGTCTTCGCAGGCGATCTTTCAAAAGTCTGTGACTTAGTTTTCCAAGATTTGTGCGCGAGGATCTGAGAGATTTGTATTCCCATATAGATATTTTAAGAGGACACAGCACGATTCAATCGACCAAAATCAGTCAAAAAATCAAATTTAATATTTTAGCCTAAATTATTCTTTATATAAAGGGTGTTTTTTTAGAGGTATAGAACTTTAAATTGCAATAAAACAACGATGTATTATTCGATTGACATGAATTTTTTTTATTCGAAAGATAATCTTGTGGCATTACATTTTAAATATGATTTCTGGCATACGATTGCCACGGCTGGCTCGGATGTAATCCAATCTGGACGTCCAATTTTCGATGACTTTTTCCAACATTTGTGGCCGTATATCGGCAATAACACGGCGAATGTTGTCTTCCAAATGGTCAAGCGTTTGTGGCTTATCCGCATAGACCAATAACTTTACATAGCCCCACAAAAAATAGTCTAGCGGTGTTAAATCACAAGATCTTGGAGGCCAATTCACAGGTCCAAAACGTGAAATTAGGCGGTCACCAAACGTGTCTTTCAATAAATCGATTGTGGCACGAGCTGTGTGACATGTTGCGCCGTCTTGTTGGAACCACAGCTCCTGGACATCATGATTGTTCAATTCAGGAATGAAAAAGTTAGTAATCATGGCTCTATACCGATCACCATTGACTGTAACGTTGTGGCCTTCACCGTTTTTGAAGAAGTAAGGACCAATGATTCCACCAGCCCATAAAGAGCACCAAACAGTCAGTTTTTCTGGATGTAACGGTGTTTCGACATACAGTTGTGGATTAGCTTCACTCCAAATGCGGCAGTTTTGTTTGTTGACGTAGCCATTCAACCAGAAGTGCGCTTCATCGCTAAACACAATTCGCTTATGAAAATCAGGAACAACGGCAATCTCGTTTTGGGTCCATTCGACGAATCTACGCCTTGCTTGATGATCGTTTTGATGAATTGCCAAACCAAACTGAGAATAAATCACTTGACAGCTGTTAAATCGGTCGCCATCTTGGAAAGTAATGCCAACTTAAACTTCTATACCTGGAAAAAAACACTCTTTACTTTTCTATAACCTCACAAAATTTGAAAGCTCTAAACTTAAAAACGTAGAATTACGATAGCTTTCACGTTCGTTTTTATTCACATCTCTATGGCAAATCAAAACTTTAAACTGACTTATCTCAGAAAAATAAAATAACTAGTTTGTCTTGTAACGGCGTGGCACATAGTACACTAGGAGGCCTGTCACATAGCACACGATAGACTAAAAAGAGGGCGCTGCTGTGAACTGTTTTGGCCTTTGAGCGGGAAGGAGAGAAGAAGAGTCTGGAACGTAAAATGGAGGAAGCTGCTTGTAGTTCCTGATGTAATTTTTTAATTGTAAATGAAATCATTAATATAGTGATGTGTTTTGATGGAAATAAAAACGGTAAATCCGGTTAACTAGAGCTCATTAATTCACCCAGTAGACGATCTTACAGACTGGTGGCAGCGATGCGACGAAACTAAAAACAGTGTCTTTAACAACAAAAGAAATAGTTGGGGTAAGTACTTTTCTATCTGAAAGTACCTTCAGTCGTATTTTAAATTTGATCTCAATTTTTGTATTAAAATATGGGTACAAATTAAATACAGCAATCATTCTTAATTCACTTTTTGTATTAAATAAATGCTGGATTTTGATTATTTTAAAGCTTTTTACTTATCCCTGCTATTCTAGTTAATTTATGATTTGTTTTTAAATAAAAACAAAAATTTATCGTATGCAAAGGAAGAAAATTTATTTTGTCTGGGGTTGAATTAAACACATAAAATTGTTCTTTTTTTAGTTTTAGTTAGTGTATTCTGATTTAAAACTGTGTTTTCTATGTGTGAGATATAAATTAAAAGAGTCTCTCAACGGTGTTTAAAAAAATCCACTGTAAACACAATATTAAGAATTTGTGAAGAGTGAATGATAAATAACTTATGAAAATTGTAATTATAGCACGATTTGAAGGTGCAGTGAAAAAAAATATATGTATAAAGTGTATTAAGTAGAAATATATATATTTTTGATTTTGCTGAGTCAACGAAATATTTATGACTTCTCTTTTACTGAGAGGAAAAAAAAGCTGACTCATTACGTTTCAGAAGTTCTCAAGGTTAAATGCATAAGTTATGTAGCTATTCCAATCATATAAGAATTTGTTTTTTATAAGTTGTTCAGTAAAATTTTTGTTTCTGTGGGTTCAGAATACCAGCGGAATTATTTTACTGCCATTATTGTGTTAGATTTTTTTTGCGAATAGAAGTGTTTGGTTTTCTGAAAAAAAAAAAAGTAAATCTGTAGATTTTATTTGAATGGTGTTCTTTGATTTAAAAGTGGTCATTACATTGAAACATTTTTAATAAAAAAAATGTGTTTGTTTTTACAAATATAAACATCTAGTATTATTTTCGAGTTAAGGGAGAAGTTGTAGAATTTCTATAGATAGAATTTTTTTTAATATACTTGCTCGCATTTGTTTGTTTTAAATTGAAAATAAATGACAATTAATGAATGACAAATTAAATTTTGAAGAGACTTTATGAAGAGATAATTTGGACTTAAGGTGTATGTTATTGTTTTGCATTGAAATGTTTATTTTTTATTTTTGTGCTTGTTTGATTATTCTGGTATTGTAGTTACGTAAATATTTTAATCACTTGAAACTTTTGAAAAATAGAATTCGAAAGTGCTGAATATGTATGTATTCGTTATAATTTAAGAGTATATTTGTGCATATTTTGGTACAGTGCAAAATCGATAACTACTTTTAGTTAAATAATATATCGAAAAAAATAAGTTTCTTACTCGTCTTATTTTAATTTTCTTTTTGGAAAGCATTCTGATCTTGTTAGTCCCTAAATCATGGCATATTTAGCTAAAGGTAATAAACCTGATCTTTTGTCAGTATGTGAGGAAATGGGGGTTGAAGTAGATCACTCCAGCAAGGTGGTAGATATAAAAAAATTGATTCTAAATAGCGAATCTTATGTTGAAGAGGAAGTTAAGATAATTCTCAACAGAGTCATTAGTGATAGGAAAGAACGAGAAAGAAGTAAACAAGAAGAAAAAGAAAGGGAAGAAAGGGAAAGAGAAGAGCGAATGGCTCGAGAGGCCAGACAACACGAATTAGAATTGAGAAAATTAGAATTATCGCAGCAGAATCAACCATTAAATGATGAATCTGGAAGAAGAGTTGAAATTGGACCTAAGATTCAATTGACACAAATCACAACTAAATTTGATGAAAAACATGATGAGATTAGTTTATATTTGATTAATTTTGAAAGGAAGGCAGAATTAGCTCAAGTACCAAAGAAGGATTGGGTGGCCTACTTGTTGGCAGTTTTACCATCAGAACTCTCTAATATGCTAGCTAGAGAACCTACCGAAAGGGCAAATAATTATGATTTTGTAAAAGATCTTATATTGAAGAGGTACAGGTTGAACAGCGAAAAGTTGAAGCAATGTTTTTACAGACATCAAAAATCAGCAGAGAAGTCTTGGAGGAATTATGCTCATGAGCTGAATAGTTATTTTATGGAATGGATAGCTGAATTGCAGGTTAAAACTTTTGAGCAACTGAAAGATCTATTAATAACTGAACAATTGAAGTACCGTGTTCCAGCTGAAGTAAGAGAGCATTTTCTTGATGATTGGATCAAGTTAAAAACTCCCTATGAACTTGCAGAGAAATTAGACGAATATGAAAGCATCAAACAGAGTTTCAAAAGAGAAATCCCTAAGAAAAATAGTTACAAATTCCAAGGTGGTGTAAATTATAGTGGTGCCAGACCCAAGGAAACTCCTAAAGATTTCAAGTCAAAATTTCAAATAAAAAGGGAACCTGTCCATGAAAAAAATCACGAGAAAGACTTTGAGAAGAGAAGACAGCTTAGATGTTATGAATGCGGGTCTTATTCACATCTCAGACCACAATGTGATAAACTAAAGAAGAATTACGAAACAGTCGCGTCTAATGAAACTGTTAGAAATGGTACTGATGTATTGGCTCCATATACAACTTTAGGAACAGTGAATGGAATTGAAATGCCTATACTACGAGATACTGGTGCAACTATCGATTTAATATGTAAAAAATACGTAAAGCCTTCCATGTTTATAAATGAAACTGTGTGGATTCGAACTCCTCTAGAGGAAACCGCAGTGTGTCTGCCAATGGCTGAAGTTGAGTTGGACTGTGTGTTTGGTCATGTGATTACGAAAGCTGCTGTTTTAAGAGATTCATTAGATCAAGGAAAATATCTTTTGGGAAATAAGACTGCTGCATTGTTTGAAGAAGTGAAGAAGAATAAAGAAATACAAGTGTATATGGTGAACGCTGTTGAAACACGTTCGCAGAAGAAATTGACTGAAGAGAGTAAACAAGATCTTAACATGTCAGAAGAAACTATTCCTGAAAGTAACGAAAAGAATAAAGAATCTCTGGACGAACTGGATGATATTTTGCCTTTAATTCAACCTGAAATTTCTGAATCAAATTTTATAAAATTATCTCATAAAGATTTTGCAAAGGAACAAATGAACAGTGCTGAATTAAAAACACTGTTTGAAGAAGCTAAAAGCGGGTCTTCAAAGAAAAATCATTATATTGTCAAAAATAACTTACTATTTTTCCAAAAAGAAGATAAGGATGGCACTAAACGTAAATGTTTGGTTGTTCCCGAAAAGTATAGAAAAAATTTGATGACGATAGGTCACGAGGCGACTGCAGCTCATCTAGGAGTAACTAAAACGAAAGATGCCATATTCAAAACATTTTACTGGCCTAAATGCTTTAGTGATATTGAGGACTTTGTAAAGACATGCGGCAAATGTCAAAGGGTGGATAAACCGCAAGATAAAAAGAAGGCCCCACTAAAAATTGTTCCCGTAATAACTGAAATTTTCACAAAGATTAACATCGATGCAAGTGGACCTTTACCAATGACACCGTCAAGAAATAAATATTTAATTACGGCGTTATGTATGTCATCAAGGTATCCCGATGCCATTCCTGTAGCAAACTTTTGCTCAACTACTGTTGTAAATGCATTGTTACAGATTTTCAGCTGAATGGGGTTCCCAAGAGAATTACAGACTGATCAAGGTACGTCATTCATGAGTGTACTAACTACGAAATTTTTAGAAAGATTTGGAGTTAAAGTAGTTAGAAGTTCTGTTTATCACCCACAAAGTAATCCTTTGGAAAGAATGCACAGAACCTTGAAGAGGATTCTTCGTGTCCTGTGTCTGGAGGCAATTCCAGATTGGGAGAAAATTCTTCCTCAAGCCCTCTTTGCCCTAAGGACTGTTATACACGATAGTACTGGGTTTTCACCAGCTGAACTAGTTCACGGGAAAAATCTAAGGACTCCTGTGATGTTATTGTACGAGAAACTGACAGAAGAAGAGCATGTAGAAAGCAGTGTTGTGGATTATGTATTTGAACTCATTAATAGAATGAAAAGATGTCAGGAATTGGCAATCCTACACATGGAAGATGCCAAACAAAAGCAGAAGTTGTGGTATGATCGCCGGACCGTTAAGCGTCAATTTCAACTGGGTGAACTGGTTTTGGTCATAGCTCCATCCAGGCCTAACAAGTTATCTGTTCAGTGGGTTGGCCCTGGAGAAATAGTGCAACAACTCTCTGAGACAAATTATGTGGTCAAATTCCCAGAGAAGGATAAAACCCACCTTTATCATGTTACAATGCTAAAACCTTATCACTAACGAGAGGAAAATACTAACTTATTGTGCATTAATCCTTTAAAGCATGACGAAGAAGAAGACATACCTAGTTTGGAACTTGAAAACGAAAGGTCGGGATGGTCCAAAATCATCAGCGATGTGCAGTTAAATTCAAAATTATCTCAAATTCAACGAGGACAGCTCAAAGAACTTTTATATGAATACAGTAATCTTTTTTTTCGAATATTCCTGGATGTACCGATTTAGCTGAACATGATGTTGAATTAGAATCTGAACGAGCAATTGTTGCTAAGCCTTATCGTATGTCTCCTCGGCAAATTGAAATTCTCAAATCAGAAGTTAATAAGATGTTAGAACTGAAAATAATAGAGCCTGGAGAATCTGATTTTACATCTCCATTAATACTTGTTGAAGCTCAGGGAAAGGAAGCAAGGCCCTGTATCGATTACAGAAGGTTGAATAAAGTAACTCGGACACAATTCTTTCCCTTGCCTAATATCGAGGAACTTTTAGAAAAGGTATCTGCAGCTAAATATATCTCTATCTTGGATCTTACTCGAGGGTATTGGCAAATACCCCTGAGTCCCCGAGCGCAAAGGTACGCATCGTTTGTGACCACATTTGGAACTTTTAAACCATTGAGGTTACCTTTCGGTCTGAAAAATGCGCCCTATTACTTTAGTCGACTTATGGCTAACTTATTAAGAAATTGTGAAGACTTTGCAGTTCCCTACCTAGATGATATAGCTATCTTTTCACTAGCCTGGGATGATCACCTAAAACATCTAAAAGATGTATTTGATCGCCTACGCTCCGCTAAATTACATATCAAGCCATCGAAATGTCAATTTGCTCAAGCATACGTTAAATATCTTGGACATTTGGTAGGCCAAGGCTTAAGAACACCTGGAGAATTAAAGGTTCAGGTCATTAAAGATTTTCCAATCCCCACTAACAAGACGCAAGTTAGAGCCTTTTTAGGATTATCTGGCTATTATAGAAGATATATTCCCGAACTTTTTTTCAGTAATCGCAGCTCCACTGACAGATTTACTTAAAGGCCGAAATCGAAAATCAACCGTTGACTGGAACAGTTCTTGCCAGAATGCATTCGAGGAGCTCAAGACAAGACTATCTAAAAATCCAGTTTTATACAGCCCTGATTTCACAAAACCCTTCATCATTCAGTGTGATGCATCCAATCTTGGAATAGGCGTTGTGTTGTCGCAAGTATGTGAAAACGAAGAACATCCCATCATGTTCCTGAGCAAAAAGCTGTCGCTTGCAGAACAAAAATATAGCACTACGGAAAAAGAATGTGCAGCCATTATTTTTGCCGTGCAAAAGTTGAAATGCTATCTTGATGGACACCAAAAATTTGTCATACAAACTGACCATAATCCCTTGGTCTGGTTAGAGAAAAATACTGGGACTAATCCAAGACTCTTAAGGTGGTCCTTAATTTTGCAAGCATTTAATTATGAGATTGCTTATCGGAAAGGAAAACAGAATCAGAATGCTGATAGTTTAAGCCGTATCCCTTAAAACGTGAAAAACACACACACTTGTAATGAGAATTGATGGAAAAATAAGAATTTTCTTTGTATTATTATTTTTTTTGTCTAGAATGATTGGTATTTGTATATTAGTATTTTAATTTTTTTTGATATTTTGTATTTGTATTTTAAACTTTGATATTTTGTATCGGTATTTTAAAATTTGATATTTTGGTATTAGTATTTTAAACTTTTGTATTTGTATTTTGATATTTGGAATTTTTTGTTTTAAATTTTGGTATTAATATTTAAAAAAAATTTTTGATATGTGTATGTTAATTTTTTGATAATTAATATTTGTATTTGTATTTTAAAGTTTGCATTTGCTAGCAGTATTTCAATAAATGATATTTTGTATATGTTACAGTTCACATAGACTAGTAGGGATAAGTTTAATGCCTTCCTTAAAATAAGGTACTAATTTCGGATAGAACAGGTACTTGCACGTTATTATTTTTTTTAAATATTTTTTAGCTCCGTTTAAAAGAAAAGGATTTCAAGAAATAATTCTTAACTCTCTACTGCTGCATAAACTGATCCTCTGTCAAGTATTTTTCAGGTATCACAGTAAAACTTTCCACTCAAATATCGTGAAAAGTTTTCTCCAGGATGGGAGGAAATAATTAGACTGTAACGGCGTGGCACATAGTACACTAGGAGGCCTGTCACATAGCACACGATAGACTAAAAAGAGGGTGCTGCTGCGAACTGTTTTGGCCTTTGAGCGGGAAGGAGAGAAGAAGAAGAGTCTGGAACGTAAAATGGAGGAAGCTGCTTGTAGTTCCTGATGTAATTTTTTAATTGTAAATGAAATCATTAATATAGTGATGTGTTTTGATGGAATTAAAAACGGTAAATCCGGTTAACTAGAGCTCATTAATTCACCCAGTAGACGATCTTACAGTCTTCATTTAAAATGCTAAGGCCTTTTTTTCTATTGCGTCTAATGCTTTGAATTTTGTTTACCTATTGCCAATAGTACATGTAACAAAAGTTGGTTTGAATTTTTGAATCAAATGAATATTTATTTTTTGAAAAATAATTGAACTTAAAATTTATACATTTTCTAAGGAATTTTCAATAAACATTCATGAAAAGAAGTATTTTATGAATACCAGTCACGTTAACGCAAAACCCATTCCAACTTTTATTATACATAGTTTGATGTACTTGTAAATAAAATGTCATGCATGTACGTAAATTTTTGTTGGAGAAGTAGCATTTTAAAATCACTTTACAAATTTTAAGTTTTTTCCTTGAAAAATTACATGGCTAGTTTTTTATGAAATTTTGAGCACAAAATCTGTTTAACATAGTATATATACATAGGTGGCAACCAAAAAAAATTTTTAAAATCCTTAAATTAAAAATTTTTGCGTAATTCATACCATGTCCCCTTAAGAGTTTATTCCAGCTACATTGAGCATTGAATACAATACAGTCACTGGCTAGGCGCGAGGCATTCCTCAGATGCATTTCAATTCCCGGGGGGAAGAACTATTAAACAGAAGTTACAAAATACTTGTTTCGAATTATTTTCGTATTAAAGGGAAAACTAGACTATTTTACAAGGGGAAAAAATCAAAGTTAATGAAATAGTACAAAGTCATAAAAAGTGACGTTGTTGGGCGCGCTGCATCTGATAGATTTAATGGTCTCTTCCCCCTGAAATATGAAGAAATCGCCTTCGTCTTTGGCACTGAATCCTAGGGCTTGTGACAAAAGGCAGATAGAAGAAGGAGGGGCGGGGCGTATTCCAAACCCACCGAAAATACTTTTATTACTCGTCTGAAAGATTCGCGCGCCTAGCAGAGGGTTAAAAGGTTAACAATTAGATTTTAATATCAGACTGATATTCTGTACAAGTTGTGCATATCGGTTATATTGCGCAGAATATCCTCCCCCGATTATTTCAACAGGAACTCATATTACAAACCGGGCACCACAAGTATATACCATAGAGGAATTGAGATCGGAAGTGGACTCGACTTGGCAATAGGAATAATTCAGAACATTTATTAATTGCCTCCTTGACAGTATGTAGCAACGTTTGGAGTAGGGTTTGGCAACCTATGGCACTCGTGTCACATGTGGCACGCAGTACAATTGTCAGTGGCTCTTTGCACTACTACAAATATTCCAATTTTTGGGTGAATGGAAGTTGTTAAATTTGTAATGAACCTTAGCTGACAAACAACTTCAGAATTATGAACATTTACAGAATTTCGAAAAAAATCTGAAAAAAACCTAAATCTAAAAGATAAATTTACAGGTGTTTTGTAAATTATTGAACGTCATTATTGATGGAGAACATTTATTGTGTTTGAAGAGAGAAAATAGCATGTACTCTGCTTTCTGCTTTTGGTTTTACATATCTGAGTGAAAAATATTTCGTCATATGAAAAACATTTCCAGTCCACAAAGGAATTGTTTAATAACTAACTGAATGTTCAAAATCGTGTCTAATTGAAAGTCACAAATCGTACGCCCGATTTTACGATATGAAAGCATAGAGGTACATGAACTACTTTCACATCAAAATTTTTATTTTCCTTTTTGTAAAATATAGGGACATTCTTCTATTTTATGTTGACTCTACTTCTTATTTTACTAAATATATTTAAAAATGCATAGTATATGTACAATTTTAATTTGTTTCACATTTTTTTGAAGAAATAGTTATATTTTATGATGTTTATTTTTATGTCAAGAAATATCTTTAAATGATACAGAATAAAATTGTAATTTTTTTTATATATTACTGACCTCTATTCTCTAACTTGGCATGCATTATCGTCGGACTCGAATTGTTTAAAAAATGTCCTGTGGGGCACGTTGTATTGGTAGATTGGTTTGGCACGCCACAGTTAAAAGATTGCCGACCCCTCGTTTAGAGGTTTGTGTAGTTGCCCATGAGGATCACATAAAATACTGAATAAGCAGTTTCCTAGTGTTTCATCACTATCGTTCCAGTTATTTTCACATAAATGTGCGTATTCCTTAATGGCAGCGGTTCTTAAACTTTGGTCCGGAAACCTCCGGGTTCGGCAGTGTCTTTCTCCGCGAAGGTCTCTTATAATGATAAGATTTTCCTCTTTTGCAGACTCTAAAAAAACCTAGTGGAAAAATTGAAAGATATATCATCTTAGACTGAATCACTGAATTGTTCACAATAAAAATATTTACAAGAACATGTATATCAAGAATATTAATTAAGTTGTTTTTTTTATTTTGTTTTGTTTTCGCAACTACATAGCAAATACTAAAATGTACTATTTTCAAAAAAATATATAGTAGAAACATATATGCAAAGATAAAGAACTGATAATTCACTTTGCGTGTCAATACGATAATCTCAATTTCCTAATTATATTGCGCCTGTACTGAACTGAACTGAACACAGTGGCTCAACAGTCCATGAGAGGCAAGGCCTACTGTGCCTACCTCAGTTTACGTGACTTTAAGCGCTGCGGTGCATGTGCAGGTATTTTGGTCCAGTGTCCAGTCTGACGTGAAATCCCAGTGTTCAGTTCTCAAGCAAGCTTGGTACCCATAGGGTTTTTTTCGATCCACTGAAGGTATGAAAGGCTGAGTCAACCTTGCCCAGCCTGAAATTTGAACCCTGGACCTATGGTGGGGGAGCGCGGTGGACACTACTATGGTGGACACTACCACTCAGCCACTGGGCTTCAAATTGCATCTGTATTATTTATTTATTTGTGCCTTCATTATTTACTTATTTGAAACTAGTATTTTGTAGTATTTTTATGTGCATGTATAATTAGATGTTAACCATTTTCTAAAAGGAAGCGTTAAAAAAGTCTTTATAAGTGTTATAAAAGTCTATAAGTAGTCCTAAGACTGCCTCTGCAGTCTTAGGACTATTGAGAAATTTCGTAATCACACTCAACCATGTGTTGGGAGTCAGAGAGGGGTGTTCAAAATTGGAGGGGGGTTCACGATATCAGGCTGATACTTACAAGAGGTCCGCGGCGATCGAAAGTTTAAGAAACGCTGCTTAATGGTGTTGCCATTTCATACGTGAGAAGTGTATTTTATTAATCTATTAGGTGTCGTAGACAGCAGAAAAAAGGTTACAAAAATTTATGTTGGTAGAAGAAATGACCTGAATTGTGTATCACAGATTATCCATGACAAAAATGGTTTTTTTAGAGTTATTCCTTTGAGAATATTATTAATAACATTTACTCTCTCTCTCTCTCTCTTTCTTTCACATATTCCTTTTTTGTTTTAGCATACCTAATAAATAAAATTTTATATTAAAATCATATACATCCAACTCTTTTTTACACAATTTTGAAGTAACATGGTTAGGTAGAATTTCAAAAGAATTTGGGGATTCATGCCCTTTGGACGAGGACGATTTGATAAGAATTTATTACTGTTTATGATAAGGATGAAGTCGAATGTGAAGTTCTGCTATTAACAGGTAATTTAATTCGCGAGGGCTTGAAATTTGCTACAAGTATGTCAACGTAATCATAAGTTTTGTGTTGCAGGATATCAAGAATTATATAAGTGACTTGAGAAACCATAAAAAACAGATAGTAATAACAGACTTAGTAACAACGAAAAATCCAACTAAAAGGCTGTTAATGACGAACGAAATTCTTCATCTGAATAAAACCGGCAGTTGTCCTAGACATCCAACACACCTACTGATGATAGTATTTTTGATCCAGTTCGTAATAAACATGCATGCTTCTAATCAAGTAGCGATTAATTTTACATTTTAGTTGTCAGCTTGGTGTTTTATTTCTAATTTCAATTTTAATTTTTATATATTCTGTATACTTACAGACTGTGAATTTTCTCTGTACACTCTTTTTAATTTTTTTTTTGTAATAAAAATTAATTGTTTTTATTTTTTAATAAATCACATGGATATTCATTGCTTTTTTGCATGGTTTCTTGGGAAAATATTTACAGAGTTTTGATCTTACACGATTTTTTTAAATTATGGAACATATCAATAAACTTACCATAAGTCGCATGTATTTTTAATACAATTTTTTTTCTGCACGGTTATCTAGGGAACGTATTTATCGTGTAAAAAAAGAGTTGCATATAAAAGTTTTTACTGTGCATTATTGCTTAATATGTTGAGAAAAAAATCACATATATTATAATTAAGAACTTTTTTTCAAATGCGAACTAGTTGCCAACGTATCTGTGCATTTCCGTTAAAAATTTTCGAATCTGAAAAAAAGTGTTCTAAGTCGTGTGTGAACCTTAACGGAACCGATAAAAAAATTCGTGAAACAGAAGTAAAAAGTATTCCTGGCTATGTCTATGCAATAAAAGATTTTTACATGCATCCTTTACACATATATTTATTTTTTCCTTTACTTATTTAAATACAACAATATTGACTTATTTTTTACTTTAATTCTGATTTTAAATTAAATCGATCCTAACATTTTTTGAAAATCGTGAGAAAGAAAAAAAAATTTAAAGAATTTTAGTTAAAGCAAAACCGGATACAATTATTTTTAATCCATATCTCTGAATCTGTTTAACTATCTTTATAATTTTATTATCATCAGAATTAGGCGGAAAGAATTTCTTAATTAACCTTCTTGTATTCCAAACATGAAAACCTATTCTTGGAAACAAAAATTGAATTCGATAAAGCTTCTTTCTTATCACGAAATAACCGAATGCCAGTTAACCTGCTTCTGATAGTGACTCTGTGTTTATTCAATTTATCTATTTCAACTTTAAGTAGAAAAAATATTTCATATAATTGCAATAATAAATTGAAATCAAAGCTGACATACAAGATCCGCAACTTGGAAGTTCAAAGACTGCAGTCGCTTCATGGTACTTTGCTATTGACTGTATGCTAATCTACTCTAGATGGACAAGTTTATTTTCTATAGGAGTGCGGATGAAATAGCAGATAAAACTGCATCGGGTCAATTAATATGCAAAATATAGTTATATACTCATGAAAAAATTTATAATATAAGACGTAAAAAAAATAAATAAATGCATGCTGCCAAACTACAAAAAGTAATATAAGATCATCAGATAAAAATTTATATACACTCTGTCGCAAAAAAATATATGCACCCAGAAGAAATTGAGCTACATTCACGAAATTTGGTATGCATGTAGTGTATATGAAAATAAACAAATGATTAAAAATTCAGAACAAAATATCATTTTATTAAGCGGTTACAGCTTGCAAAAGGTTAAAAATCAGTAAGTAGTAAAAGCCACCTCTGGCAGCTATACAAGCCGAAATTCGGCGTGGCATCGATTCAATTAGATCACTTATGACCCCCTGTGGAAGATCCTGCCATAGTCTTTGCATCTGCGCAGTTAATTCTCCTGTATCTCGGGACGGCTGCAGTTGCCTTCCCAGCGCGTCCAGACATGCTCTATTGGCGAAAGATCTGGTGTCCTGGCAGGCCATGGTAGGACGTCATATCCTTGAAGACATTGTTGGGAGAGTCGCGCAGTATGTGGACGAGCATTATCCTGTTGATAAATGGCACCTGGGCGACTTGATAGCATGGGTAGCACAATCGGCGTTAAAATATCGTCCACGTATCTGCGAGCTGTCAAAGTGCCTTGAAGGACCACTAAAGATGATCATGTGTCCCAAGAAATTGCTCCCCACACTGTCACACCTTGTGAAATTGCTGTATGCCGCTCGACAATAAATGCCGGATCGGACCGCTGGCCGGTGCGCCTCCAGACACGTGTGCGGTGGTCATCAGCACTGAGACTGAATCGGGATTCCTCACTGAAGATGACACGTCTCCAGTCTGTCACACTCCAAGTTGCCCGAGGTCGGCAAAAATCCAGTTGACACTGCCTATGATGTGGGGTCAGTGGTAAGCGTCTTAGCGGACGTCGGCTCCTCAAGCCAACTTCGGTCAGTCGTCTCCTTATGGTTTCTCTTGATGGCACTGGATGTCTGGAAGGAGGTAAGTGGCGTTGAATCGATGCTAGCGACGTTGTTGGTGCCGAAGTGGCCACTCTTCTGATTGCACGATCCTCGCGATCATTTGTGTTCCTGGGACGTCCTGACCCTCCGCGACGGTACACTCTACCTTCTGTGATCCACTGTTGCCAACACCGAGCAACTACCATATCGCTCCGACCGAGGGGGCGGCCGATACGTCTATTCGACCAACCTGCTTCTCTGAGGCCTATTATACGGCCCCTATCAAAGTCCGTCAGCTGCTCGTACTGCCGCCGGTTACGTCTTAGAGGCATCCTAAGTCTCAATATCGTCTATCAAAGTCATCAGATTCGTTTGGATAGCCGTACGGCGCTCGTACTCATGCTTTTAAACTCTCCCAGTTGCGCAACTAATATGCGCATAGCACACTTAGCCTTGTCTCATTGGCTTCGAAATTTTAATCATTTGCATGTCTCTTACCAGACTACATTCTTGCCGAGTTTCGTGATTGTAGCTTGATTTCTTCTGGGTGCATATATTTTTTTGCGACAGAGTGTATTATATCAAATCTTAATTCAGAATACACGTGATTAATTATTGTGTTTATAAAACATCGAATCAGGTCACAGCATTTAAGAAGTTGACCGTCTAGAAATAAAGTAAGCAAGGTGCTACCCCACGTATAATTCCAGAAATTACCTTTATAGTTTTGATTACTGCAATAACATTTAAAAATAAGCTCTAAGTTAAAAAGTATCATTTACAAGTGATGAATTATTTAAATTGGGATTAAACCAGTGTTTCTCAAACTGTGGGGCGCGCCCCCCTTGAGGGGCGTGATAACTCTATGAGGGGGGCGCGAGCATTTTAAAAAGTCGGTAACAAAAGATTATTTAAAAATATATAAATTTACTGAAAGTAAACAAACAAATACTTTCTGATATGATAAAATATAAAATACATATTTACACTGATATAATACACTTATAAATGTATCAGTACTTTGCAATATATTTCATTATTAACGATATTAAGTTAAGGACAAGTTTGATTATTATCAGTGACCCCATGGGCTTGTATTAACACTTATCTTGATAATTTGTACGGTTTATAATTAATTCTTTAACAGCCGATTTAAAATTACGTGATTCGTTCCCCAAAGCCAACCTTTTCCACATAGGCGCGTGTATTTTGATGTTTGGGGGAGAAAAGGAATAAATAAGCAAATCCTCTGAAATCAGTAAATCCCATTCCTTTTTTTGCATTCCAAAGCCTTCGGAATAATTTTATGAACAGCAGTGCATAGAAAAGATCGTACTTTGGAAAGACGTATATATACGCCGAGAAAATTAATGTTTTGTCAGAGCGAGACGTTTATATACGTTCGTAGCGTATAAGAGGGTAAAGTAGTATTATTGCAGCTTTAGTGCCAAAGTGTAGTATTATTGAATTCAATACATCGTTATTCTATGGAGGGGGGCACGATGAAAATGATGATTGAATATTGGGTCGCGAATATTGAAAGTTTGAGAAGCACTGGATTAAACACACATTCACGAACACACACATTTAATTATTTATTTTTCAATTCCTACACTATTATATTAGCGCATACTCTCTATATATTAATTTATTTCTCTTGGTGGAATTTTCAATCGTTAAAAAATACATTTTAAAGCGTTCAATTGAGCTGAAATTTTATATACATGATTACTTTGGATGACAATACAAGAATTTAATTATAATTAATAAATATTAATTGATTAAAACTAATTATTTAAAGAATTACAAATACAGCCCCGTTGGCGTCATTTTTGGTGACTTAGCGACCATTTTGGCGACTTGTGTCAAAACTTGAAAAGGTTTCTTTCTCACATTCTGAAATTTTCTATACACTATTGTTTTGGGTAAAAATACGATAATTTAATTATATTTTTTTTTAAATTAGTTGACTGAAACTAATTATTTAAAGAATTACAGATACACAGTCACGTTGGTTTCATTTTAGCGATTTGGGTCAAAACTTAAGATTTTTTTCTCACGTTTTAAAGCCTTCAGTTGAACTGAAATTTTATGTACACGATTGTTTTGGGTGATAGTACGATACTTTAATGATAATTAATAAAAATTAATTACCACTTAATGTTGCGATTCTGTCATATGTATGTACATAGTTATATTATATAATTGTAACTGTTTAATGAAAAGGTTTTTTTTATTTCCAATGGCCAGGGTTACAGAAGACCACTACACCACAAGGAGGTAGGAACAAAAACAGACAAAATAAACAAAGCAAGGAAGAAAGAAAGAAAATAAAAATGGCGAGAAAAGTCTATGAACCCAATAAGTTCCTAGCTTGCCAATAAAGGTCACACAAAAAGAGGCCCTTTAGGGCTGGGCAGCGGTGAATGTGAGCAGCATCCATGTCCTCCCGAAAATCGCAGAGAGTGCAGAAAGAGGCCTGTGCAACATGAAAATTCTATGTACTATTAATTATACTATATATACTATTATATACTATGTACTATATACTATTTAATAAAAAGTAGCTAAAATAAAATTTTTCTTTGTCGATCTATATATATATATATATATAAGTAGGACTTGACTAAAAATTATTTTTTATATTACTTGTTTTATCCGAAACATATATATATTTAAAAATAAAGGAAATTAAAATATTCTCATTTCTAAAACTGAAAGTAAATCACTGAAATCCGCAAGTTTCCTAAGGTAAAAACAATAAATAAATTTTAATTATCTTTTTTTTTTCAAGATATTCTTCATTCACGCTCCCTCGACCGTAATTTACTGAACATGTATGTGAAATTGAATATATATATATATATATATATATATATATATATATATATATATATATATATGTTTCATGTATACATACCTGAATTATAGACCACACGCAAATAAATTCAACTCTTAATTCACCACAAAATCTCGATACTGAAAGAAATTGATTAATCAACATTGAAAGTTCATCATAAAACACTATTCCAATATCTCCATTGTTTTATAAAGGATACACTTTTTGCCGATAATCAAACCTCCCAAGGCGAAATGGCCCATACAGAACTTCAAATCGTGACCATCCCAAATTAAAATTGTGTCCTCCCTAAATCTGGAACGAATTTGATAATACCGCTAATGGTTTGTTTGTGGGCGTAGCAATTGTTCCTCAATCCTGTATTACGCGCTGGTGGGTATATTGATGGTGTTATTCATTACTTCCTTTCAGTGTGGGTTCCGTAAACTTAATCGACCTTCGGGTAGAAGTTAATTAAAGGGACTAATTAAGAACAATGCATTAGGGTACAAAGTGAATCCCAATGTCTTCTCACATTACATTCAGCCCGGGGTGAACAATTAAAACATTATTAATACTTTCAGCGCAATCGTTCGAGATCATAGGATTTTCTTTCATCATTAATGATGCGCATAATTTCATAAAGGTTTTATTTTCTATATTTTTTTTCTTATTATGTTGTTGTTGTTGTTTTCATAAAAGTGGTAACCTCCCTTTTTGAGTTCTTCGGGTGTATATCAAATTCTCTACCTTTCATTGTTGGTTTTACTTTGAATGAGAACATGATAAAGGAAGAAAAAGCTTCTCTTAAGAGCGATATAAAACGTTTAAAGATGATTTAATGCACACAATGTTTGTTTTAATGAACGTCATTTTGTTTTGCCTCTATTTATTCTCGCATAAGAAACTGGTTTTTTCCATAGAGTTCGTGGGAATTTTTTTAATGACTTACAAAAGCCACCCGTGAGAAGTTTTCATTGAAACTCGGGTGAAGTTACTTTTTCGGAACACAAGTTAGTTATCAGATAGAACGCACCACAGACCCTAATTAAAGGTTGTTGTTTACATAGGCACATTTTATTATTCCTTATTTTAATTCATATTGATTCTTCCCAGGGCATGAACTTTTACCCAGAATCAATCTCAAAAACAGACCTACTATCCTAAAAGTTGTCTTCAAGCTTTGAATTTTCCCAAAGTATTCTGAAGCCACATGTTTACTTTCCGCGAAACTTAATTACATATCTGAAAGTATAATAAAATTAATTTCAAGAACTTATTTTCCTGGAAGTGGCATTTCCACCATTTTCGGTTATCAGTTTTAACATGGTGAATTTTTTTAAGTGATCACAGATTAATAAAAAAAAAACCCGGTAAATATGAGGATCTGATTCCTGGATTTTTGGTTTTTATGCATTATTTTTGGATTTTCTGAGTAATGAAGTGCTTTTTCCCCCGTACTGGAAGTCCACAGAGAAAAACCAGTTCTCCATTTCGGTGAAAGATACAAAAGCGTGCACACACAAAAAAGCCAATTGGACTTCTGTAAATACGGCATACTGAAGACAAAAACAGTTCCTACAACCGCCTGTAAGATACTAACGGTAAAGTACGAAATAACAACAAGAGAAACGGTTCTGCTACATGGTCTAGATTTCTATTACAATCAACCAAAACCTAAATGTACCTTAAAGGACCTATACCTGCCTAAACATTCGTCTCCATATTTGAAATTTTAACAAACAGACGCCCAAACTACCAACAAAGGATAGCAGTAGCAATAATGGTTCCCCTTTTGTACTGATGACCTTCAACCTGGACCTGATTGAGGGAACTGATTTGGGTTAAACAGGAGTAGCCTACTATTGTCACCACTTCGAAGGTCAGGTTTCCATAGGAGTCCCATTAAGGAATATAACGAGAAATGGCTTCGATACAAGTCATAACCACAGAACCAAAAAATATCCAACAAGCTAGTATTCTTAGTCCTATGTTCTGCATGACAAGCAGTCTCACAAAACAGAACAATCGAATGCAGAAAAACATTAGAACACCTCGAAAAACAAAAGTGGATCTAACGTTTCAATGGATCATCGGCAATGTCATCATCGCTGGGAATTTAAAAAAAAGGCCCCCCAAATACCCTAACTGAACTGGTGCAACACTCGACCAGCGCCAATGCCTGTCTTTTTAGGGGCATCAAAGGCACAGATTAACATAACCATTTCCAGATTACTCAAACAGCGCTCCACAGTACATTCCAATGGAAAAAAAGGAAATTTTCGTAACCCTGAGCCATAACTTTCAGCGGGTCGTCAAGTGCCGCAACTTTTGAATGAAGACCAGTCACGACTATCTCGTCGCACATCCATATCATATTGATGTCCTCCCGTCCCTGCGATGCTCAAAGTGCGAGCATGAGATGAGAGAGATGGGCGCAGATCAACTTTAGAATTGAATATATATCCACCATCAAGACGACGAGAACCAACTCCTCACAGAAGCCCTATAACCAAAGGTGTAGAAGGAGGAAGATTTGTAGCAACTATATTTTAGATGTATATTTATTATTTACAATAAATTATTTTACGTTTAGAGGTTAAATAATTGATTATGCATTTCCATATTTACATGCAACTGAAACTTACCAAGCTACATTTATGGATTGGATTTTCTTTTTGATTCCACAGCAATGGACATCCAAATTTTTATGTATATTTTAGGACAATCTAGATAAGTGCGATAAATCATTTTAATGAAGAGGACGAAGGCGAAATTTAATTGTATTAGTAATTTAATGCATAAATATTCGTACAACTGTAAGACTGCGTTAAAGACTTAAGTTTATATAAAATCTTGTAGGCATAAGTAAAATATGCAACACAATAGTCTTTGAAAAAAAAATATTGATTGATGCCATTGCAGTGAATAATCTTTTAAAGCAGAAAATTAACTTTTCTGTTTCTTAGAACGAAATTGATATTTCTCATTTGCATATAATGCATCAATATTTTTTTTTTAATTAGAAATATTTCAATGATCAATTTTGGGTGTTCGGATAACCTTTTCTTTTATAGAAATGTATTGTTATTAAAAATTATTAAAAGCCTTAAGATAATTGTGCAAAATTTTGTGTGCAGGTGATTAGTTATTCTAAGTATTAAAACAATTGATAAGTATCTGTATTCCCAGAATAATAATAATAATAGATAATTCGCAGAATAATGAAATACAGACAAGAAATCACATCTCACGTAATTTAGTACAGAAGCTATATATATATATATATATATATAATGCTAAGTAAAATTCATTCCTTGTATTTTGATTTAAATGTGTGTGTGTGTGTGTGTGAATAATAAAACTACGAGTGAAGCTGTCGCCCAACCGGTAGCATAATGGTTAGCGACGCTGACTGCGTTGCCGTAGGGACTGGGTTCGAATCCCGTAGAAGACATGAATTTTTGTAAATGTATAGTGCCTTTGCAGCATGGGGGTACTAAATAGCCGTCGAGCCGCAAGTCCTCTCGTGTGGTTGGTGGAAGAGGAAGAGAGGTTGGAGTCCCCTGGCCACCCCCAGGGTTTTCTCCCTCTAAATTGAGGTGGAACCGAGCAAAATCGTACTGTCACCTGCATGGTGCTCAAAGCTAAGACTAATGACTGACATAAAAATTCTAGCCCTTAGCCACGATGAATTTCGCGGGCCTCGATCTGACTTCGTCAGGCAGGTGGCATTAGTCACATCACGAGTGAAGCTAAAAAACCAACGCTAATGAAGCTAAAAAAACTGAATAGGAAAGTTTAAAGATTGAATACATTTAAATTTCAGATTACGATACCATCTAAATAAACCGGTACCAGTGCATTGATCAAACGGTACCGGGCGGCCCAAGGAACATTAAATTATTTATATTTTGTTTACTTTGGTGTACTTCTTTCGGGTTTGTGTAACTTTCCATGGGATTCCCTTTATATTTCATGTTAAACCACTTTACACTCATTTTGGGTGTGACTACATTTAATTCTGAAGACATGTTTAAATACAATTAAATGTAAAGTCATTAAATCAAAACAATTTCAATTATAAACAATCAACGTCAAAGCGAGCCGCTGTAAAATTATCAAACGTTGACTGTGTTCCATTAAGAAAAAAGGAATAACTCTGAACTAAAAGCCCCAGGAAAAAAGGAGCAAATAGGACAAATGATATTTAAAAAACTTTTCATTTTAGACTCGCAATACACTGTCGTTTATTTTTTTTATTAAATTGATGTTAATTATTTGTTTGAAATCTATCTTAGAGTGAGTGAGTGAAGATTAACGTCGCGCTGTTCAGCTACACGAGGGCTTTTGGCGACGGACCACGTAATTTTGAACCATGGTCAAGTGACGTGGACGACACTTGAGCTGGCACCACCTCTCCTAACTACCACACTACACCAATGGGAGGACGTTTCAGCTCTCGAAAGATTTAGCGTACATCGCTGCCCTACACGGCGGGTCTTTAGTGGTACTGGGCTCGAATTCGTGACAAAGCCAGCCACGATCCGATGCCTATACCACTCGGCTACCGCGGCCACGAAATCTATCTTAGAAATGATGCTTAAAGTAAGAATATTCCTTTACGGCATTGGTAAAACAAAAAAAATCATACTTTAACTTTATATTGTATGTTTATAATTGTTACTTCTCTTTTTTCACAAATCCATTGGTATTTTTCAATTATCCGGGAGCAGGAGATAAAATCGCCAAATGTTTCCACCTGCTCTATATATACACACAAAAAACTTTTATTAGTGCAAACTTTGTGAGTTGTCGCCCAAAATGTATGCTTGGAAATATTTGTACCCAATTTCCCGAACAATATCAAATTTCTTATTATTTCCATATAAATACGTAACTAAATCTATCTATTAAATTAACACCATTTAAATGTGTAATTTAAACTACTATATTAGATTTTGCCGTTTCTTTCAACTTTCAGTTCAGGTTGAGCTGTCAAAATGAATAATCGAATCAGAATCAAATTTATATTTTACGAAACGCGCAATACACCAAGCTATATTTTAAAGCTAACAATAAACGATTCTTAGAAGCTTTAACTTGTTGACGCTGACAGAAAAATTTGAAGCTTACAAATATTTGTAATTTTTTCGAATGCAGAAACAGCTTAGAATTCCTGTAAAGATTCACACATAATGAAATTCTTTTCACATCATAAATAACCAAGCTTTCGAGATTGCTATAATTAATCAAAATGAACAAGAGCCTTGTCAACTGCTAAACACCAGAAAAATATAATTCTCTCAGCCATAATGATTGATGTGGATGTGCATGATAGTGAATGCCATTTCAAGAAATCGAAAAGAAACTTAAAGCAGACAAAAGGTGCTGATTTTTGGATATTTAAGTGCTTACAACGAATTAGAGTTTTCGATATTACTACAATATTCATCTCTGAGAGTAAAATATTTCTTTAAAATACACAATTGTTGTATATTCAACGTAAAGTTATTTGTATAGAAACGCCAATGAACTAAAATGCAACAGTTTAAGCGTTCTGAAGTCTTAACATTATATTCTATTTAAAATACCATTTACTTGTACAATGGTAACCTTACAATGCAAAATCTTGAATACGTGATTGCACATTTTAAGTTCTTTTTCAAATGATTATGTTCACAGTTCATTAGTAACAGATTTTAATGGAAGCATACATTTGATGTAACGGATTTTCCTCTGACTCTTGGGGGGGATCGCCTTCGAAAACTTTAATGATAATTATTCAAGAAATATTCTTTTTCGGTTAACATAAATACATTTCTGTTCGAAAAGAGGACCAAATAATACCCTCATGTCCTCATATTCAATAAAATTGGGATTCAGAGACCTCGAGGTTCAATCCATACGGCTTATATCCACTCCTACATGAAATTTATCAATGACGTGAGTTCTATGTGGCAGCACATAGAACTCACTTGGGGCAGGATTGGGGCTCACTCAGGAACTTGGGGGCAGGATTTTAGGGGGCCAAGGCCTATGTTATGTTATGGTTTTGTATTACTTTGTAAAATCCGGCTTAGAGCCCAAAACCTACACTTGCCAGAAAAAGTCTGCGTACAAGCACATTGCAAATATGCAAGAATGAAAAATCATACTTTAAGAATGATAGTAATTTCATAATGTATTTATTTTATTCCTTACACAATTGAGTAACTTTTCATAATAATTTATGATATATAACACACGTTGTGTTAAAAAAATAATAATCAAAATGAAAAATAACGCAAATGGCTACCAGAAAAAGTTTGCGTACAAAAATTAATATAATGAAACCTGCAAATTTTAAACTTTAATTTACTTTTTAACACGTGCTCAGTTTTGTTAGACAAACTTTAAAAATATTGCATTTTGTAGATTTTTGGAAAGTAAATTGTGTTAAATCCCAATGGATTTAAAAGGAAAAGAGATTACTCCTGAAGAAAAAAAGATCATAAAACTCAGGAATGAATGCAAAAATCTTCGGGAAATCGGCAAGATTGTGGGTAGAACACATTCCTCTATCCAAAGAGTGATCAATAATTGCACTTCGTCGAAATATATGTAATCTCAAAGCCACGTTCTGGACGTCCATCTAAGCTGACTCTCCGTGAAAAGAAGTATGTCTTCAAGTCCATACGTCTGAATCCACGATTAAGTGCATCTCAGATTGCGAATGACATTAGAGAGAGATTGAAAAAACACTTCATGAAGATACCATAAGAAAAATATTGAAAAAGGCTGGTTATCATGGCCGTGTAGATCATAAGAAACCACACATATCAGCTGTGAACAGGCAAAAGCGTTTAGATTTCGCTAATGAGCATGTAAATAAGCCTCCACAATTTTGGGAAAAAGTACTATTCTCTGATGAGAGCAAGTTTTGCATATTTGGCATAAAAGGGCGTAAGCTGGTGTGGCGAAAACAAGGTACGGCTCTTGAGAAGGATAATCTTGTGCCTACAGTTAAGCATAGTGGAGGTGGTGTGATGGTCTGGGGGTGCATGGCAGCCAATGGCGTGGATCGTCTAACCTTTATAGACTCGACATTAAATCATATGGGGTATATTAACATATGAAAAGAAAATTTGAAGCAGGGCGAACAGGATTTGAACCTTGGAGATGACTTGGTTTCAGCAGGATAATGATCCTAAGCACACTGCCCATAATTTTAAGCTCTGGCTTCTCTACAATATCAAAAGTCAGTTGCGTTCTCCTTCACAATCGCCGGATTTAAACCCAATTGAGCATTTATGGGACTTATTGGAGAGAAAAATTGGCCAACACCCCATTACATCAAAATAAATGTTGAAAAGAGTGATCGTCATAGAATGGAATATCATTTCTTCTGAGGAGACATCCAAACTCGTCCAATCTATGCCCAAACGATTGACGGAGGTTCTGAGACGTAAGGGTTATCCAACCAGCTATTAAAGTTTAGTTGACAGCTAAGGTCAAATATTTTTTAATGACTTTGTTTAGTTGTACGCAAACTTTTTCTGGTAGCCATTTGCGTTATTTTTCATTCTGATTATTATTTTTTTAACACAACGTGTGTTATATATCATAAATTATTATGAAAAGTTACTCAATTGTGTAAGGAATAAAATAAATACATTATGAAATTACTATCATTCTTAAAGTATGATTTTTTCATTCTTGCATATTTGCAATGTGCTTGTACGCAGACTTTTTTCTGGCAAGTGTAACTTTTCAAGGGGGCCCTAATATCCTCCACTACGCCACTCATCTCATCCCTATAGCGCTGTGAGTTGTTGACAATGTACGACTGCCCAACATTATGTCACTACACTCAAGGATTCCTTTGCCACAAAATCTATCGATTTTTGTAACATAGGAAGGATGAAAGCGAGCTCCATTTTCTCTACAGGATGAGACTCGATGAGAATCACTTTGTCTGGTATATTTCGACTCATCTCTAAAAATAACACGCCACGATTCTAGTGGTGTTCACAACTGATGTTTTCAGGTCCGTAATATCCCATTTTTCCAGCTGGATGCAGTCATAGGGACACACACGGCTGGACGATGAGCGTCAAGGCCAGTCTCTACAAGATGTCCGTAGACTGTGTGTTGCCCGGAAATTCTTCTTCCAAAGACAGCAGCAAGACCACGAGCAGGCTGAGGAGTCATCATGCGTTCAATGACAGATAGCAATCCAGGGCAAATGTCGATGCTCTGTGGCGACCTCGGCCGACCTTTCTGGTGACAGTACCACTTGTTTGGAATTGGTTCCATTCTCAGGAGACCAATTACGGATCACTCTTAACCATCGATCTACCTCTGCTTGAGATGGCCATTTTCAAGCATGCCAACGTCTCTTCATCTCAAGGAAACATCTAAATGATTTTGAGAAGTCATTCATACTGCAAACAGATTAACTTGTTTGTTTTAATGCGATATTCACAAAACTGGAGGCAAAATTCCCATATGCTTGAAAGGTCTCAAATCGGTAGTTCTGCAAAAACTAACGCTAAACAACATGTCTTCCTAAACTGAAGGTTGATATTGTATACTACCCGTTCTCCAAAATATATAAAATACAAATTGTATCAGGTTTACTGGATACCACTATAGACCCGCCGTGTAGGGCAGCGATGCACGTTAAATCTGTCGAGAGCTGAAACGTCCTCCCGTTGGTGTGGTGTGGTAGTTAGGAGAGGGGGGTGCCAGCTCAGGTGTCGTCCACGTCACTTGACCATGGTTCAAAATTACGTGGTCCGTCGCCAAAAGCCCTCGTGTAGCTGAACAGTGCGACGTTAATATTCACTCACTCATAATATTGAAAAATATACTAATGCACAAACTTTTTTGTCTGTTAAATCATCATGATAGATATTTAAAAATAATGGCTTTGAAAAAATTATGTTTCAGATAAAGAACTGAATATCTGAACTTGCAATTTCTATTAGTATTGTGAACAAAATACAACATTTTTCGATGTTATTGTAGCCTTTTAATGTTTAAACTGAAATTTCCACCGTTAATCAATGTTACAATCAAGGCTCTTGTTGTTTTATTCATATTTATCTCTCTCTCTCTCTCTCTCTCTATATATATATATACCGGGTGGGCAAAAAGTCCGTAAAAACTTTTAAAAATTCATAAAATCCGGAGAAATGAACGAAAAAAAAACTGTTTGCAGGATCAGCATTAGTATGTCACGGGATTTTTTTTAAGCTAGAAAAAAAATTCGAAAATGAGCCGGTAGGTGGCGCTGTTACAAGCGTCTGTGGTGGAAATATGCAAATTAGACGGTTATAAAAACCTTTGCTCTCAATGAATCCACATTCATTTCACCATTACAAACAGTGAATGTGAACAAGGATGCTCAGTGCGCCGGATAAAGCTTTGTTGGTGAAATTATTTTACATGAACGAGGAATCAGCGACCATTGCCTTGCGTAAATTCCGAGTTCAGAAAATGTGAAGAGTGGAAAAGGCCCTTTAACACCTGCAGGTCTCTTAAAGCTTGTTAAACGTTTTGAGGAAACTGGAAAGTTGGAGGATCAAGCACAAGCCGGACGACCATGCTTGAAAGAAGCACGTGCACCCTGCATTGCTGTCGAAATGGAAGCGATTGCGTCCGAAGCAGCTTCAGGGACCAGCAGTGCTCGTGAAGCTACCAGACGATTGGGCTTACCACCATCATCTGTCCGCAATATTCTTCGTCGACTACTCCAGCTGTATCCATTCAAATTGCAATCGTGCCATGAACTTTTGCCAGCAGATACCGCACAGAGAGAAGCATTTGCGAAGTGGGCCTTCTCTAAAATGGAACAGGATCCCATCTTGTGGAGAGATGAAGCTCATTTCTCGCTTCATTGTGACATTAATAACCATAACTGTTGCATTTGAGTGACCTCTAATCCCCGTGAGTACATACAGAAGCCATTGCATTCCCCAAAAGTGACAGCATGGTGCGGTTTCACGGATTCATTTATCATAGGACCCTTCTTTGAAACGCAGTGCCCAGTAAATGGATGGATAACGGAAACGGTAATTGCTCATCGTTATCTAACGCTTCTGCGGGAGACTGTCGTGCCATGTTTAATTCAACGAGGTCAGATTTCGAATGTCACGTTCATGCAGGATGGAGCAACCAGTCACACTGCTAGCCCGGCTAAGACATTCCTGATACAGACGTTCGGGGAAGACAGAATCGTTAGCAGGCGCTCCAGGTACCCATGGCCTGCTCGGTCTACAGATTTAACACCGGCAGACTTCTGGTTGTGGGGATATTTGAAATCCCACGTGTATCTATCCGGTCCATCAAGTCTGCCGGAACTGAAAGATGCGATCCGCAGAGAAGTATCCTCCATACATCCGGACATGTTGCACTCTGCCGTTGCTGGATTTGTCACTCGTCTGGAATGTCTTCTCCCCTGTGGTGGTGGTCATGTGGAACATATTCTGGTGTAATAAAGTTGTGAAAGTTTTCTGTTCATTATTTATGCATTGTTTCTTTGATTTGCGTACATTAGCGCCACCTACCGGATGATTTTCGAAATTTTTTTTTCTAGCTTAAAAAACTCCCGTGACATGCTAATGCTGATCCTGCAAAACAGTTTTTTTTTCGTTCATTTCTCCGGATTTTATGAATTTTTAAAATTTTTACGGACTTTTTGCCCACCCGGTACATATAAAGCTTTTCGTGATGCTGTAATAAATTTATTTTATGATGATGGTGAGGCTTTGCTTGAACGGGCAAGAATAGCTAAACGTGACAATGTATAGCAAATTTTACATTTAAACAATTTAAGCAATGAATGAACAACTATAATTTGTACAAAGTGGGTTGGTCCACCATTAAGCAGACAAAGAGTACTCTCCAGGTATTTATAAAAAAGGAATTAATGTCTAAAATCTAATAGAATGACAAATCTGAACACAAATATTTGATTATAGAATTCAAGGATAACGTATTTCTCTCTATTCAATATGGGGTTTTCTTAGTCTTTCTTGAGTTTGCAATACAACTATAACGGAACAAGCATTTTTCAATCAGTTCAGTTGCGTTACAACTGTTTTCCATTGAGATAATTTCTAGTAAATATTCTAAAACATCAATGGGCTAAATTCGTGGGACGTCATGGTCATGGGATAAATGCAATGCTGTATTTCCAACCAATCTGTTCATTGTCACCAAACATTGTTCTTTACATAAACTTTCTTTTTAAGAAATACGTATTTACCAACAATAATGCACATACGTAAGCTAAAGGGACTTGCTTTAAAAATACATGTGTGTCATATAAGAATTTTTTTTTTAAATTTTGAAAACCTTTTTATAGAATTTTAATATTTGGACGTCTTTACGCAACCTTTTCAGATTTGAAACATTCGATATGTTTTGCAAGAATGACAAGTACAAGTATATAATATGAGTTTTCAATTCAATGCAGAACACGTGATTGCAATTATCACGTGATCGTCATGAATTTAGCCCATTGTACCAAAGAACAAAGTTAGTGAATACGTGAAATGGGAGCTGATGTTTCTGGTTCAGTTCTTTATTGTTCACACAAATATATCCCTTTCCATATCAAATTTAAAAGATTATTTTGTCATTAAACAGCATAAATATGTAAAGCAGTGTTTCTCAAACTGTGGGGCGCGCCCCCCTGGGGGGGCGATAAACGTACTAGGGGGGCGCGAGCATATCGTAAATAAACGATTAAAAAATTTATTTACTGGAATGAAGTAAAACAAAATACTTTCTGACATAATAAAAAATACACATTTACACTGATATAATTTATATATCTGCGATATTGCATAAACGTACAAGGGGGCGCGAGCATATCGAAAATAAACGATTAAAAAATTTATTTACTGGAATGAAGTAAAACAAAATACTTTCTGACATAATAAAAAATACACATTTACACTGATATAATTTATATATCTGCGATATTACGTCATAAAAAATTAAAGCTTCTACTTCTATTACGGTTTCTTTTCAAACCAAAATGAGAAAAAACAAAACCCAGACCCATAATCGAAAAAAAATCTTAGGAAGATAAAAAATTCATCACTGTTATATTATTGTCTTGTCATCAGCTATAGGCAGCAGAATGTAGTTGCTGCGGTTTGACCTTCGAACCTACTTGTACGGTTAGTTACGTCCCTGCTCTTATGTATTTGTTTTTTCATTTAGGGAAGTTGCAAATAAACTATTTCTGCAGGGATTTTTTCCTTGTAAAATATTTTTATGATTTTTGGAAAAGCACAGAGAGCTCTTTGAAGAATTACTTGGCCAAGATTTATTTCTATGAGTTATTCCCAAACATATAAAAAAGCATAATGAAAAACGTTTTACATAATTTTTTTTGAACATCCATATTGTAATAAATACACTTTTATTCCGGAGCTGTTACACCGAGCACAGAGTGCACGAAATTGGTAATTCTGGCAGAACTGTTTAATTGTTACCAATGGCTCTGACACTATCCTCCTGTTTGACAGTCTTAACGTGTGAACTAAAATATATTTGTCACATATCTCCCTCTTTTTTGGGAGTGACAAACGTTTTTTACAATCTTAAGGTACTTGTTTTGACTAAGTTCCCGGTGTGATAAACTTTTTTCCGAAATATTTTCTGTGTTCTTGAAAGTAGGTGAGTGTGTATTTTCTCTTAATTAAATTATTCACTGGAATTACGATTTTTATTTTTGTACTATAAAAGTAATTATAAAAAAAAAATTGGGGTGGCTCAATAACCCCACTCGACCATTAGTATCGAGTGCGTGCCTGCTCCAGGTTTAAAACATTTTGAAGTCTTTTCACTTTAAATATTAAAAATAATACAATTATTTCTCATCGGAATTTTATATTATTGTTCATTATTCAACATCAATTCTAAATGCTAATTCTGTGAGGCTTAAAATTACAGTTCGCTTAAAACTAATTATAATTTGAGCAATGATTTAAAAAAATCATTTTACATTTTTTGTAAACATTGTCGCGCACTTGGCTTTACTCTCCTTAAAATTCAGCGATTATATCAATAATGTTTTATTTTCTTATAAATGAACTCGTGCAAATAGCGGGTACTTCAGCCGGTATACTTTTAATGTATCAGTGCTTCACAAAGTATTTTATAACTAATTAATTAATGCTAAATTAAGAACAAGTTTAATAAGTATTAGCGACTTCCATGGGCTTGTCTTACAGAGCAAATTTTTCAAAGGAATGCTTATGATTAGAAATTGACCCATTGAGTTCTTTCTAAAAAAAAGCAGATATCTATATTTTGTCTTCTAAGCAGCCACCGCATTTTGCAATATGTTCCAATTTAAAAATTAGAGAAAGGAAAAATAACATAATAATTATCCTATTACTTAATTTTTTTTTGCTTAAAAGCAACATATACAAAATTTAAAACTTATGTCATGAATTTGTACGGTATATAATTAAGATTATTGCTTTAGCGTAAAAAAAAGTGCATTATCGTTGCATTCAATACATTATTAATGTATAAGGGGGCGCGATAAAAATTGTGATTGATAAGGGGGGCGCCAGTATTGAAAGTTTGAGAAGCACTGATGTAAAGGGATGTATCCAGACATGATTAAGAAATTTAGCATCAATTTTCAGCCAAAAATATGTATCTACTCTGAAAAAGAGACATTTTAAACCTTGTATCAAACAATTGCTACCTGCTACAATAAGGTTTCATGTTGGTATAGAGGAAATAACTATTCACAAAAAACGTCAACTTCAAACAAAACCGAAAGAAGTGAAAATATTTTATTGGGTACTCACCGAAAACAAATTTCACTGATTTCGCACGCTTCCTTTTCAGCTTAGCAAAACAAAGCTACAAACGTGTCTGCGCTTACAAAGTATTTCATTTAACGATTGGTTGAACTTGGAAAAATATTTCAATCCCACATTCGAATTCGGTATTAACCCAAACCTTTTTTTTCCAATGCCATCGCCAACCTCGTGCGGAAAAGACACGGCTCTCACACTGTGATAGCATCGTACTGCTGTTTTTATTATGCTATTAAGAGGCTGTAACCAACACATTCGAATGACACTTAAGACTGAAGAAATTGGGCATTTAAATAATTCGATGCGGTAGAGCTCTGTACCGCAAAGAGAGATTTGATAACCCTTTTATGGGCTGTCTGGCAATTTGTAGTTATTTCTTTTCCCAAGTGAAAGCAATTGTGCGTCTCTAAACAGAATATCATCAGCCTCAAATCCTGTATAAAACGTTTAAGTCTATAAAATTTGGATATAAATTGAACGTATCGATTTTATTTCTTTAATCGTTAGCTTTAATACTGTTTTATTAACTATAAACACCATTATCAACGCTATATTTCATTTTAATGTACGTTTTTTGTGCCTTAATCTTTTATATATATTCAGCAATAATTTTTAATACTAATCCTCTCACATTAAGCTTTTCTCCTCTGAGATTTATAATCAACAAATCATGCGCTTTTGTTCATCAAAATCAGTTTTTTTTCATTGTATAGTGCCTGATTTTTCAATGGAATTTTTTTTAATGTTTTAATTTTATTTTATATATAGTAAACATATATTAATTATACTCAAACAGCAGTCACCAACCGGTAGTTCATGATAAAGTTTTTGATGATCCATGGAAAAATTTAGACATTATTTACATTTTTATGAAGATTCAGTTTAAAAAATACCTAGTAACACAAAACATATTAAGGAATATGAATTATAATTTCTTAAAAATTTTAGTTATTGTTTAACATTTTAGTTAATTTTATTTGAGGAAGAAACCAATTCTGCTGAATGCAGAATAAAATAATATAAAAATGATAGACTAATTTTTTTTCTCTTCAAAAAGCTAAGATTTTGATTTAATTTGACGATCGATGAGTCAAAGGAGAGTTACAGCACTGCGAAGACACAATCTATCAATGTGGACTAAACCGATAACCTAACATTAAAAATAGCTTCATGTCTGATGGAATAGTTAAATAACATTATTTCTTATAAACTAAGATATATATTGCACTTCAACTACCAAATTAAAATCTCCAACCATAAGGTAAATACTTATAACCAAGAACTATTTGTACAATGTATTTAGTTGCATAATTTAATTATTAAGTGTAGATAATTTTAATTATAACGATACTTTTGTAATAAACATAATCCTATTTCCGTTTAAAAACTTTATTAAACCTTTTATCTACCACATTATGATTTACGACAGATTTTTTCATGCAATACATTTTTTTGAATCACTACATCGATTCAAAACATGAACAAAATACTCATCTTTGGGAAATTTAATCCGTTAGAGCTAATAAATTAATTAAAGATATTAAACTGTAAAATTAATTATACACACTGTTCACTTAAAATAAAGAGTCAAATCGTTTTCTAAGGTCTTCATTAACATACAAGCAAAATAAGACACTTGCCTTTTGACATTAACTATTTTTTAAAACAAAAATGACAATCTTCGCAATGCACTGAAAACGCCGTCAGCTGAAAACGCAATTTCTGCTATAAAACTATTCGCCTTCCCCGCTAAAATACTCATCATAGAACCCGTGCTGCCATATATCTTGGAAGAGTGGATTTCAAAGAATATTCCTGTTAAGTATCGTCAGAGTATTCGTAAAAAGGGTTATTCTATGTAATTTTAAACTGAGTGGTACTTATGAGTACCGTCAAAGGGTTAATCTCTTCACAGGTCAGCTTATGTGATAAAATAGGTTGGTTAACCATTATACTAAAGTGGAGAACACTTTAGGGTGAAATAATTTTGTATAAAAATAAGCGTAACTCATTCTATTTTGATATTTTAATTTTTCTCTTATTTTATTTTTCTTTGAATATTGCACGAAAACAAAGCAAAACATCTGTAACAATGGTTTATACACGAGGTCTATCCACTCCAGACCGGGTTTTCTTCCTGATACCTAAATTGGCAATTTACACTAGAGCTGTGGTCCTCAAACCTTTTTACTCACGGAACTTCTTAGAATTATAAGGTGTTTTTGAGGAACAACATTCTATACACACACACACACTTAGAAGAATATATAATAAATAAAACTACATCAACATGTTATTGGTACTTCATGTAGAGACAATTAAAACAAGTAACATAAAAAAAAAAATTTAATCAATTCCTAATTGTTATTAGTTACTTTTTATTAGATAGTTACAATTAATATAAATATGTATATACATATGACAGAATCACAACATTAAGTGGTAATTATTTTTTATGGATTATCATTAAAGTATCGTATTGTCATCCAAAACAATCATGTATATAAATTTCAGTTCAACTGAATACTTAAACACGTGAGAAAAAAACCTTTTCAAGTTTTGACACAAGTCGCCAAAAGGGTCGCTAATTCGCCAAAAATGATGCCAACGTGGTTTTATTTGTAATTCTTTAAATAATTAGTTTTAATCAATTAATATTTATTAATTATTATTATATTATTGTACTGTCATCCAAAATAATTCTGTATATAATATTTCAGCTCCATTGAGCGCTTTAAAATATATTTTATTAACGATTGAAAAATCCACCAAGATAAATAATTAAATAAATATATAAATAAATAAATATATAGAGATTGTGAGCTAATAGTAGGAATTGAAAAAGGTATTGTATTTGTTATTAAAATTTTCTAATGTAATTTATAAGTACAATTTATTCATTAATAATAATTTGTGACTCGAATGTCACCTATCCATGAATTATATTTAGTGACTGGGATACGTAATTGATTTATTTTTACAAAAACTGAATAAGTCTAGGTCTATTGAATTATCTGCAGTCGCAATTCACATTTTGTGTTTATTCTGTGTCACATTTTGTTTTTGTAGCCACTCTTATTGAGAAATATTTTTCACTTAAGTACGTTATGCAAAACATAATTAAATGCTTATAGCTGTGTGGGAACTCCTGAGTATTTGTCGGGAATTTACAACCTAAAATTTAAGAGCTATTCTTCATTAAGTTTAGATTTAACGACGAATTTGTTTATGTATTGATAATTTGTTCCCTCTCCTTCATTTTTGGTATTTCTTTCCGTAAATGCAAGAGGGTACATTTCCCATTAGAAAACTGCTTAGGTTTGCAAAACATTGTACTAACGAGTATAAAATCATTTCGTGGAACCCTGGATAGTGCATATAAAGAAAATATTTCTCGTTTTAATATTCTTTTATTATATTATAATAAAAATTTAAAAATTATTAAAAAAATACAGTTATGAATAAATAAAATTTTCAGTTTTAATGACTCGGGTGAGCATGAAATTCTTGTGGTTAATCAAACTTCATAGAGAATGAAAATCTATTTTGCATACACATTAATAGTTTTCTTTTCGATTTTTATTGAGATTCGTGGAACCCCTGGGTTCAGTGAAACACACTTTGAAGACAACCGCACTAGAGCAACGCCACGCAGAAAAGTTTATAAAAAATCCGTGAAATAGATCAAATAATGTGAATTATTATAGGGAAGAGTCCTTGAACCATATTTGCGCAGACACTTATGAATTACAAGATCTTGGAGATTTTTCTTTGGAAAGTTAATGGTTGTGGAATGGGTACTTATATGAAATGAATCTCTCATTTCATATAAGTACCCATTAATTCTTGCCCTTTAACTTGACTTCCCCGCATATTGTGTACTCATTTCTAGTGTTTAACTAAATGAAATAAAATTATTACAAATATCGTGTTTGTAAGCATTTCGTTTCCGATTGAAGGACTTTGCCATCCAAGCTGCCTTCAGATTCCCGGGGAATCCCAACTACCGACGAGAACACCCCCTCAACAAGCATGAGGAGGAGAGGTACCCCGACACATTTTATACGTATTGTTATTATTTTTTGGATTTAGTTTTATACAAAAATTATTCCCTGAACAGTAAATTACAAATTGTGAATGCGCAAGTTCCACAATAAACACTAGAGTAGTGGTTCTTAAATATTCGATCACCCCCTTCTTATGTATCAGCCTGACATCGCCCCCAAGATTTTGAACATTCCTCCCTAACACATGTCTGAGGGATTTATAGGTTTCTCAATAATCCTAAGACTAGGAAAATTCAGTTCTTAATCTTTTTGCACATGTGTGTTTATTCCTAATTTTTTTTAAAAAATATTACGCTGTAGTAATGGCTATGCAGTTGCAATGAATAAAAAAAAATTAATATTCTTGATGCATGTTCTAGAACAGTTTTTTCATTGGGGGCAACTTAATCATCTAGTCTATAATGGCACATTTCAATTTTTTCGCGAGGTCTTTCAGAATCTGTAAAAGAGAAAAAACTTAACATTAAATGAGAGACCATCGCGTACTCCTTAGAAAGGCACTTGGGGCCCCCTGAGGGTTCACGGACTACAGCTTAAGAACCTCTGCATCAGAGGATAAATGCCAATTATGATTAAATTTTTACAATCCAGTTACTTAAAGTAACAGGTTAAAATTCTAACAATTTCTTGATATTTTCGTCTCCTAGGCATCTTCCCAAAATACAAATAAAATACTCAATGAATCCACCTTTTCTTATAATCAGTACGAGCTGAACCATCGACCTCCAAAATGTATTATTAGACACAGCGAGCTTCAGAAAGAAATCCATAACAACGGCCCTATCTTCCCAATCGGGAAAGTTACTTTGATACTGGCACAAGCTGGTATGAAAGCAGCCTTAACCTTGAAATACGATTATTTTAAATTACCTCGCATCGACACCGACTTCGGAAACGGTAGAACCAAAAAGTTTGACGTCACCCACCCGTTTATGTATTCTGTCCACGAAGGATTTATCTGTAGTATGCGGCTGAGGAGATAAGCTTCAATGTGAAATGGAATCCATTCGTTGGTTTCTTTTTTTCCCCCGTGCCATTCCCATGAATCGGTTGCTGTTTACCTATACGTCCAAGAATTAGTAGAGTGTTTAAGTGAAGTAATAGGAAGATTTAGAGGTACTTAAATAAACAGACTTTTTGTTTACTTTTCTAAATAAATATGTTGTATGTCAGAAATATTTCAGCCCTTGTAATCTACTGTTTGAGTTCCAAATGGAAAATTCGTGTCTCGCAAGCATTTTGTCCATTGAAATATCGTTGCATAAAAATGTTATGCTTAGTAACACTGAATGCTCTGTTTAAGCAAGCATTGTTTCAAACAATTGGTAAACAGAATAATAAATTTATTCGTCTCCTGTTGACGATATGTTGTGTCTTTTATCTCCTTGTTCTTTCTTTTATGTTATATTCGGTCAAACACACACAGTGGACCTCCTGTTATACAGTCATTGTTGTTTTTCGTATGAAAAGCAAGCATAATTACCTCCTTCACTAATTCTAATTTTACGAGTGGGAAAACTTTAATCTGAATATAAAAGAAAAATACAATACATATAATCAGTGGCGGACAAAAGAATTGAATTTGGTGGCTCAATGCCGCCTCCCCCTCCATAAATAACAGATTTTTAATTTTTATCACTTTGGCATTTTTTCGACGTGTTTTATAGAATTTAACCTCCCCCTTCCCCATAAGAGAGATCTCTATATGCTACTGACTATTGATAAAAAACATAATCAATGCTTTAGAACAGAGAAACCGGCAATCAATGGCCTTAAAAACATCTGTTGGTGATACACCATGAAAATGAAGGTTAAATCTAGCTATCCAATGCTTTGCGTCGTTTTTATTTATAAAATCACTTTTATGAGACTTTGAGCATTTTATTATTTAGAGTTGTGTATTGTCTTTAAAAGAAACAGGATGCGTTTTTTAAGTGAAAAATAACTAATAAATAAAAATTGAAAAGGGTAAATACAATATGTTTTCATGTATAATTAAGAATATTCTAACTTTATGTATCATAATAATCAAATTAAAAAAATCAACCGAATTTTTCTTTACATTTCCGAAATAAAAATTCGTTTTTTTCTTTACATTCTTTCTAATCAATCTGCAAGAATTTGTTTCATTATATAACAAAATAGCTCTTGCGACTGTATTCTATCGCATAACAATTTTAAACGGTTTCTTACATAAAAGTACTCTATTCCAAACTTAAATCAATTGAGAATGTGATTTTTTATATTTGTACGCGGAGGAGTACCTATCCAATGTTTTATTTCATTAAATAATATATTTATCTTAATGGGTTCGATTATTCATATTAAAAATTTAATTGTTTCTTGACATTTGGGCCAGCATTGATTATTTCCAAGGGTATGCAAAATATTTCATTGTATTTTTTTAAAAAAATACGTTTAAATTAATTTAAAATGACAACACATTAATAGATGCTCTACATCCGACTTATAATTTCGCAAATTAATTATTGACTTTTGTTTCTATAGCATTTACATTAATTATAACCAACGAAACATGTCTGCTATAATGCTCAAAATAATTTGGGTTAGCCAGTATTTGCTTTATCAGCCCAGAAGCTCTGTGGCTTAGATATCAGAATTGTCATTATATTTGATTTATTGTGGTTGAATATTCAGAAGAATTAGTCATCACACACACACACACACACAATTATTTTAATTCCTCCATCAATTCAAATTCAGTTTAAATATCATTCTAACTTAAAAAAATATTATTATAAAAAATAATTTTTTTAGAATTCTTCCCCTTCCAAAAAGAAAAGAACTTATCAAGAAATGATTTGTGAAATCTGTTATTTAAGAAAAATAGCAATCTAATTAGATTTATTCGAATGAACTACTGCGACTATTTACGCTCATGGGAGGCATTTTTGAGTCACAGGTTCGAGCTCTGGTACCACTAAAGACCCGCCGTGTAGAGGGGCTGATGCATGTTAAATCTGTCGTAGCTCATATTGGCGTGGTGGGGAAGTTAGGAGAGTTGGTTGTAGGTTCAGGTGTCATTCTCTCCACTAGACCATGGTTCAAAATTACAAGGTCCAGCAGCCTTTCTAAACCTTTTTGGGGTAAGTTCGGTTCCTTTGAGCATTCCAACAATAGCCTTCATGTTGCCTTAAGTGCGAGGTTAATAAACATTCGCTCACACAAACAACTATTTATTACATACATGAAAAAAATACAAATTTACAAAATTACAAAATGAAATTACCATTTCATTTAAATAGGAACGCTGTAAAAATAATAGAAACTATTGCATCGTTTTGAATGTTTTTCTTTAAAATCTCACTCGAATTTTAAATATTTCTTTTATGAAAAAGAATCAGTGTATAATATACATTTTATTTTTCTTTAAATAAAAAATGAACACTATTGACAACGAATTAATTCTAATTAGAAACTATAAACAGAATTGAATGACGTAAACTCAAGTTACATACTTTTACAATTTAATTGCCAAAATACATGAAAATCGTTTAAAACGGAATTGAGGGGAAGGAAATATTTTTTCGTGTTAAGAGATATTGCAAAAATATGTATTCAACAAAACTGAGTTTTATTAATGCACATTTTATTTACATAATAGATATATTCATGCGTTGAATAAAAACCAATGAAACAAACCATTATCAAGAACTTAATGAATTTTATTCAAAATTTAGCAATACCAAAATCTTTACAGATTTCCCCGTTTTCGTCTTCTGTTTTTGAACAACAGCCTTAAAAAAACTCCATCTTCATTTTAAGCGAAATAGCAGCTTGCTTCCCCCTCCCCCCTGAGCTTTTTGCCATTGTGTTCGTTACAAAATTCTTCTAAAATAGAAAAAAAAGACGCGAACCAAACTCGCTGATTTTTACTCTCACTACAATGTACTCGTCTCCGAATTCCAAAGCTAAGTGATGAGAGATGAAGTGTTTTTGTGAAGTGTTTGTAGAAGTGGAGGGCGAAAGAAGCTTAAATAAACAAATTGACTCGTGTCACATGCTATTCAGAGGGTATTTCAAAGCCATGTTAGCCTTCTTTTTACAAAACATGTGAAACCAACTTGCCTGCCTGGCTGGAGTACTTTCCGTATCTCGTTCATTATCAAAAGGGAAATCTTTTCGTGTTAAGCGGTTTTCGTTTCGTGCTAAGAGAAAAAAAATGCATGAAAATTCATAGTACATTTTGTCGGGAGCGTTGCATTATTTTGTGTTAGCCAATATTTCGTCTCAAGCATTTTCGCGTTAAGCGTATTTCACTGAATATATTTCATGATTTTGAATCCTACCAGGACTTGGAGAAAAACTGCTCATATCGCATATGTTAAAGTATTTTTAAGTATATACTGATGTTATTCTAGGTTTAAATTTTAAGTGGCATACTTATATTTGATTGGAATTGGAAAAACGATTTTAAACTAAAAGACATTTTTATTTGTGCTTCCCGAGCATAATCTCATAAAGTTCAATTTTTAAAAAATAGAAATTTTCGCTTTAATCGCTTCTTCAAGTATTATCGTTTTCTGAATTAAATAAGGTTTTTTATCATTGAATATTTTGGGATTTTGAATTGTTATCTCAAAAAGTAATCCACTCCAGGATGAAAAATATCAAATTCAATTTGCGTATGAGGTACTTGCCTAATTTAGAAGTCATTCATTAAAAATTACGATGCTTATGAAATAGCCTAAATAATGATAATTCATCAAATGAGGTAAAATACAATGGCCAGCGACATTTTTCTCTATTATTATCATATTTTAAGAAATAAACAGATGAGGTTGCACGTAATTAGTTTTTATCAACAATAACAAAGACCACCTCAAAATGACATATGCAATGATAAGAAAGGAAATTTCTTAGGTAACCAAAAGAAAAATTGCAGATTTCATTAAGTTCTATTTTCTTTGATAGACACAGGAAATTTTACGTACTTCTATATATATATAAATCAGAGAATTTAATAAGGTATATTTAAAACAGAACAAAAAAATTAATACGCATAATTTCTTCACGAGGGCAAAAAATTTCAAAGTTTTTTAATGAAAAGTTTTGTAATCTTGTGAGAATATTCGTAATACACGTGATTTTCAGAAAAAGTATCGAAATCATTTTGAAAACTGTTTTTGTTGTGTTGGAGTAAAAATGACAAAAAAAAAATGAATTTTTTGTCGAGTTTTTCGATAATTTAAAAAGAAATATCGTAGAATTCTAATTATTTTGCACTGCTTCTAAAGAATTGATTTACTAAAAATTCACGTGAGTTCTTATGTCGTCGAATATGCACGAACCTTACAATCCTAGCTCATAACATTTAATGATAATAACAATCTATTTATGATGGCCTTTGGAAGAGTTTTTTTAGGCTTAATTTAACTCGTGTATTTCGTAATAAAGAATTATAAAGACAAATTATTCATTCAAGGATTCTCAATCACTGATGATGGTTGAATAAGGAAGAGGTTTCAAAATTATATTAACTATTTTTTAAAAAGTTTATTTAATTAATTTTTTGAAAGTCATCTTAATGAAAATACATTTAAAGTTATGTTGTTTGTTGAATTACTTATGCACAAATTTATGTCATGAAATTCTAACAAAGAATCTTGAAGTTTCCAACAACACGTACTTAAGTAAGAAAAAAAATTAAGTTTTAATGACTCATTATTCTACAGGTTTAATTCAATATAATCCCATTTTAGTGCTATTTTTATTTATTGAAATAAAAATGTTTTTGGTTTTGTAATGGGGTTATTATTAAAATAGGGGTATAAACAATTTCTTTGCAAGAAGTTTTCCAAATGAGCTTTGAATTTTGATTCGCTTGCGTGATCTTAACTCGTACATAATTCTCACGAAATGAAAGAATTCGTTTTTATATATTACTCTCAAATTTTGTTGTTTACGCAAATGAAAAAAAGATTGCCTAAAATTTTCATATTTTAAATTGATGTTAACATGGAATATTCGAGCAAATAAGAAAGGAAATAGAATTGCAGTAAATAAGGAATATTACAAATAATTTAACATTAAATTCATACAGATTAAATCGGAATAAAGAGTCGTAAACATTATCTACCTTTAAAAAACTTCAGAAAAATCTTGTTTCATAACAAGATTTTTTTTTTGAGTTCTTAAGCCCTTTTAGTAATGGAATGGAAAATTTCCAGTAAAATCTTAATAGATTTTTATTTTTTTCCTGAGCAAGTTACCTGAGAACGTGATTTTAAGATTAAAAGAAAATTCTTAAGCACACTGAAGTCAATTTTGAACAATTGTTTTAAAATGCCATTTTCCATATGCATTTAATTCTGGTAGTTTATAAATTCCTGTATAATAAATAAAGATAATACATAAACCAGTGGCTAAAAATGTTTAGTTTTATGACTAAAATTTTAAAGCATCTAAAAGAATGCCTCAAAGGAAACTTTTTTTAATAGCAATTCCTTATATACCTAAACGTTATATTTGGGTCGTCTAACCTGGACTTCATCAATCAAATCCCCGTCTCCGCAAAATGGTTCTAGTTAAAAATCTATTTCAAGCTGTAAAAGAACAAGAAGAAAAAACCATAACAATATAGGCAAACTACTTATCAAAATTATTTTTTTATAAATAAACTCAATGTAGCTGAAATAATCCGAATTAGTTTTCTTTTTAATGAACATAACTGTATGCAAGATATCGCCTGAAGTAAAATAACATTTTCTATTTCGATTTATAGTTTTACCAATAGAAATAGATATACATATATGTACATAAATCCCTCAGATTATATTTTTATGTTATATTTTCATTAATTTTTTGATAAAAATAATTTTAAAAAAATAAATACATTAGTCTCTTTGTTATTTTACCTCTCAATTTATGAAACTAATTGCTCAGTTTTTTTTCTTACTTCTGTATTAAAAAAATTTGGTCAATACACAAATCGTAAAAAATTATAATGTTTAATTTTTTTAAAAAGTAGAAGCATTTTCACTTCTATTTTTTCACTGTCACATAGTAAGTTTTTATAATATTTTTGTTGGAATTTTTTTCTCCTGATTTTAAATGGGTTGTATACATTTATGAGTATTTTTTCAGCTATTTGATTTGTATGAGTTTATGTAAAGAAAACACTTCTCTTTTTATTAACTTCTATATTTTTATACCTTTATTGTATTTATTAGTTCCGTAAGATATAAATTAAATAACAAAAAATCAGTTTGCAATTGCAGAGCAAAAGAAAAAAAAAAGGAATTTAAATTCTTTTAAAGAATAAAGGGGAAAAATGTTTTGAATGAAAAACTAAGTTTCATTGTTACATAAATTGAGTTGAATTGTGCTAGATAAATATATAAGATCAGATATTAAAAGAAAAAATTAAAGTAAATAGCAGATAAAGTATTTGCTATTTTAAAAAATATGTTGTAGATAATGATGCATACACAGAAAGCTTTTGCAATTAGAAAATTTTTTAAATGTTTACCATTGAAAATACACTTATTATACATTTAAAAAAGTAATTTGACGAAAAATTACCTAATCGTTTTTGACAATTCGAATTCTTTTAAATAATAAGTTAAGACTACGCTATCTTTTTCACATCCAAACAAGCTATAAAAGTGCATTTAAATTGCTTTTGTATAAAAAAATATTACTGAACCATTATTCTGTTCATTCAAACAGAAATTTTTTTGTATACTAATAGAACAAGGTATTTTATAAGCGACAATCAACAAATTACATAATTTTGGCAAGGCATGTAAACGGACAAGAGAATATTTTATGCTTAACGATTGTGATGCAGCACTTGAAATGGAACATTTTTAAAGATAATTAACATTTGAAGTTTTTATGTCTATTGGAATATTCAAAAGGATTTTATATTTTCTGTTTTATCAATTCCATTTCCTGTAAAATTGAGTTACTTTCCATAAGTTGGCTTGTGCAAAAGGATTCAGAATTGAAGTTAACTGCATATTCTAGATTTTGTGTTTGATTCTCTCAGGAATGGCTTGAAGAAGAGAAAACGGAGAAATAAGACCAGGGTAAAAAGCTTATGTCACGTGTAGAAAGTATTATTGCATTTAGTGAAGCAGACTTCAATGTGAGAAATGCGTTGCCATTGCTTTAGATTTTATCATTCCATATTTCGTATTTTCCCTTCACTTCTGTAACTATTATTCTCCCTTCCAGTAAGAAAAAAAAACTTTTTTTATCTTGCGACTGCAGTTAATGTATAAACCATTATTATTTTTTTTAGAAAAAACCATGGGAAATTCTAATTACTTTCGAAAGCTTAGTTATAGATCCGTGCATGTAGCCACAATAGTAGTCATGGTCACTAACTCGAAGTAGGTTGTGTTTGTATAGAGACGTGACGAATCCTGGCGCCTCTAAGAAGGGCTGTGGTACATGTTAAATTTATAGTTTCACGATGGCGTGAGATGGAAGTTTCGAGAAGAGAGTGCCGTTTTGGAGAGTGGGATGGGGCGGAACTATCCGCGATCTTCTCACTAGCAATCTTCTTGGGGAATTTTTGGTCCTTAAAAATTGTTTTATTAGAACGCTTCCTCTGAAGTAGAGAACGTGAATATGCAAATTACGACTACTGTATAAAGTCTAGGCTTTCAGGTTAGAAGGAGAAAGAGATAGGGTAGGCTGCTAGTGGAGCAAAGATTAATCGATTTTAAAGTGTGACGCAGATATTTAGTAATTAATAAATTGTAATAATTAAGGTGGCGATCGATCAATTAATTTTTAATCTAGATTAGATAGCTAGGAAGGCAGAGTACTTGAATTAAAGTAAGTGTTACTGGTAATTAAAGTCTTCTCATATCTCGCGTACCTCGTTAATTGTCTTCATATTACTTAATTGGGTGCATCTCTTAGTTTTGATTCATTGAACTTGTGTTGTGGTTTGAGCAGTAAATAAATTAATTGTAGATATGGCTAGCCTTCCTTCCCTTTCTTCCACACCTTTAGGCTTGGAGGCAAGATCCTTACAGAGTGTTAATTGAAATGTTGTCCTCCTCGATTGACCAAGTTTCAGAATTAGGAGGTAAGTCGCCAATAGAGCCTTGGCATTGCTTTAGAATAATAAAAACCAAATCAAAATTATGTGGTCCGTCCCCAGTAGTCCTTGTGTAGCTTCTGAGTCTCACATTAATATATAACAAGTAATATAAAAAAAATTTAGGTCAATTCCTACTCAGATCAACAAAGAAAAATTTTATATATTTTAGCTACTTTTTATTAAATAGTTACAATTATTATAAATATGGATATACATATGACAAATCACAACATTAAGTGGCAATTAATTTTTATTCATTATCATTAAAGTATCGTATTGTCACCCAAAATAATCGTTGTAACCCCCTCCCCCCGTTGTTTTGACTCTTCCCATGTTAACAGTAGAGAGACTGTCACTCCCCCTCTGGCGGACAGAACAATCTTCAGTAATGACCAAGTTTCGGAACTGTAAGGATGTACAAGCATGCGCTCCGATCCCTTTCAATTCTATGCTAACTATTAGTTCTCTAGTTATGTATGTAAATGTTTGTTTTGTCTAATAAATGTGTTTAATTAACTAGTGGACTTTGTAAAGAACCCCTTCCCCGCGTGTCCCTTTTTACCTTGGGTCACATCCCCTCATAATTTGGATCCCACCGCGTCATATCGTGTATATAAAAGTTCAGTTCAACTGAAGGCTTTAAAACGTGAGAAAAAAATCTTTTGAAGATTTGACCCAAGTCGCTAAAAATGCAACCAACGTGGCTGTATCTGTAATTCTTTAAAAAATTAGTTTCAGTGAATTAATTTTAATTAATTATAATTAAATTATCGTATTTTTACCTAAAACAATAGTGTACAGAAAATTGCAGCTCAAACGAGCGCTATAAAAAAGTATTTTATTAACGATTGATAATTCCACGAAGATAAATATATAAATATAGAGAGAGTGTGAACTAATAGTACGAATTGAATAAATCAATGGATTCGTATATATTTGAAAGTTAATAAAAAAACTATTACTGAAAACTGTCTTACTATATACATTGATATCATGTTTTGATTTCATTAAAAGTTTTTAGATATGATTTGATATTTTTAAAGGCACAGTCTGAGGCAACACGAGGGCAAGTAGAGACGGGTCTCGTAATTTTTAATCTCAGTCAACAGACGAGAATGACACCTGAATGGAAATTATGAATTAGTGAGTCTTCATTATAAAGTCACACTTTGAAACAATACTAAAAGTATAAGGAGCTCGGGATTTGGATCCAAGCTCAAGTGATGAGGACGACGTCTAAACTGGCATACCACTCTCCAAACGTCGACACCAGGGGTCGGCAACCTATGACACGCGTTTCTCATGTCAAATTGAAAGTCACACATTATACTCCTGATATTACGATATGAAGTAGAGTTCTGCAGAAACAATGCTCGCATTAAACATTTATTATTTTTTTATTTAACAATATCGAAGGAGAATATTTATATTATTTGCTACTTGTTTCTTATTTTAATAAATATGTTAAAGAAATACGTACATAATACATGTGCAATTTTAATTTTTTTTATTCATGTTGAAGGAATTGTATTTTGTTTTGTTTAATTTTAGCTGATAAATGCAAATAATGCAAAATTAAAATAAAATAAAACGAACGGTAAACCTATATTATTGTCTCTATTCTCTAACTCTGCATGCATTATAGTGAGAATCGAATTATTTCAAATATGTCCAAATGTGTGGCACTCTGAATCATATTGGTAGATTGGCTTGGCACGCCACAGCTAAAAGGTTGCCAACCTCTGATCTGCATCATGTCAACGAGAGGACTTTGAGCCTCAAGAGATTTAATGTGCACTAGCCCCTCTGCATGGTGTGACTTCAAGTTTAACCAGTACTCGAACTCGATAACTTCAGCCACAAGCGCACAACCGTAACTGCTCAGTTACCACGGCCCCATGAAAACATATGCTAAGTATCACATTTTAGTAAACTAAAAATGTTAATTTTTATTTGACATAATTTTTTTCCAATGTATGCATGCGTTTATAAGTTGTACATTTAGGCCATTAAACACACAGCTGGTTTTTCCATCGTGGAGAACTTACTGTCGCTGCCTTACTTTCCGTAATCCGCTGTGTGTGGTAAATGAAAGCTTGCGTGCAAAACATGAAAAAAATAACGATCGTTCAATTTACCGTCGGTGGTAGCAGCGAAACCGTTAAGTGCCAATGTTGCCGGCGGAATTTTTACCGTTGCTTTGAAGTAGTGACGCAACACGATCAAATACCCAACTTACACTCACGACTGTTCTTACTACCCTATTTAGAGTTATTTTCTTAGTGTAATACGCATTACTTATTTAAACTTGCATCATTCTTCCAGAGTTGAAAAAATATTTACAGTTAAAGGAAAATTATGACAAGAAAAATGTTTTGTTTTGGTTAAACTAATAACTAATAATCTTCAAGGTTCAGAAGCTGACGAACATTTAAATAATCACTCCCCTCCCCCTCCCCCACATACACAAAGTAAAAATAATAGAAAAGGACATGACATTGCCCAAATATTTTTAATATTATTGATGCTTTAATCAGAATGTACACATAAATTAACGTTGTCAATGCCACATCAGTCAAAAGATGGTGGATTATCAGGTACCACAGGATCAACATATAATATCTAAAGGATAATTATTATATTAATAGTAACATAAAATAAAATATTATTAAAAAAGATTTATTTTTCAAAGTTAAATCAAAAATTAAAGTTATTTTTAACTATCCCCGGTTAATTAATAACATCTTAAAAGAATGTTCGTAGCTTACAACCACCATTTACTACAAGCCTTGTAATAAAATTCAGCTCTATACTGCTTTTCGGTATTTTTTTTTAATTTCCTTTTTCATAACTTTAACATGTGCTCTTAAACCATATTAGTATAAGTTTGTCTTAGGCATACTTAAGGTTTAATTTATTATTTTTTTTTGGAATAGTCAGTAATTTTTAATTTCGCAATGAATGTTTTAGTAAAAATATTATATTTTTAAGTGTTTAGTATTCTTGAAAAGAATATTTCTTAATATTTTTCACAAAGTGTTTTTATACATGTTTTATGTTATTTATAAAATTAATCCGTCAATTACTTAATTTTAAATTGTGTGACATTCTCAAATTTAAAGTATTATTTGCGGCATTGGTAAAATTTTACTGGAGGTGAGAAAAAATACTTTAAGTATGAATTTGTTAACAAAACAATATACTATATTATAACTGTGTACATATAGGGCTTTTAAAATTACATCAGTTACATAAAATTATGTAACAGTATTTTCTTCCGCTCTAATTTTACTTTAGTTAGGTATCATAAGTTTATTGATTTGAGGAGGAAACTATAGTGTAGTGTAGCGTACAAAAATAACTCTTATAAGAGTCGGAGGAGTTAATACTAAAAAACACGGAGACGGAAAGTGCCGAGATATAATCTCTATAGTAAAAATTAAAAGTCTATTAGGTTATGGGGGTTGACCCCCCCCCTCCTTCCACTTGTGTACGCCATAGTTGCAACGAGTATATCAGCTTACTTGAACGATGGCGATGGAAACTTTTTTCCGCCATGTATGTATACCTTAAAATTTCTTTGAGAGACGACGGAAAAATCAGCTGTATGTATAATCAGTCTTTGTGTTCTGTGATATGATTCTAAAAGTATTCTGTTTTGTATAGGAAAAAAATGCGCTTTTTCTAGAAAGTCTAAATTGCAAAAAACAATACACATGGTTTGTAAAACATATGATATTAACATTAATATTTGGATATTATTTCTGTCTGAAAAAAAAAGTATTTTTACTATGCATATCAACATAAAGCAAGCACAGTCTTAAGCAAACTTTTATCGCGACCAATTCTTGTTGAAATTTTATTGAATAAACAATTAATATTCCTTAATCAATTGACTTATTTGTAAGACTGATGTATATCCTTGTAAAATGGTTCTGTCAGAAAAATAAGTATAATATTGGAATATATTTTCGTTGATTATGTTTTAGATCTTTGATTAACGTAGGTTTATCGTAAAATCCGGCGTATAGAGCTCACTTTTAACGCAAAAAAATAAGATCTAAATTTACGGGTGCGCATTATACGCCGGGTATAAAAATGAGAGCTTTAAAAATAAAGAAAGGAGATGAGCATTAAAAAAATTAGACTTCTATGCATATCGAAATACTGTTTATTTAAAAGTAAAGACATTCCTTTTGAACTAAAAGAGTTGTACTTCTAAAAGTAAACTATTTTTTCAAAAGTTTGGAATAATACCTCGAACAAATGACTTCAAACAGTGGCGCACACAGGAATTTTTCAAGGGGGGGTTCAGGGGCCGAAAATTCACCATTCTTGTATCATGCTCCTTTTGATTTTGTCGATTTTCGGAAACAAAACACAGTAAAAAACTAATAATTGAATAAATAATTAGCATTAATTAATAAAATTAATCATTAATAACAAATACTTAATTAAATTTTTCGTACTATATACTTAGAATTATAATCAATCGAAAAAAATCAAGGGCTTTAAGGGGGGAGGGGGGTTCGGACCCCCAGGAGTGAGCGCCACTGACTTCAAAACATAAGAGCCTTGCACACGTGAATTTCAGATTTCTTTATATAATAGGGGAGGGCACGTTATACGGCGAATATACCTAAAAATTAAAAAAAAAAAGCAGCTTGAAAGTATAGGTGAGCTTTATACGGCGGATTTTAAGATATATTAAGTTGTGCCCTTCGACGAATGTAAAAACAGACCTTTTTTTAAGAAATGGAACCTACTTTGTTGAATGTTTATCCAAAGATGTATTTATTGTTTTCAAAAATATTATTCTAAAAAACTTGTTGACTCATAACCAGTGTCGGATTAGACGACATGAAGACCCCTGGACAGTCGAATTCTTAGGGTCTTGTAGCCTAATAGTTTTATTACTCAACATACTACTCCTAAGTCTCATGCAATTGCCTACACCGCTAATGAGTGACTCGGTACTGCTCATAACAGAGTTGAGCATAACTTGAAGCATAATAGAATTGATTATCTAAATACATAGAGTTAAAGAAAATAATTCATCGACGAGAAGGGGAAATTTCTAAAATTTGTCAAGAGTTTTATGTTAAGGTATCCGATTACGTTCGGAACCGTGATTTTGAAAATAGCGTATAAATGGATAATATTTATGATATTTAGTGGCACTTAGATTAGAAAATGTATATAAAATTGTTTTAAGAATAGTATTACAATAAAAAATGATTTAAGTACAATATTTTGACAAAAAATGAAAGAATGACCCATTTTCAAAATATTCTCCTTTTGTGAAAAATGCTTCTATTATAATAATATTTTGCATGTATATAGCTCAGACCTCTGTACAGAGGCTCCTAGAATTTTTGAAATATGTAACTTAGAAATTGGTTTATCCATGTTTTACGACCACAGTGGAGAGAAATTTTAAGAAAAAAATGCCGATAATTATTTCAATTGGTTGTAACTCTGAAAATAATGTGAATTTTTCAAAACTCATAATTGAGCCTCTGTACAGAGGTCTAAACTATACACAGGCAAAATATTGTTATAATAGAATCATTTTTCACAAAAGGAGAACATTTTGAATAAAGGTTATTCTAAGTTAATTTTTTACCGAAATATTTTATTTAAGTATTTTTTTTTTTTGTCAAAATAACCTTAAAACAATTTTATACATGTATTCTAATCTAAGTGACACTAAATATCATGAAAATTATCCATTTATGCGCTTTTTTAAAATCGCGGTTCCGAACGTAATCGGAACCGTGATAAAAAAATGTTAATATGCCAAAAAAAAGTTTTTAATTGTAATTTTACTCAGTAAAAACAAACATGTATTTTTGTGCATGCGAGAAGGAATGGCAAACCTTGAAATTCTTCTCTCTCTGGAAGTTCAATTTTAGGATACACAATTTTGTACAACGCCATCTAGTGAAGATAAATGAAAATGAAATAATAAGAAATTTTAAATAATATACTTCGAGATTAACTTACAATTTGAATTTTGAATTACTAACAATAAATGCCCCCTCCCTATTTATTCCTTAATATGTCTGTTGTTTACACTAATTTGAAAATAACTGCAAACAAAAAATATCATGAAAATCATTTTTGCGATAGTTTTAAGAGGAAAAACTTAATTTAAAATCGATTTAGAATTCAAAAAAAAAAAACGTAAAGATTAAGTGCGCCAAAATTTTATAGTCGATAAAAATCAGAAACATTTAATTTTTTTTCTAACGATAGTGATGGACTAGCATTATTAATAACCCAATATAATAGTTTCCTTTTTTCGTTATAATATGTATACTTAATTCTAAAATGAAACTATTTCTACAACTTTCCTCTGATACAAAGATGACCATCCAAAATGTGACACCATGAAGGAAGCATTTAAACTTTGGGAAATTTTCACCATGGAATATGCAAATGATTAGTGCCTGTTAGCCTACACAAAAAAAGAGGGTGGGTGTCCCCTTAACCCATGAGAGGACCTATGTAGACAGCTGACTGTGTTTTTGATGTACTGGAATTGCTCTTTGTGCAGTTTGTTTGCTGTGTGTGTGTGGTAATTCACTTGATAACGATAATTAGAAGGGTTCATATTTAAGATTGTATTGTAGCTTTAGTTTGTGTGTGTGTGCGTGAGTGTGAAAGTACATTATTACTGCTTTTAGTACATTTTTATTGTAGGGGGGGGGCGATATGAAAATTGTAATTAAGAATTGGGTCACAAATATTGAAGGTTTGAGAAGCACTGCTCTAAGGTTTGTGAAGATTTTTTTATACTAAATACAAGCATATTAAGGTAATAATACAGATGTCAACGTATTATCTTAAAAAATCTCACTACTGAATAAAGTAAAAATTTATTTTACATTTTTTTAAGATATTTATATTTCTTATTTACTTTTCTATTTTTTCTATTTTTCTCATTAAATAAACCTTTTAAGAACGGATTTTAAAGTGTATCTTCAAAAATACAATGATATTTCCCCTCAAATTATCGTGCCATATCATATAACCTAACGTATCAATCTTTTAAAGATATATATTTTTTAAAATCTGGAAGATTTATCACGGACAACTATAATATCAACTCAACATCCAACTATCATCGACTTAATGCGAAATTTCCTCGAATACTCAACCCTCGAGTATCAACCAGTGGGGTTGACTCCTTCAATTAATTGCTCTTCACAACTTTATCTCATCGAACAAGCAGTTAGCTGAGAAACATCACCACTTTTTATCTAATATCGTTTGACCTGTTCGGAAATCGCAGGTAACTAGTTATACCTTGCCACCTACGCAATGATGTGCCTCGGGCAAGGGTGGGATAGACAAACCCTAGATCGTACATTAACGTTCCTCTGAAATATGATTAGACTTGCACCTGCAGTTTATTAGTGAGAAATAGGTTTGGTTTCTAACAGTGGATGCGGTTCCGGAGTAATGGTTAGTTAGCCCAACCCCAAAGATTTCTTTTTGCAGAGATGAGATAATATTACAATGTAGTTGTAAGATGTTGAATGTTTCAACGTTGAACCTGATACAGTCAGAGATGTGATTGGCAGACTTTGGATATTAATAGAATGCTTAGGGTCTAGTTCATGGGTACAGAACCTTTGTTTCTGCCGGGCTGCATGCATATGTTAGCTATTTCACGCGAGCTGCAAGATGAGAATTAATAGGAGGGGGGAGGGAAGAGAAATTCTTTAAGACCAAGATAACATAGAAAATTTAAAATGTGGAAATTGATCAAAATATTAAAACTCTCTCATTTTGCTCTTTTTAATTATTATTTTTTGTTTTTGCTATGAAGTTTTTCTAAATTGGAAGCATTTAATAATCCCTTTTTCACAATCTCTGCATCAGTAAACAGTTCCATATGATTACCAAAAATATAACAAATTTCAAAGGGTGCCTTTGTTACCGCTGTGGCATCACCACTGACAAATCCCTTTTTTGCTGTTGTTAAGATTATTCAAGAAAGCCTATTTATCCCTTCTTGAAAGAGATCTTCGAGGAAAAGTGTTATTGAACGATCCCTGTTTATTGGTATTTTTTAAAATACAACACTTTCGTGACAAATCAAACAATTACTGAACCATGTTGGTTTTTCACCACACAGTGGCGCATACAAGGGGAGTCCTGGGGGTCCGGACCCCTAAAGCCCTCGATTTTTTCCCGATTGATTATAATTCTAAGTATATAGTACGAAAAATTTAATTAAGTATTTGTTATTAATGATTAATTTTATTAATTAATGCTAATTATTTATTCAATTATTAGTTTTTTACTGTATTTTGTTCCCGAAAATCGACAAAATCAAAAGGAGCATGATACAAGAATGGTGAACTTTCGACCCCGGACCCCCCTTGAAAAATTCCTGTGTGCGCTGCTGTCACCACAAAATAGTTAACTTCCCAATCGTCTTGAAACAATCTATTTTCTTCGAATATTTTTCGCTTGCAAGATGAGAAAGATGGTTAAAAATTAGTTCCATTCATAAAATGGTCGCTACTCCACTGTTGTCTATTATCACTAATCAGAAGGGAAAAAATATCAATTTGTACCGATACGAAATCGACTGCAAAAAGTAAATTTGATTTCATAACAAAGAATTTCCCACCAAATTTTCATGAATAAATTAATTTTTCAGAGCAATGGGCCATGACCGGGCCACTTATAAAGGCCCGGTGGGCCGCAGGTTTAGCATCGCTGGTCTAGTTTGTTGAAACACATGGCCATATTATGAATGAAGTGACTCATAGTGAGTATACTATTATGAAATCATTTTTATTTTTGTTTAGCTAATTCAGATTTTGTATCATGATATCTGCCGTAATGTGAAGGCAACCTCAAAACTGTTGGCAGAAAATTCGGTTTGATCACAAAGGGTTTGTGTTTCACACATTTTGCCTTATTCCGCACAGAAATGAATTTGGATCTATTGGAATCTGTTAGAGTTTCGATAAACCATGATGAATTATTACAATTCCACTTCACCAACTTACGGGTCGCGGTAGCCCAATGATCATGGTCAGCAGTCGCCTAAACTTTTTGACCTCACGGACCAGTAAGTTCATAATTTAAATCCCGCGAACCACTCATAGAATTTTTTTAAGTGTCAAATATATTTATAAAAAAAGATTGTGACCTAAGAACACATAAAATGTGCACCAAAACTAATTTTATCCTAATAAATATCAAATAAAAGAAAATAGGCCTCCAAAAGAAAATACACAAAAACTTCCTTAATAACCCAACTAATATATTGAATAGATTTCATATTAAATTCAATAGATCCGTAAGCCCACCTTTAAATGCTTCAACTGATATACATACGCGACATACAAGAGAGTGAAATATTAGAAGAGTGCGAAACGAGACGAGACAAAACATGTAGCTAAAACAATGCAGCTACAGCAGAGCGACCTATTTACTGTGGTGTCATTCTATGAAGTAGCGTTTTTATAACTTTTTACGTATTGGTATGAGTTGAATTATGGTTCAACATATTAAAACATAACGTGATGAGTAAGTAAATTCCTCCTTTTCTGAGGACCAGCGAAATTTTCTCACGGACCACCACTTTGAGAACCGTTGGTCATGGTCACAAGCTCGAAGTCGACGTGTCATGAGTTACAGCCTTTGTGTCATTGAAGACCTGCCGTGTAGAGTGTCTGATGCACGTTAACCCTTTATCTACCGACGGTTCTTATAAGTACCACTCACTTTAAAACTACATAGAATAACCATTTTTACGAATACTTTGACGATACTTAGCATGAATATTCTTTTAAATCCATTCTTTCAAGATATATGGCAGCACGGGTTCTATGATGAATATTTTAGCGAGGAAGACGAATAGTTTTATAGCAGAAATTGCGCATTGCGAAGATTGTCATTTTTGTTCCGAAAAAATAGTTAATATCAAAAGATAAGTGTCTTATTTTTCTTTGTATGTTAATGAAGCCCTTAGAAAACGATTTGACTATTTATTTTAAGTGAAAAATGTGTATAATTAATTTTACAGTTGAATATCTTTAATTAGTTAATTAGCTCTAACTAATTAAATTTCCCAAAGTTGAGTATTTTGTTTATGTATATACCTTAATTTTTTAATGTAGTGATTCAAAAAAAATTGCATGAAAAAAGCTGCAGTAAATGATAATGCGGTAGATAAAGGGTTAAATCAGTCGTTATTCCCGAACTTTTGATATTTATCTTTGTAATATCAACTTGTTAAGATAAAAAAAATATTTTGAAGAAATCTCACACACCTTTTTGAATATAAAATATTTTCTAGTAAACCTCTAAATTAATTCTACCAAAATATTATTTGAATCTACAATAATATACGATAGAATAAATAAAACCTGTTAAAGTAATCTATATATAATTTTAAAATAATTCCATAACATACGAAATGTTTAATATACAACTTGATAAATAAAGTTTGGCATTTATCCTAAAAATGTTGCGGATAACCCACCCTGCCTCTTTGAAACTCAACAAAAACTTATTTTTCTTTCTTATGCGTTTACTATGAATTATAATTTAAATATATTCTTGTTATAGTTTTTTAAGCAAAATTTACTATAACATTGCCGAAAGTACATTCTTTTAAAATGTGCATGCACTTTCAAATAAACATAAAATTTTAAAGAAACACAGAATAGTAATTTCTTCTGTGTATTTTTAAAATCTTTCGGAAAAAACTTATTAAAATTCTTCAGAATAATACACAATGTTTAGAGTTTAACATCACTAACTCAGGACTATATATATATTTCAGCATAATTATAATTTACATTACTTTATTTTGATACTTTGTAAACAATTCTTCTACTTTTTTTTAATCTCAAATATAACAAAAATAAAATTACAAAAGATATTCCTTAGACTCAGTGACGAATTAAGTGTGATTATATATCATGCTAGAAATGCAATAAATTTATCATAAAGACAATAGTGGGGATGATAATTATCAAATCTGAGCTCAAGCTTTCATGGCTGAGATCGCTTTTAAGGGTAACAATGCCCGATAATAACAATGAATTGTGATTATTTAAAATTACACCTCTTAGCTGGGATGAATTTGTCCGAAGAGCATAGTTGACCTTCAAAAAATAAAACCATAGTATAAATTGAAATTCTTAAAATTATATGAATAGTTGTTGATAGAGATCAGCGTAAAAAAATTTACCATTAACCTAGAATTTTGAGAGAAAAGTTGTCTGTGTGTTGATGGGAAAATATTTTAAACGCGTTTTTCATGAGGAATTTCTTTTAGAAGATTCTATCCTCTTTTTTTAATGAAGTTTGAAGTCATTATAAACTAAGTTTTGTATTTATAGGTAGAAAAAATACCAAAAGAAAAATATTAAAAGTATACTAGGATTTTAATTAGCAGCATAGTTATATGTACAAATAAATAAAATTGAAGCGTCTGTTTGTAATTTCAAATTAACGGCTTTTTACTAAATGCATTTAAAAGTATATACGGTACTTATATAAAGAAACAAACAATTTTTTGAAATTTTTGTCTGTCTGTATATCTATCTGTTTGTTCCGGCTAATCTCTGAAACGGCTTGACCGATTTTGACGGGACTTTCACTGGCCGATAGCTGATGTAATAAGGAGTAACTTGGGCTACTTTTATTTTAGAAAAAAAAATTAGGGTTCCGTGAAAACTTAATTAAAACAAATAAAATAGAGAACAATATCCGATTCAAATAGGAAACATGGTCGCCAAGTACAGAGAAACGTGGTTTGTGGATAGGTTCTCCCAGTAGCACACACAGGAATTTTTCAAGGGGGGGGGGGTCCGGGGTTGAAAGTTCACCATTCTTGTATCATGCTCCTTTTGATTTTGTTGACTTTGGGGAACAAAATACAGTAAAAAAACTAATTTTTGAATAAGTAATTAACATTAATAACAAGTAATTAATTAAATTTTACGTACTATATACTTAGAATTATAATCAATCGGAAAAAAAATCAAGGGCTTTTGGGAATCAGGACACACCCCCCTTCTATGCGCCACTGGGTTCTCCTCTTTATTGTTAATCTATACATATAAAAGGGATGTTTTTGCATATATGACCTCACCTTACTCCAACACCGTTCAAACGATCGCTATGAAAATTAATATATATATTTGTATTTTTTTGTGGAGAAGGTTTTTGTGCTTTCCCCTTTGTTGCAGCTCCCCACCAGGTGGCTCTACAGCACATCAACGTCTGCACCGTCCAATTAATCGCCAAATTGCCACCATGGTCTCCAAAAAGGATGCCAACCTTTCGCTATGCTTCTATTAAATCGCAATTATAAAGTAAGGAACAACGTTGCTTGCGAATATCGCAATTTTAACATGAAATAAATACAACAGAAAGTATTATTAGCGTATTATACATCCAGATACAAATTATTTACATTATTTTAAGCATTCATCGCACAAAATGTGTAACAATGTGTTACTTTTGCTTTGCAGAGATCAGCTTAGGAAGGTGTGTTCAAAAATCGACCCATAAGGGAATTAAGGGGGAGCTATAAATAAAAAAAATCCTTTATATCAGCTATTAGACCTACAGACTTAAAATGTAACATGTATGATTTTTTCTTCAGGCGATATATGCAAAAGGCTTTTTTGTTGTTGTTTAATTTGCAATTCACGCAAGATTAACTCATTTAAAACTTCTTTATCCTTCAAATTGTATTGTTCAATTTTTCGATTCACCTGTGCGAAGAACGGGTATAACAGCTAGTTGTATAGATAATTTATAGATTTAAAAAATCATTAATTTAAAAGTTAATAAAATGCACTTCCTAAGCTATTGTTTAAATACATATAACCTGTTACTTCACAATATTTAAACAAAGGATCTTTAAGTCAGAAATTAATGTTGATTAATGATGCTAATAGGAAAGTAGCTTATAAATTTTAATCATAATTCTAATTATAAATGCTCATTACTTCATTTATTTATTCATACTTTTTAAATTATGTTTTTAATTGAAGTTTTGCGACAAAACTTTTTCCCAGATTTAAATCGTATTTTGTCCAAACATTACTGTGGCCCCAGTAGTTCAAAAAGTATGGTCATGGACTCGTAGCCGGCTTGTCATGAGTTCGAGCCCAAGTGCCATTGAAGACCTGCAATGTGCAGCGGCTGATTCCAATTAAATCTGTCCAGGCTCAAAGTCTTCTCGTAGGTGTGGTAGTTTGGAGAAGAGATGCCAGCTCCGATTTCTTCCTCGTCACATGATCGTAGTTCGACATTACGAGATAAACCCCCAACAGTCCTCATGTTTTCTTTTTTTAAACTTCTTTAGGGGCGTTTTGCTGAAAAATGAGCTTGAATGAACATCAGGTTTGGGTGCATAACGCTCAATCGGCTTTTTTCGTCTTTAGTCGGAAATCGTGTTTGGACAAGGTCGCACACCTCTAATAAGAAATCACGTGACCAAAGAATGGACGTTTTCTCCGGGTTTATGAGTAATACTCAGCATTCCATCTTGCATATACCGTAAAATCCGGCGTATCACGCGCACCTCTACTTTCAAGCTGCATTTTTCGATTTTTAGATATATTCGCCCTATACCGCGCACCCCCTTTTTGACGAAGGAATCTGAAATGTACGTGTGCAATTCTATAACGTTTTGGAATCATTTATTGGAGGTATTATACCATGATTTTTTAAAAAATAGTATACTCTACAATTACAACCCTTTAAATTCATTAGGTATGTCGTTTCTCTTAAATAAACAGTGTTTCGATCTATGTAGAAATCTAGTTTTTTTTATGCTCAACTCTTTTTTTTTTCGAGTATCATTTTTATACCCGAGCACCCGGAACTTTGGATCTTTTTTTTTGTATTAAAAATGCGCATTCTACGCCGGATTTTACTGTAGTTAATTTATGTTCCCGCGTGTATTTATTGCTCAGGATATATCAATAGGAATAACCATAAAGAAAGGTACCATATCTATATTATTGTATGAAAACGTTGAAGGGAAAAAATATTTGAGACTTCTGGATAGAGGAGGTTTAAAAATGGTCACAAATATTGTTATGAAAATCATTTCAACGCAACATTTTATTTTTAATTTGTTAATATCGAAAAGATTCGAGTCGAATCTTAAAGATGATTGCCAATTATCTTTCTTTATAAGCATAACAGACGCATATCTGGAATAGCCTGAATTGTGGAATGTCTTGCATTCGTTTCATTCATCTTCTGTAACACACCTACATTTTCAAAATTTTAAAAATATATTCATGACATTCTGGCATATATGCTTAAATAATTATTCAAAATAGCGTAGTGAAAAATTTTAACGGCGAAAGATAATCGAAAAATGAAGATATGTAAGGCCAATTACATAAATTAATGTTTGCTTTTTTATATATTTCCCTGTTTTATTTATTTAAATATTCAATTATAGATTCGTTTATTATTCAATGTGAATGCACTTCCTAATAATTCATTTTTATACTATATGGAGAATGGATGCATCATCAAATACTACAGAATCTTTTGGATTTAATCAGTCACGTATATTGAAGAAATTTGTGCAGCGGAATGTAGAGCATAAATGGTTCATAGACATATTTCTAATGGTTGCTATTTATATTTCACCAAATCTGAGTGCAGAGAAAATTATCGAATTCATTCACAAAAATTTAGTTACCTACATTGAAGCTGGATCGGCTCTTCTGAACAAATTACCTATGATTTGAAGTGGGGATTTTAATGTAGATTTTTCAAAAGACAAATCAAAACCTTTAGTTAATTTTTTAAATCAAAATTCAATATAATTATGTCAAATGATCCCAATGAAAGCACGACGAAGTATGGAACAACGCTTGACTTAGTTTTTTTTAGATATTTGAATAATTTGGGATCTTTAAAAAATTATAACCTATTTCAGCTATCCTAAACCTGTTGTTCCCTTCTTAGAATACAATTAATTCCCATATATAATTGTATACATGGGGAAAAATATTACTTTATGAGTACAGACATATGAATAAATAGTTTTATATGACAATACTAATATCCCCTTGTTTTTTATTCACCGAACTAATCCCTGAAATAACATTACAAAATTTGAAGTTTTTACTTATACTTTTTTTTTGCAACGTTAATAGACACTCATTCACCAAATGTTACCACTTTTAAAAAAGGCAGAAAACTAACAAGAAATCTTTTTATCAAACTTTGGTTTAATTCGTGCTCGTTGCCAACATGTCGCCGGTTCGAGTCCTGGCTCTACTTAAGACCCGCCCTGTAGAGGGGCTAACGTTAAATCTGTCAAGGCTCAATGTTTTCTCGTTGATGTGGTAATTTGGAGAGGAGATGCCAGCTCAGGTATTGTCAGTGGCATAACGTACACTCTCACAACCCCCTCATCGCGGGACGATCCGGGATTCTAGAGGGCCCAAAGACTGGCCACTGGCTATTGTCCTCGTCACTCGACAGAGGTTCCATATAACGAGATCCGTTGCCAATAGCACTTATGTTGCTTTATAGTGTAACGTTAATAAACACTCACTCGCCAAACGTTTTTACTTTTATTAAAAGGCAGAACTGATAAAACTAACAAAAACTTCTTTTTTAAAATTTATCTTTGCTTTAATTTGCAAAGACTTCAACATTAATTGAAAAACGAAAATTAGAAAGGACAAGTGAAACATAAAACTTTTCCCTATCCATTCTTTTTATTATTATTATTATAGTTTGTAAATAACGTGACTTCCTTTAAAGACTGAAAACATCAAATTATGCCACTATGTAACAAAAGAGAGAATTCGCAAACATTCAGACTAACACAAAGAGGGACATCTCTGTCAAGTTCATTCAAAGAAACAAAATGTCCGAGCATCAGACAAAATTACCAGAACAACAGCAACAGATCAGATTTACACGCACGTTCGCTCGGATTAGTCAGTTGTGACAAAGCCCCAAAAGAGCTGCTTCCAGATGCCAAGCGACAAGGTAAAAGACACACGGTGTCCTCCAATCAGGAGCCATCAAACGATCTGCTATCTTGTAAGCGACGTCATGCTTGGGGAGTTGAGAACCATGGTACCTTTAATTGTTTCCAATTATCTCTCTCCTAAAGGATGTATTTGTTTGAACATTCCGTAGTGTTGACGGAGGAAGGCTTCTGTTAAGCAGGATGAAGCCTCTTGTCCGCAGATTAGTAAGTCTGGAGAGGCTGGGCTCGAATTGTGGGGTTGACTTTTTAATTTTGCGCCTATGAATATTTCCTATCGCGTGACTCAACAAAACAAAATGGTGCTGCCCATCTCGATGCATTGATAAACTTGGAGAGTATATTTTTTAACACTAAAAACGTCCATCGGTGTCAATTTCACACCGGAACCTGTTGAGTTGGTTTTCCTTTCCGCGTTTTTGCAGGGAATTTGAAAATTTTTCGTAACTTCTAGTTATTTTCTATGGTAATTACATGTTAAACGTTTTTGTGGTTCTAGGTTAATTAGGAAAATTTTTACAACTAAATATACGTAGAACGTCTGTTGGTGTCATTTGGACATCAAGGCATTTTATCATCATAAATAACTGTCATTAATTATTACGATTAGCAAAACAAGCTTCCTAAAGTACTATCGCACATTCATTTGATCTTGAATGCAGTGTTATTGGGTTAACTCTAAAATTGTTGTGTCTAAGTGTTTGGTTACAAAGCATTTGTGACCTGCTCATTAAAAAAAAGATTTAATGCAATTTTCGAATTTTGTGCGGAGCAGACACCCAGAAATGATGGTTCGTAGAAAAGTCTAAGCCCTGGTGAAATTGCTAATTTATTGCGAGAGATTTCTGAGAATGAATGGGATGGTGATGAGCTGGCTTGCTCTAATTTAGATTGAGTGAAAGCGACTACAAAGAGCCTGAAGAAGGAGCAGTATAATATATAATATTCCAGTAAATCCTAAAATATATATTGTTAGGGATGGCAAATAATAATAATGTTCCTGGAAGATTTGCGACTCGAAATGTTTTGCAACAAAGCAGTGGTCCAACAAACTTCGAGAAACATAATATCAACGTCAATTTTTTATCATATAAAGGGTCATCAAATATGTTAATTACATGGAATAATATTAAAAAGTCTTATTACTAAACCCTACTGAACAGTAGTCCTGCAATTTTGTTTAGTTATTACAATTATTTGATATATTTTATACCACGGTGTAGAAACGACACTGGCGGACATTTTAGGGTAATCGAAATCCCGGACGCTTTAGTGTTAAACACCTTGTAGTTGCTCACCGGTGTGACATATAAGCATATATTTTGTAACTTTCGGTTTTACAACAGAACTTTTGAAACATACTACTGGTTTCTCATGCGCTTCAGATATGTATGTTCTAATATGTTACATATTTTCTAATATGAAAAGTTTATCTTCGTGCTCTTAGATTGCTAATTATGGATACATTCTAAACCAGGGGTGGACAATTGTTTTCGCTCGAGGATCACATGAGGGAAACGGAGGATGCGGAGCGCCCCATTTTTTAAAGTATCCGACTACTTTCGAAACCGGGATTTTTCAAAAGCCCATAAATGAATAATTTTCATGGTATTTAGTATCACTTAGATTAGAATATATGCATAAAATAGTTTAAAGGACATTTTTACAAAAAAGATTTATTTAAATACAATAATATTTTGCCTGTATATAGCTCAGATCTCTGTTCAGAGGCTCAACTAGAATTTTTGAAATATATAACTTAGAAGTGGGTTTATTTATGTAGAACGACAACAGAGAGCAGTAGTTTTAAGAAAAAAACGCGAATAATTATTTCAACTAGTGGTAACTGAAAATAATGTGAATGTTTCAAAAATTCTAGTTGAGCCTCTGTAGAGAGATCTGAGCTATATACAGGCAAAATATTATTATAATAGAACCATTTTTCACAAAAGGAGAACATTTGGTAAAAAGATTATTCTAAGTTAATTTTTTGCCAAAATATTATATTTAAATAATTTTTTTTGTCAAAATGCACTTAAAATAATTTGATGCATCTATTCTAATCTGAATGACACTAAATATCATGAAAATTATCCATTTATGCGCTTTTTTAAAATCACGGTTCTGAACGTAAACGGATACCTTAAATGATTGCATTCATTAGTTACCTTTGTATCTCAGAAAAGGTATAAATTGATCCATAAAAACCTGCTACACTTCCTGGCTTTACCCAAGCTTTGGCAAAGTAAGCAGTGAAAATTTTTGTGTCGAGGAGGCATAAAGATGAAAGCAGTTTCTTAAAAATGACATTTAATAATAATCACGTATAAAGTCAATGTGCTCGTTACAGGAGCGATCAAAAACATTAAATTGACTAATAAAAACTTAGTTCAAAAAATCAACATTACCAGGCATTCTATTCGAACCGTCTTCTTACAGTCTCATATTAAAAAAAAAACGAATTTATCATCTTAAAATGTTGATGCAACATACAGTTGCATAGCCAACCAGTCGCTCTCTATTTAAGGCATCCGACTACGTTCGTAACCGTGATTATAAAAAAGCACATAAATGGATAATTTTCATAATATTTAGTGTCACTGAGATTAGAATACATGTATAAAAATGTTTTAAGGATATTTTGGGAAAATAAATTACTTAAATTCAATATTTTGGCAAAAATTTAACTTAGAACAATCTTTTTTCAAAATGTTTTCCTTTTATAAAATATGCTTCTAAAAGAATAGTATTTCGCTTATATATATAGTAAAGACTTCTCTAGAGAGTCTGATTATTTTTTGTAAAAAATTCAAATTATTTTCAAAGTTACAGCCAATTGAATTAATTATTAGCGCTTTTTTCTTAATATTTCTCCCCTATGTTGTCGTAAAACATGGATAAACCCACTTCTAAGTTACATATTTCAAAAATTCTAGTTGAGCCTCTGTACAGAGGTCTGAGCTATATACAGGTAAAATATTATTATAGTGGAAGAATTTCTTACAAAAGAAGAATATTTGGAAAATGGGTCATTCTATGTTGATTTTTTGTCAAAATATTGTACTTAAACAATTTTTTATTGTAATACTATTCTTAAGACAATTTTATATACATTTCCTAATCTAAGTGACACTAAATATCATAAATATTATCCATTTATACGCTTTTGCAAAATCACCCTTCCGAACGTAGTCGGATACCTTAAGAGCTATATAACACACTCTTCTTACATTTCCTTTCTTTCTCTTTCTCCAAAAAAACCAACACGAGCCGAGTATATATAGTCGCTCGATTTGCATTGCAGTTGCTTCCAACCACAAATCACGAAACTTGCAAAAAGTTCGGGTTCGAATCAGTTTGTTTACTTTCATTGAGATCATGCAACGGGATTGGGAAAATAACACAAGGAGACTATAAAAATTCAGATCCGAAAAATAATATTTCGAATGGTTTTTCTTTTTAAATGTCTAACAAAACCAATAAATATAAGCTAAATAAAATAACTGAAATATTTATTATGATAATTTCATATCATCTACAGCTGCGAGGACAGTTGATTTTAGAATCAGTTTAATAAGACAAATGTAGCCTATCACACTTTTCAGCCCTTGTTTTTTTTTTAAATAAAAACTGAGATTGTTTCTTGAAACTCTCATCACAATCTGCAAGCTTATATGTCACACACACACAACCACACAATTTTTAATCTTGTTGTTATTCATGCAAGAAAACTTTGCTCACAAATATGCGTCGGTCCAAATATAAAGAATTTTCCCAACAAATTTTTCTTCATAATGGAAATTTTTAGGCAGATGCAAATTTGTACAAGTTAATGTCATAGCATGAAACATTTCCTTCTCACTGTGATCTGACTGAAAGTCCATAAGTTCAAGCTATAACTCCTCAGATGCTGGATCCATATTAGCATGGTAATGCAGTGCTTCTCAAACTTTCAATATTCGCGACCCAATATTCAATCATTATTTTCATCGCGACCCCCCTATACAATACGATACATTGAATTCAATAATACTATATTTTGAAGCTTAACTTACAGTTCGACTTTTACCTCTTTAATACCACCTGCGTATATAAACGTCTCACTCAGGCAGTGTGTTAATTGCCCCGGACGTATATATGCGTCTTTCTGAAGTACGATATTTTCTGTGCACTGCTATCCATATATTTATTCCGAAGGCTTTGGAATGCAATAATAGGAGCTTGATTGTCTTTGCGAAGGATTGACTTGTTTCATATTATTTGTTTCTGTATTCCTTCAACCTCCCCCTTCCCAATACACCAGATACGCTCGTTCACGTGTTAAACGGTGACATTAGGGAGCGAATCACGTAGTTTTTAACCGGCACTTAAGGGATTAATTATAAACCGTATAAATTATCAAGATAAGTGTTAATTTTTGTTTTTAATTTTATACATGACAAGCCTATGGTGATACTGGTAATTATTAAACTTGTTCTGAACGTGGTATCTTTAAAATGATTATAAAATTCATTTAAACTATCTTTTGTTTTCTTCTTTTCAATATGCTCGCGCCCCCTTGTGGGGTTATCACACCCCCTAGGGGGGTGCCCCACAGTTTGAGAAAACTGAGGTAATGGGATAGGAGAGAAAATTGAATTTAGATTCAATTTTCTTAAAATCCTGAAATATTGCGACCTTTTCCTCTAAATTCTGAAGAAGATCTCTAATCTCAGCAGTATCACTTTCTAGTACTCTGTTTTCCTATTAAAGGAATTCTGTTTTCCTAAAAGTGTAATTCTTTGGCCGGGCATGGGAAAGAAATATAGGTTCAAAACGGATTTCCTGACTGTCTTCGCGGAACGCAAAGAAACTCTTTGCAGGCCTCTAGCTTCCCAAGCTTGCTCTAAGAGATTAATTCATACATCAAAACAATTTTTTTTCACAATGTACCGTATATTTCTTCGTGTTAGCTGAGAATTCTTAGAGCATTCTTTTAAGGGAAAGTTAGGAGATTGGCTTATATACGGATCCTCTAATCTGAAAAGAGCAGCTTACAAAAAAAAATATTTTTTAACACTTTCCATTAATCATGTACAAGCGAATTTAATCTTTTATTTTCTTGGAGGTCTCGAATGGATATTTTATTCTAAATGAAGAAAAAAAGGGGTCATAACTTTTTCAAAGACAGTGTCAGAATTCGAGCTTCGGAATATTTTGTAAAATTCCCATTCACTCATTGGAATGATCCCCATGAAGCGAGTTTGTTCTCCAGTACATGAAACTAAGGCCGACGATTGCGTGTTGTATACGAAATTCTTATTCCACTCATTTTCCAACGAATTATAACAACAAAAATGGCGTAAGAAGTATGATCAGCACAGATGTTATACAAGATTAAAAAATGCATTAGCTTTAGATAGGATTACCAGAAATAAAACTACTGTCATTGGAATTTTACTGGACAGCAATTTGATTGGCCACCCTTATGGCCTGTCTTTTGCCCTGATTGTGACATGTGTGAAAATTACATGAACTTGCTTTATTTTTTAATTCAACTTATACACAAGTTTTGAATTTTTTTTTGGGGGGGGGTCAAGAAAAAACACACTTTCTCCTTCCACACGGATTGGCTTATATTCGAAAACAGTCGGCCAATTATCAAATTCAATCCTATAGTTACTCAATATTCGTTCATAGTGAACATATTTTTGTGAACATTTTGAAAATTTGAGACCTTCGATTTTGTTAACCCTCATATTTCTTTGTCATTGTAACTAAAGGTTTTTGATGTATTCATATCCACTTCTTCATTGTTTTTTTATCATGATATACGATTTCAATTACACAATAAGAAGGGGTTATCTAAATTGCTTCTAAGAATAACAAGCACTTGCTTCAAATGCGATTGTGTTGTTGTTTCTAATGCCACCTGTTTGACGGTATCAGACTGAGGTCCACGAAATTCATTGTGGCAAAGGGTTATATGTACGTATGTCGTTAGCCGAAGCTTTGAGCACCATGCAGGCAATAGTCCTATTTGGCTCAATTCCCCCAATTTTGAGGAAGAACACCCTGGAGGTGGTCAGGAACCCTCTCCAACCTCTTCCTCCCTACCACCAACCTCACGAGAGGACTTGTGTCTCCACGGCTATTTAGAGAACTCCCATGCCGCAAAGGCACTATACATTTACAAATATCCATGCCTTCTCCGGGATTCGAACCCATACCTAACGGCACAGCGGTTAACGTTACTAACCATTATATCGGATGGACGGCTCAAATGCGCTTATTATAACTCGTATAGTGGTATAAACAGTGTATATTTTTTCCTAATAAATATTAAAAGTTCCAAATCTTGACTTTTTATTCAGTTTCTACTGTTAGCTCACACTCTCTCTATATTTATTTATCTTGTTCAAATTTTCAATAGTTAATAAAATACATTTTAAAGCGCTCAATTGAGTAAGTAACTACTGTAAAGAATACATAATTAAAAGCTGTCTCTGATATTTCGTCTAAGTATCAAAGATAGATGTCAATATATTTTTTTACAAGACTCATTGCAAAAACTGATTAATTTACAATAATCTTTTGAAAATACATTATAGCCATTCCCACACACACACATAAAGTTTTTTAAAATCTGTATATACTTCTTGAAACTTATTTTTTCTGATTTATCGATCATTCAAATATCATAATCTTTATCCTTTTTTTATAATGTTGAAGGTTTTATTATTTAAATAAGTATTATAATTTCTTAATATTATGTTGTTATAATTTCTAATTATTATATTACTTATTATTAGGATTATTTATTATTTTTTCTTATTGTTATGCTAACGGTCTTAGAAATTTATACTTAATGTTGAGATTAACTATTTACTATATTTATTCAACACATAACAAAAAAAAACAAATGTTACTTTTAGATAATATCAAATTGTTTTAGGCCACATTTGAATATATCGAAAAGCTATCTCATATTCTTTTTCAACAATATTCAACAGTCAGCTTTTGTGTTGTGAGGCAACTTAGAGAGTGGGGCATCGTCCTCGTCACTTGACCGTGGTTCAAAATTATGGGATCCGTTGTGAATAGCCCTTGTGTTGTTTCAGAATGTGTGACCTTAATAAACACTCACTCACTCGAGCTGTTATTAAGTGCGACATTCGCAATCAGTCAATCAACAGCCAAATATTATTACCATAAAGTGCTTTTTTTTAACCCGGGAGCAGGCGTGCGCTCAATATTAACGTAAATGGTTGCGCGGGGTGACTGAGTCACCCAAATAATTTTTTTATAATTATTTGTATTGTACACTACCAAAATAATTACTCCAGTGAATAATTTGACCAAGAGAAAGTATATTTAACAACTTTTAAAAGCTTTTGAATTTTTCTTTGATAATTTGAGAAAAAATATCAAACAAACTGAACCGAGAAGTTTCCAATGTGCGTTACTGTAATAAAGGACACAAAAGGGGAACATATAGGAGTGTTATTTTAAGGCAAAACTCTCATATTTTGTTCAAGTTATTAGAGTTTTATTGTTCATTGATGATCGACAAATAGCATGTTGAACTTTTTTTTTTTTTTTTTTTTGCTTGTGTCTTTTTGACAGGGCGAAGTATATCTTGTGCTACACTTATGGCTTCATATTTTTCTTGATGAAGTTCGTTAGATAGCTTTGAAGATTTTCCTTTCAATTCAAACGTTTCATGTTCATCCTTTTTCTCAAATTTACTTTCCTATCATTTTAATATGAATTATTTCAGCAGATTATTCCTTTGCCTGATCAGTTTCAACTTCCTTCAATAGAGAGCACAGAGGCTCAATATATATTATTTTTATATATATATAATATGCTCAATTACATTTATAAACCATAATAAGTCGTACAACACAGCAATCGAAACCATTAAGTTGTTTACAGGGGAAAAATGCAGCATGTTCATAAAAAATATTTCGGAACAAAAGTGGTGGTGCAGGGAACTCAGTCAAAATGAGTACTTTAAGATTGCAAAAAAAAAAGTTTGCCATTCCCAAAAAAGAGGGTGATTTCTAACAAATACATTTTAGTTCCCATGATGACTGTCATATAAGAGGATGCTGTCGGTGTCATTGATAACAAATAAACAGTTTTCTCAGAATTAACGATTTCGTGAGCCTGGGGTCACTCTGTGCCCCGTGCGCCTGCTCCCGGGTTAAATAATTTTTATTCATATATATAATGATACAGTAAAACATCTACTCATCTGATACGTCACATTAATCTCTTAAATTATGAACTTTAATGGAACAAGCTATCGTGATATTAATCAAAAATCAAAAGACTAATTTGTTATCAAGATTACTGTGTAAAAGTCAAGTAATAAATGAACTGTGAAAACACAGAAGCATTTTTTCTGTACTTCATGATACAGGAGGCTAATGTTTTACATTTTTAACATAAGAAACATATACGATGAGTTTTGGCTGTCAGTCCAAAAATCCATTAAAACTATTTACCATGCAGTCTAAAGAGTGGCTAAATTAATAACCGATTTTAAAGTGATTAAAAATTTAATTGCTTCCGAAATGAAATAATTTTGTTTTTATTTGTCTTTATGGAATGTTGCCTCGCTTAGAAAGCATTCTTTTTTCTCTCTGGTGATTCACTTATCTCTCGAGTTGATTAAATATGAGAAAGTAATAAGTATAATTAAGATTGAAATCTACCAACCATGAAATGAATAGAAGATTGCGTCAAACAGGTTTAAAATCGAAGTCACACTCGCTAATGGGATTTTTAAAATAAGTTTTAAAGAGTCCCGAGAAAAATTAATTGCACGTATTAAGTTGATTAATATTTAACTGCAATATAAAAATAGCTTTTGAAAAGTAATTAGTGAAAATTTATACTTGACTAACAGAATAAAAGCAAAAAGTTTTTATATTATTCAATGCCCTCCCCAAGCGTAAACTATTCTGGTTTATTTATTCCATATAGGTTTGGTCAATGTAATTTCCAAAACTTTTGAATAATGTATCAAAGAATAGTTCAGTTCGCCATCTTTTAGTTATTTTTTTTTCTTTTATAGCATCCGGGGGGGAGGTCATGATCGCGAACTCGTGGCCGGCGTTATTACTGTCGATTCATGGGGGGCCACTCTTAAGACTTCTTGAGGCCCTGGGCCATTTTTAACCTCCCTGGCTCCCGAGGCACTTCAAATTTACGCCGCAGACTATTCTATTACTATTCCCAGAGCACCCCCTCCTTCAGTTCTTACCTTGCCAGTTTTGGTTCGAGAGAGATTTTCCCTTAACCCTCTTACTCTTTTTTTTCTTTCTTTGTTTTTGTTTTTTGGACAATCTTTCTAATATCCACCGACTATGAACTCCTGTCTCCCGGGCTGGCAACCGGCAGCATAAGGAAAGGATAGTGGCATGGTTCGGACACTCTTATTAATTTCTTACTTCACGGCATCACGAATCACCCAACCTTTTGTGAATTAATACAGTAAATTAATGAAATCGTTTGCAATTATGGTGTAGAGCAGTGGTGCACACAAGAGGGGGGTCTCGGGTCCGGACCCCCCACCCCCAAATCCCTTGATTTTTTTTCAATTGATTATAATCCTATATATATATAGTAAGTAAAATTTAATTAGATATTTGTTATTAATAATTAATTTTATCAATTAATGCTAATTATTTATTTATTAATTAGTTTTTACTGTTTTCTATTCCCGAAAATCGACAAAATCCAAAGAATATGTTGGGCGGCGTATTGGAGCATGATACGAGAATGGTGGACTTCCGACTCTGGACTCCTCCCTTGAAACATTCCTGTGTGCGCTACTGGTATAGAGTATACGTTATTGTAGGAACTGCAATCAACTTGTTAATTTTTATCATCGCTTCTCACTTTACTATCTATTCCTTTTAATATCCTAATCCTTTGTTGAGTCACTGTCATTGTGCTTGCTCAATAAAGATTTTCTTCGAGCTTTGATCATCGCAAATTCATTAATGACGTTATTGTAATCAATTTACATTATAATATCATTTTGAGTGCATAACAACGTAAAACTGTTAAGCTTTTTGTTTTCCATGGTAGATGTTTTCCATAGTTCAGCGCATGCGCACATACAAACACAACGCATACGTGATTCGCTAGGAGGTGGTTTGTTCACTGTAATTTAATTTTTTTTCTCTTTTTGCGCTCTCTCTCTTTCGTTGCGCCCTAAGCGGAAAAGCGGTCCTGCCTGGGCCTCAACTACAAAGTAGCCCTGGGGCCCCACACAAATATAGACCCTACCTATGACCATTAAAAGTAGACAGTACATATACATTGTCAAAAACTCTTGTAAACAATAACCCGAAGCAAATAAATGTACATGACTTAGAATCTCACAAACCGGCTGGACTGGTCGATTGCCATCTTTTGATTGAATGAATAATGATGGTGTTTAGTGATAGCCGTATACGTGTACGGCGATCATCACATGCAGCCAGTTGAATATCATCCGAAATTCCCAGTTTTTTTAAAGAATACAACCAGAAATAATATTTGACCTTAGAAATCATTCAAATTCGTGATCATATTAAGCCTGAGTTGAGAACGACACGAGGCCCCCCATTGAGGCCGACTACCAGTTGACTCATGCCTTAAAACGTCCCTGAGACCACTGAAGACCAAACGTGTGGGGCTACAGCATGTTAAATTTGCTGAAACTCAAAGTCAGAGGCGTAACCTACACCCCTGCATTGTGTAGGGTCCAGGGTTCTAGGAAGCCCAAAGCCTGACAGACGCCAAGTATGTATTTGGGCTCGGGCCCAATACCTGACTTTGTAAGGGGACCCTAATATTGTCCGTTACGCCACTGCTCAATGATCTTATGATTTCAAAGGTTTGGAAAGTAGAACATTTAATTGTAACTTGACCGGGGTTAAAAAGTATTAGGATCCTCGCAAATAGCCCTCTTTCGTGTGTCTTGGAAAGCCGGCGTTAATAACTAGTCAATGGAAATAATGATCAAAATTTAACAAAAAGAAAACTCAACTATTAATTATAGCCTTAAAATCAGACAAAATTATTAAGCGCCCATTTCTTCACCTTGTTCATTGGCAATTTTTCCGTTGATGAAGAATTAAAGCTACAAATAAAAGAGATTAAGAAACATTTTTGTGTGCAATAGTTGTTACTGAATATACCAGGAATAATCTACACGTTAGTGAGTTGGCGACAACGAATGTTAAGTTAAAAGTATTTAATTAAAGTTTTAATATATATTGGAACTGGAGAACAAAATTATATGCTTTTCTTACATCACAGTTACAGTTGATGTGGAAGTACATTGAGGAAAACACATGATCCTTGCAGGCTCGTATGTTCTATCAAGAACAGTGATGCCCAAAGTGGTCTATAACGAACCCCAGGGATCTTTGACAACCTGCATGGGGCTCATGTCAGTGAGAAAATAATTTGGTGATCCATAAGGAGTAAATGGGGGTCTATGATAGTGACTCTCATTAAACCGCATCGCGACTTTAATTTTAAAAGAAAATTGAATCAAATGGAAACCAGAATTTACCTATTTAACAAATTTATTTACTAAATTTAATGAGGAAAATTAATGAGAATGGCATTTTCTGCCAGGAAAATGACGATTTAACCTACCCTCAACATTTAAATGCCCTTTATTCAGATTTTGGAATTAGATTTGAGAATGCTTTGACTATATATATGGTGATTGCCACTGTATGCAATGAATTCTTATGGTCACATTAAAAAAAAGCAAATAGCATATTACAAAAGGAACTGATCGAAATAGGCAGTTATGGAGATCTTTAAGTAAAGTTTAGAAACGGGTGTCAGCAATTATGGCATTAAAAAGACATACTTGTTATTTATCCCGAATTATGGAGTAATGAGAGAAAGTTTTTAATTGATTTTCCTAGAGAGGAGTTTCAGCATGGTTGACAATTTCCAAAATAAAAATAAAAGAAAAAGACTGGACACACTACCAACCGAGGGCAATTTATTGTTAAACCTGACAACAACAAAAAAAAAAAAAAAACTAAGATTGATGCCGAATGTTAAAAATTTGTTATTGATGCAACAGATTCATCCTTCCTATTAAAAATATTTGTTTGTTCATCAGTAATCCTATATATTAATAAAATTTTAATTTGATTTTAATCGAGACAAAAGTTTGCGAACCTCTAATCAAGAACAGGGGTGGCCAACCCAAATAACCTTGCGGGCCACTTCGGAAGAACTTTACAATTCCGCGGGACCATATAAAAATATATATCCTTATATTAAATTTGGATCCATTACAAACATTTGTTGGAGTGAAAATTTAACAGACTGATATATATTATTATATTTTTCATGTATAAAAACATAGATAATATAATAATAATGCAATGATCAAATAATGTTTAATTTATTTAATTAGTGAGATATGTGTTTCTCAACTCTTTCACTTAGTTTTTGCAAGTCGATCTCAATGCATGTGCATTTGAGTATCGTAATTGATGTTGCAGATTTTCGTGCGTTAATTGTGAGCACGATTTATGTTTGATAAATTTCAATTTAGAAAAAAAGAAAGAGATGCGAAGTAAAAGAAGCAACGTGATAAAATAATAACAGCTATTGGATTTTTTACAAAAAAAAAAAAAACTCTTTATACAAAAAGTATTGTACAAAATAGTTGAATTTTGTAAAGTTGTTAAGAATCTCGCGGGCCACGAAATTATTCATGGCGGGCTGCGGGTTAGACAGCCCTGATCTAGAAGAAGGTGAGAATGGATCAAAACGTTTAACCTGTCCAGAAGTTAAATATTGAAAATTTGTTTAACACACTAAAGACTGGAAAAATTAAGACTTTGACTCGAAAAATTAAAGACAAGGCATTAAGGTTAACCACATTTTGCTGAAGGTTTAAGAAATTTAAAGATTTTTCTTGTTTTTAGAAAATTGTTTCTATCGGAAACAAGATTGCAACAATAAAATAAGCTAAAACTAGAATTCTACAAATCGCAATAGCACATTTCTAAAGGAGAAGAGCGCCATCTGGCGTCAAAAAAACAAACTAACTGGAGGGAAAAAAAGTCATTACATTTTTTTAATGTTCTCTGTATTTCACATTTAAAACACTATGCCATTTTTAGATATGGGATATAAATATTCTTTTCTTTATTCTATGTTTAATGGTATATGTTTTCTGTGATTGGTTTAAAAAAAGATTTATACCATAAATTCCGGTGTATAAAACGCGCACTTATACTTTCAAACTGCAATTTTTTTAATTTTTAGGCATACTCTTTTTTTTTTTTTACGAAAACACCTAAATGTACATGGTGCAATGCTAATGAAATTTACATGTGCATCTCTTATCTTTAGAAGTCTAGATATAGTGAGTGAGTGAATAATATAAAGGCATGGAATGAAATTAAACCTGGCGCAAATCTAAAGTCATAAAAAGACGAGTCTTACAGTAGTCGCATATGATGTGTAACATTTGACATGTTATCGTGGCAAATACGCAATATTAACTTTTTTTCCTCAAATATATATGAATCGGGTATGATTGGAAATAATTTTCTATCGAATAATTATATCTTTAATGAAAATTGTATTTAATTATATATATATATATATATATATATATATATATATATATATATATATATATATATAACAAAAGAAGTAAAAAAAATGCAATATTTTATCAAAAATAATTATTCTTGTTCAATTTAGGGAAGAGCGGAGACAATAGACTTATGATAACTAAAACATGACACATATACCTGTGATTTCAAAGTATTTAAAAACCGTTGAAAAACAGCGTCAATAACAGTACCACTGTTAGCAGTCGAAACGTTTTGATTTGTGTTCATTTCGAGCTTGAGTTGATCTTTCATAAAAGCTATGAGCGGCTCCGGTTTTGGTAAATTGAAGTTAAAGTTAAAATCACCACTCAAAATCAGGGGATGCGAGTGATATTTTTTTAAAAAGAGCGGAACCACCTTCGTTATATGAAAAAAGTACAAAATGCAGGAAATCTTTAATTTTTTTTTAACCGTTTGATTCGAAGAAATGCATACGACCACCGAAATCACTGTTTGCCCATTTTCAAATAAACATACTGCAGCACTTAATGCCCCCCAATATCGTGACTAACTAATTTAGAGTCAAGCGCTCGAGTGCTTGATGGCTACTAGAGTTGGACCCCCTGCTAGGGTAGCGAAAAGACACAGCCACGCACTCTCATTGGTCAAATGTTGCGGCCCGCGTGAAATACAGTCGGACCTCTATATAACGAAGTCACTAAATCCCGAAAAAAAGTTCGTTACATGAAAAATTCGTTTTATAGAGGTTCATCTTTCAATTTTCCTTATAAACAATATAAAGCAAACATTTTAAACTCATAAACACTATATATTTTTGGATACATGAAATAAAGAAAAACCAGTTTCTTATTTTAAACTGATATGTAATATTTATACAAACTTGTTTGGAACTTTTGAAAGAAAACTTTAGAATTTTTATTTAAAAAAAAAACATATTCTAACTGAGCATGCATAAATCTGGAAATGGTGCTTTTCTTATCTCGCCATATCATCAAAAATCTAACTTGTACTAAAAATACTGAAATTAAGCTGCTTACTGCTACTCAACTGTTTAAATAAACTGCTCACTTCACTTAAACTGCTTTGAAACATATTTCTAATATTCTGTAAATCATCATTTCAGAGTAAAATCAAATTAACATAAAATAATATTCCGATCAAACATTGTCAATAAAAATAATATTTTAAAATTAATAAAATCGAACAAAAGAATAAAAATTACGAGCTGATTTTTCCTCATCTTGATAAAAAACAGCATATTAAAATATTATCACCTTCCACGAACCGCTATAAGCAAGAATTATTCGCGGTCGGTGTCGCTCTGGGCATGCGTGAGGCATAGAACACGCCACGCCCCCCGATATATGATCTAATTACACCTTACGGCTTTTTACATTTATCATCCACAGACACGAGCACATTTTTGGTTAATAAATTACACCACGACCTCTTCCGTGAACTTTGTTGCTGACAGAAGCTAGAAAAGAAGAATGGTTGGCAATATTTCTGTGGAGCATTTTTTAATCTTCGAATATTACATGGAAGGGGTTGAATAAAATATAGTTGAAAAGTTTTTTCTCTTCATATCACGAAAAAAAATGACAAATGTAGAACAGAGCCATTTTTTCCCCCGTAAATTGTTAACGTAATGCCGTAGACGATTTTGTTTTGTATTATTTGTTCTTTAAGAAAAATATTGTTTATCCATCTTTAATATTACCACATGCTTGTTCTTTTAAAGAATTTTTTATATCTTCTTTGATTGGTATTATATATGAAATTGACAAGAAAATATTGAAATAAGCTAATTAAGAGAGAGAGAGAGAGAGAGAAAAGTAAATGTCTAAGAACTATTATATATATATTTAACTTTTAAATTTATCGCGCTGTTTGTGTGGAGAATAATATATATAACCAAGTTCTTTCTTTGAATGATGATCCTATTTGATTTATTGTGGTATTTAAAAAGATTTATCTCTGATATTTAAAAAGAAAAGAAATGCAGATTTTTGTTTCTTATAATCCTTATAAAGTGGGCTTAATTCTTGACAGTCATATGATAAATGCAATCACGAGTTGTCCATTGATTCATGTGATGTCATAAACACATGATAACTATAAACAGGTATTCCCAGCCAATCAGTTCAATACATATTTGATAACAATCGAGCACATGAGAAGCAAAATTCACTCTATTTAAAAGTTCAAGAGAGTATGTTGCATCTCTATTTATATAATATCTTTGTTTTTATAAATTTAGTTTTCATGATCTGGCAACAAAAAGCAATTGACATATTGTAGCGCGATGTAAGAACGAGAATAAAAAGTTCTAACGATCTAAAAGAGTTTTCTTAAATCTAAATAATTATTTTGCTTATCTCATGTATTATTTGTGACTAAATCGTCTACAAGTATATATTTTTCAATTTTGAAAAAATATCTGAAAAATTTTAACATTTAAACAGCTTTACCCAATTATTAAATTTGAAATTTGACCTAAGTTTTATAAGAACAATACGTATAAATCTAATGTCAGTTTGCTTGGAATTCAGTGGAGAACATGTGATTATATTTATCATGTGACCATCATGCATTGACCCAATTCTAAACTGACATTGGACATGTATGCTTGTTGTTCTACTTATAAAATTTTGTTAAAATTTCGAGTTTGATCATTGCGTAAATGTGTTAAAATATTAAAATTCTGCAAAAAGTTTTTCAAAATTAAAAATAAATAAATAAATTTTATATTATACATGCATTTATAAAACAAGTTAATTTTCTTTACCTACATGTATTATTATAATCAAATTTTTTTTTTATTTTTAACAGAATTTTTTTTAAAAAAAACTAAAGTTGGCAATAGCGAAGCTGATTTGCTAGAAATACGTGATTGCAGTTATCATTGGACTTGATGTCGCATGAGTTTAGCCCATTGTTATTATAAAATAAACTAAGCATTCCTGCTTAATGATGGGTTTTAGTTAATTAATATCATTCTTAATTAATTAAGAAAATCATATAGAACTGGGAAATCAAAACATACTCCTTACCCAAATTCTCATCTCATAGAAATAATCATGTCTTCCCAATGAAGAAAAGTTACATTTTTTATTTTTTTAAATGTAAGTTGCTGCTTTAGTGTATTTTTTTTATGGAAATAAATTGCCATTTACTTTTTTAGGGTTAATTTAAAAACTCATGATCAGTTTCTGAATAATTGATAAAGAAAACATAATGTAAATACTTGTTACTATAAAATTTTTTGTCATGATTGAAGGGGAAAGTTCTTTAGAAAAATCTGTTGGTGAGTTGATTGCAGAAATACGAAAATTGCGAATGAATATCAAATACAGTAAAATGTTAATAGAATTTTTTTTTCTTAAAAAAACTGTTTTGCATTTCTACATTAGTTCATCGTGAATTTGTATAGATTAGCAAAACAATATATTTTTATATATTTTCTTATCGAATCCGAGATTCAGGCTTGGAATTAGCTACATATTAGCTAGGATTTTTATATATCATCCTCTTGTTGGACATCATTTCATGTCTTAAAAAATATATTAGCACTAAATTTGATTTTTAAAAAGTAAATGACCATGGGTGGGGGAGATCCTAACACCGAGAAGAAATTACTGTTGAGTAATGAAATTTAGACAATGCAATTGTGTAAATAACATATTTAATAGATTAAAATTTCGAGATCACAGGTTAATTTAAGCTCGAGAAAATGCATTTCAAACATGATGTTACATCAATTTCAAATGTGAAATGCTGCCGGTGTAACCTCCAGAAGTTGGAATGCTAGCATGCATACATTGTGTCATACAAGGGCCGAATGTCACTTTGTGGTATGGAGTTTCATGCTTGTTGTACTTGTTTTCATACTGGAAGGTCAGTTCTGGCTATGGATGATGCTAGAGTTGTCGTCCAATGACAGCCCATACGTGCTTAATTGGAGATAGATCTGGTAATCTCCCAGGCCAAGGTAACATGTCAACATTCTGTATAGCACGTTGCGTTGCCGCAGTGGTGTGAGGGCAAGCGTTTTCCTGTTTAACCCCCCTCGAATGATGTTCACGGATGGCAGTACTATAAGTTGAATTACCAGACTGATGTACAAATTTGAAGTCAGTGTGCTTGGAATAACCCCGAGAGTGCTCCTGCTGTCATATAAGAAATTTCTCCTCAGATTATATGGCTCCAAGTGTAGTTCCAGTGTGTCTCGGCCATAGACAGTTTGATCGCATGTGTTCCCCTGGCCTTCTTCTGACCAACACACGGCCATCACTGGCAGAAGCTGTTTTCATCAGAAAACACAATAGATCTCCACTCCGTCCTCCAATAAGCTCTGGCTTGACACCTCTGGCGTCGCAAATGGCAATGCCTTGGAGTCAGTATAATAAACGCTAGAGGGGCCCTGGCTGGGAGCTGTCCTAGAAGTAACCAATGTATAACAGTTCGTTGTGTCACTGTGGTACCAACTGCAGCTCGAATACCTGCCGCAGACGCAATACGATCCGCTACAGCTGTCCACCGAATACGGTGGACTTACCTCTCAGAAGTGCCCCGTGGTCTCCCGGAACCCAGTCTTTTTGAGGCAGTACCATCGCTTGACCACTGCTGCCTACAATCATGCATAGAGGATATATTCCGGCCAAGTCTTTCTGTAATATCTCGGAAAGAAAACCCACCATCTCGTAGCCTTATTACACGACCTCGTTCAAACTCGATGAGCTGTCGATGATGGCGTCTTTGTCTTCTTAAAGCAGCGTTTCTCAAATTGTTGGGCGCTACCCCCTAGGGGCGTAATAATTCTACGAGGGGGGCGCGAGCATATTGAAAAGTCAAAAATAAAACATTTTTTATAAAATATATGAATTTACTGAAAGGAAGCAAAGCAGAATAAACCCTAACATTTCAAAAAAACAAAATACACATTTATACTGATTTAATATACTTATAAATCTATTAGTACCGTACAATGTATTTGATAATTAACTTATCAATGCTAAATTAAGAACAAGTTTAAAATTAACTAGTCATTATCCACGGTCTTGTCTTGCAAAGCAGTTTTTCAAAGGAAAGTTTAATATTGAGATATTAATACTCTACGATCTTTTTTCTATATCTAGCTTAGACTTTATTTTGTTTTCAAAGTCACCATGGCAAAAAAAATCCGATTTTACAAATGAAGGATGTTGAAAATGTATGATTAGACATTAGACATAAATGATTAAAGAAGCAATTATTTAATTTAATTAAAAATTATTTTGCAATCTGTTCCAGTTTAAAAATTAGAAAAGAAAAGTAACATTATACTTATTTTATTACTTAAAATAACATATTGATGGGGGGCCGCCGGTCCCTAAGGATTGCAACTGTAATTTTTATATCTGCCCTGTTGTTGTTTACAAGAAAAGGAATTTCTGGGAGCGCCTCTCACCCCACCGAAAAGGGTGACGCGTTCCCACGCCTGGAAGAAGGCAATGTACCCATAAATACATCATGGTTTGGGATGTTTTTTGGGAATTTCCCGCGTTTGGGGTAAGTCATTGACCGCGAGAGGATATCCCTCCGCTGACCCCAGACCAATCAGAAAAGCTGATTGAGTTTCGAAAAAGAATCCGCTCCAGAATACACAAGTAAACCGCCGCGAAATATAAGCGCATGCACGACGAATTGAGACACTCTCTGACACAATTTTTATCACCGATTTTGGTCTGACACGACCCTATTTGACGGTAATCGTGGTCTGAGACTCTCCGGACGCCAACATCATGATTCCTCTCTCTCAGAAATAATTCAGTTAAGTAATCATGTATATCCTTAGTAATTAACGTAATTTCAATCTTATTGTAAATAAATTAAGTGTTAATTTAAAGAACGGCCTTTTAATTTAGTGTCCTGTTTTATTTGTCTTTAAAAGATCTAATGTTTAAACTTAAGCTATAGTGTGACGCCAACTGAAATTTAGAACCGGGTTTTATTTAAAATGGATCTAACGAAATAAATTAATCAATTTAACATAAGTTAAACAGGCGTCGCATTAATATACAAAGTTTAATACTTATCTTGTCGCCCAGCCAGTATGGTGGCTATGACCCTCGGCTTGTAACCGAGTGGGTTCGGGTTCGAATCCCGAGTAAGACTTGGTTGTATCTTCTTCGGGAAAGAAGTCGGTCTTTCGCCTGGAATGGATTCCCGTCTCGAAAGGAACAGCAGCGCACCTCTTCTTGTTATATGCTGGGATCATCGTTTGTAATAAAAATCTGTATTCTTCTATGGTTGTTATCTGTTCATCTGTCTTTCGTATGTATCCCAGTAATAAACACACAACAACAACAATACTTATCTTGTGATAATTTGTACGGGTTGTAATTAAGGTCGCATTATAGCTTTAGCGTCAAAGTACATTATTATTGCACTGAATACATTGTTATTGTTTGGAGGGGGGAGCGACTAAAATTGTGACTGAAAATTGGGTCACAAATACTGAAAGTTTGAGAAGTGCTGTCTTAAAGACATTCTTGGTCAAAATCAACTCAATACGTCAAACTTCACAGATAAATAATGCTCACGAACTTTACATTTGAAAGTTCTGAGTAGCGCTACTAGGAAATTTGAATCAATGTGTCAACGAAACACGTTTGCCAAATTTCGTTTATCTAACGCAAGTCTTTCTTGGTATTGGGATTTTTTTTTCGTCTATGTACATTGCTTTACATACACATACAATGTAATGTAAATTCCAACGTATAAATCGCACTCTTAGCTCAAAAAATAAGATCGAAATTTACTGCTATACGCCGGGTATATATATATATATAAATGATAGCTTCAAAAATAATGAAAGTAAATGAGCCTAAAAAAAGGGAAAGAAATGGACCTCCACACAGATCAGAATATTGTTTGTTAAAAAAATGGTGCGTGGAACGCCACGCAATACAAGTGAAACTTCTTTGGCGACGTTGGAACATTGATTATTTTCTCTAATATTCCAAACTGACCGGGTACATGTCTCAATCGCCTAATTTGCATGAAAAGTATTCGCGGCGAATTGAGTCTTTCTGATACCAAATCCAAAGTAGGAAAATATGCTGGAATTTCTGGGTATACAAAACTATTATATTTTGATAAATTTGGTATACTTTTCCTACTTAAACTTAGTCGGTAATTGTAACATTCTTTAATGTCTTCTAAATTAATTTCCAGTAAAATATTTTTCCGCTCAGCAACAGGCGTTCTCAAATCATCTCTAAACCATGATCTATCACAAATCGAACACCCGTGATCGAAAGGATTATCAACGAATAGCTTTTGAAAATCTTTGTGAGCATTTTTATGGGTGAGTGAATATTAACGGCGCACTGTTCAGCTACACGAGGGCTTTTGGTGACGGACTTCGTAATTTTGAACCATGGTCTAGAGACGAGGGCGTCACCTGAGCTGGCACTCCCCTCTCTCCTAACTACCACACCACACCAACGGGAGAACGTTTGCGCTCTCAACAGATTTAACGTGCATCGCTCCCCTACACATGAGGTCTTAAATGGTACTCGGATCGAACTCATGATACGCCAGCCACGATCTGATGCTTTGACCACTAAGCTACCGTGTCCACGCATTTTAATGGAAATGATAGTCTTTGTAACGCAAGATAGAATTTATTATAGATTCACATGCATCAGTTCCAACACGCGCTGGACTTGTTGAGGGCTCTGTAGTTGATGGCACAGGGTGGTTCACAAAGTCCGTATTAATCTGTGCTGTCATAAGAAAAGTCTCAATAGCATTCCCATCCCTTAAACTCGGCATTAAGAGAGTATTTTGCAATATTTTTTCCCATGCTCGATATTCTCTTCTCTGTGCTCTGATGGAGATTTGGCATTAGCACTTGATGAATTTGAACTATTTTTCTGTTTGTCATTAAACTCGGCATTAAGAGAGTATTTTGAAATGTTTTTTTTTGTGCTTGATATTCTCTCATGTACTCTGATCAAGATATCGCAATAGCACTGGATGAATTTGCACTATTTTTCTGGGGGGTTGTCACTTTTCGACTGGACACTTGCTGCTAGTTTTTCTTTTTTCCCCACGAAACTCTTTTCGTCTTTGTGCATTTGATTTAGGCATTCTGACTAGATTAATAATAATTCAACACAAATGAAAATTAAAGAAATAAATTAGCCACCGAACACATCGCCATGTAGCCAACAATCTAAAGAAAATTTCGAAAAGGCACACTTTTGCTGCGAGAGCTATTTTATCTACACCGTAATGCTCATACTACAACTGATATGACCGCTGATAATGACCCTGGGTCTGGGGAAAAGGACCCCTAATCGAAATGGGGTAAGTTGACCATTCGGAGACGTGGGTCAACTTTTTCACCGATATGACACAAGTCACGTGGTGGATCCCTTCCCCTTTTGATTCCTCTGGCTCTCTCCTTACCATGGCGACGATTCGGGGGGGGGGGAAGAGTACTTCCCTTCGCTTTTTCACTGTTACGCAAAACTGGACAATTTTCTTATTCACTCTCGAGGGCAAAAAAGTTTCACTTCAAAAAGTGGCATACATAATGAACTTAAATAGTTGCAATTCTAGAAGTATACTATTTTTTCAAAAGCATAAGAAAATGCGTCAAATAAATAACTTCAAAATATAAGAGCATTCCACGCGTACATTTCAGGTTCCTCCATGAAAAAGGTGCGCGTTATATACGGAGAATATAACTAAAAACTAAAATATGCAGCTTTGAAATATAGGTGCACACAGTGGTGTAGCGGTGAATATTACGCCCCCCCCCTGCTAACTCAGGTTTTGGGCCCCAAGCCCAAATAAGTACTTAGCGTCAGTCAAGCTTTTGGCCTCCTAGAGTCCGTGAACCCTCCTTGTGGGGTGTACATTACGCCACGGGGTCACGTTATTCGCCAGATTTTATGGTAACTGTAAGAGTCCTTCTCCAGAAATACTTTCTTGTCGAGAGACTCCAGCACTCAACAATTTTATTTTTTTATTTACTCGAAAACCAATAATGAATTTCTAAAACTGAATGATGCACAAACATATATTAATTAGCCTTCATATTTTAAATCTGTTCATAATTTCGAATGTGGTACATAAAAATTAAAAAATTAAAGTTCAATGATTTAAAAAAAAATACAACTTTTATAAAGAAATTCTTCAGAAGAAAAAAAATATTAAATCATCAAAATAACTATGTTCAAAATTAATTTTGCATTTATCTAAAGTTCTTCGACGGTTCTAATAAATATTGTAAGAGCATTATATATATATATATATATATTTAGTTCAAAAGGTAACCATTCAAAAGAACCAAAAGTTATAACAAAAGCTAGTTTATTTAATATCTTCCTCGTGAATTGGAATTTACGACTACTCTGAAAACAAATATGAAGTGTAAAATTTTTAGCATTGATTAATTTATCTAATAGGCTATCGCACAATTCTGGGTAAAGGTTCAAGATCAATTTTGAAAACTGCATTTCATTTTTTAAAATCTATGTATAATCTGATCCTTTTGTTTATTAATTAATTTACTTTTGTATATAAGAGTTACAGGTGCTGAATATGGGCTGTAACTTTCACTAATTATACAAACTTGCAATAACTCACCAAATTTTTTTGCAGTTTTTGATTCATTAGCATCTTTCAGAAACAAAAAGGTCACAACTCATTTCTCTTTACGTATAGGTTTCATCAAAACAACTAATATCAGTTTTTAACTTTAGTAAGTATTATCAAATGGATTAAATAAAGTAACACATACAGGTTCTAACTGTGCGTAATTTCAGTTAGTTTTAATTTGTAAATGTAATTTGAGATTATGATAATTTAATTTAGATGGTCTGTTAAGATTATTAATTAGAACATGATTTGATATACACTGAGTTGATTACAATTAACAGTTAACTGGAAAATATTACACATTTTGCTAATTCTAATATTAAAAATTCTGACTTATAATCCACAATGCAAAATGAAGTTTATGTTATAATGTTACCTATATTTTCAAATTATTGGCAAGTTTGTTTTTGTACTAAAACTTTCCATTGCTTCTGTCTAACAGATATTGTTATGGACAATTGTTTATTTTTAGCTGACTAAAAATATACATGGCAATTGTTGAAATAATTTTACTAGTATCTATTTCTAGAGTCCAAATTTCGTATTAGTTCCATTTCTTCGCCAATGACGAATCCACAAACAGTTAATAGTCACATCTTTGAGTTATTATCAGGGGCATAGCTACGCGGTATCAATGATACGAGACCCTTGAGCCACAGAGGCCCCTACGTGTGTAAATACAGTACTACTAAGAGGGCTTTCGTTTAAAAAAAGAGCTCCGAAAAAGTTTTGATACGGAGCCCACTCAAAACCAGCTGCGTCAGTGGCTATTATTATTAGGAACTATTAATATTATTAATAATAATTATTATTTTAAGCTGTCTGTTATGAATAAGAATAAGAATCAATTTAGAATTAGAATAATGAATATAGAATTAGAATCAATCATGTTAATTGGATGCCAATGTATTTCGACTTCCCGCGACTGATGCTTCCATGCTGGACACCTAAGTACATTTTTTATAGAAGCTTGAGGAAAAATTGATAAATTACGATGGGTCATTGAGAAACACGGAAATAATTTTTCCAGTCTATATTTTACAAAAACACGCAAGCACACCATTACATGAAGGAAAACATTGCGTAACGCAATCACAAAAAAACGATGCTTCCATAACACACGAATACGAATTGAATGGCCTTTTTCCCGCCAATAACAAATGCTTCTAGAATAAAAAAAGTCCCAGTTCGTGGCGCCATCTCCGGACGGCGAAAGGAGTCAACTGTTCTTAACATCCTCCGGGGGGCGAGAAGATGTAGTCGACGGTGGTAGGGGTAAGACTGCAACTTGAGAGACTGGTCTTGTCATGACTCCACTTGAGGTCTGGATAGCGACGACACGACATATTCCATCAGCTCCAGGATGTGTGGCCACAATCCGTCCGGGAGTCCACCTGGTGCTGAAAGAGGCTGGATTTTTGATGAGGACGAGGGATCCTACAGTTAGGTCTTTCTGGCCCTGCATCCATTTGGTTCGGGACTGCAGGGTGTTGAGGTAGGAGAGCTGCCAGCGAGACCAGAACATCCTTTTCAACTTCATCAGAAGAGACCACCTAGAATGAATACTCAAAGATTGGTTAGTCAGACTGTGATCAGGGAGTTCGAGCAAGGGACACCCGATAAGAAAGTGTCCGGGTGTTAACACCTGGAGATCCTTAGGGTCTGATTATAGAGGATAAAGAGAACGTGAATTTATGCACGCTTCGATATATTTGGCACAATATTATATCTAACTCTTCAAAGTTCAGCACAGCCGCCTTTAACGTTTTGAGCAAATGTTGCTTTGTGAGTTTGACTGATGCCTCCCACACACCTCCGAAATTCGGTGCATATGGAGGGATGAAGTGCCACTGAATGTTCTTGCTTGACGAATAGTCCTGGACATTAGAGTTGTGAAGTAATTGAAACAAGTCCTTCAAGTAAGCTGAAGCACCAACGAAATTGGTACCGTTGTCAGAATAAATGTCTGATGGATAGCCACGGCGTGAAACAAATCGACGCAGTGCTGACAGAAATGCTGCTGCTGATAGCGAAGATACGAATTCAAGGTGCACCGCTTTAGTACACATGCATATGAAGAGGCAGATGTAAGACTTGAAGTTGTTCGCCTTGCGAGTATGTTGGCACTTTGTCGTGATAGGTACAGCAAAGTCAATTCCTACTTTTTCAAAAGCACGACAAGGGTTGATTCGTTCTATTGGTAGATCACCCATCATTTGAGAGACAGGTTTTGCCACAAGTTTAAAACAGTCTATGCAGTTGCGCAGTTCTTTCTTGACAGCTGATTTACCATGCGGGATCCAAAATTGTTGACGAATGAGGGATAAAACTAGTTCCTGTCCAGCATGAAAATTGACTCTATGAAAATGTCTAATGACTAAACTTTTAAAATGATGCTCTTTTGGTATGAGCATAGGATGCTTTTGTTCAAATTTCAGAGTTTGTTGGAGACGAAGACGTCCTCCGACACGAAGAATTCCCTCAGAATCAAGGAATACATTCAAAGACTGAAGTTTGCTAGATTTGGGAAGAGGCTTGTTACATTTCAAGAGAGTAAGTTCTGTATGGTATTCTCCATTTTGTAACAATTTGACTACCTTTTTTATTGAAGTTTCTAATTCATGTGTGTATAAAGGCCCAGTAACTTTGGACACTGATTTGGAATTATGGTAGAATCTGAATATCCATGCAACAGTCCTAACTACTTTCATGTATGAGGAAAACTTATCCAAGAAACTAAGAGAATAAACAACACCAGTTGAAAGAACAGCAGAGTCACTTAATGATTCAGACTGATCAATAGGAACAAGTGAAACAGGTTGTTCAGAGAAAGGAATAAAAGAATTGGAAGAAGGATGGAAATCATGAAGCCATTTTGGACCAGCTACCCACTCTGAATTTTCAAGAAGTTGTTTCGGGTAGAGGCCTCTTGTTGCCCAATCTGCCGGGTTTAATTTTCCCGGAATGTGATGCCAAGATTCTTTTGAGGTTAGTGCGTGAATTTTCCCAACCCTGTGTTGCACAAATTGATTTCCTTTTACAGGTGGATTATTTATCCAACTCAGTGTAATTTTTGAGTCACACCATAAAAATGTATCGTGAGTGATGTTAAGAGATTTCTTAAATATATCTAGAAGTTCAGCCAGAAGCAGAGCACCACAAAGCTCCAATTTAGGCAATGATATTGTTTGTACATGTGCCACACGAGTTTTTGAAGCCATTAAGAATAAGTGTGGCGAATCAGAAACAACACATAAGTATATTACGGCTGAATATGCCTTTGAGGAGGCGTCACAGAACCCGTGAATTTCACAGTGTTTAGCATTTTGTGTTTGAACATACCTGGGAACTTTTATTTGTTTGAGGCATGAAATTTGTGCTTGAAACCGATTCCATCTATTAAGAATGTCTGATGATATCTCATCATCCCAGTCAAGCCCTGCCTTCCACAGGTCTTGAAGAATAATCTTTAAAATTATAGTTGAGGGAGAGACAAACCCCAGAGGATCAAAGATGCGTGCGATGATTGATAGCATCTGTCTCTTGGTGGATACCTGGTCTGATAAGACTGCTCTTACTTTAAATGAATCCTCGTTTAAATCCCAGAATAAGGCAAGAATTTTCTGGGTGGACTCTTCATCAAATGAATGTGAGGAAATATTTGTTTTTAGTGTTTGGCAAGTCTGACAAGACTTCTGGATGAGTGCATGACCATTTCCGCAGGTCAAATTCACCGGCTGACATCAAATTTTGCAGTTCGTGGACAATTTTCCTAGCCGAGTCCACTGAGTCAGCACCGGCTAACAAATCATCAACATAGAAATGATCTTTTGCGAGCTTAGCTGCCTGTGGAAAGCGATGTTTTTCATCCTCACATAATTGTTTCAATGTTCGGATGGCAAGAAATGGGGCACAAGATGTACCATAGGTAACTGTATTTAATTTGAATATCACTAATGGTTCCTCTGGAGACTTCCTCCAAAATATTTGTTGAAAGCATGCATCATCTTGTGATATTAATAGCTGTCTATACATTTTTGCAATGTCAGCAGAAAAGGCAATTGGGAAGAATCTGAATTTAAGTAAAGTTAGAAAAATGTCTGACTGTAGTTTTTTACCAGTCAGCAGAATGTCATTCAAAGAATTTCCATTTGTACTTTTGAATGAGCCGTCAAACACCACCTTAATTTGGTTGTGGAACTATTATCATTAATCACACCATGATGTGGTAAGAAATAATGTGGAGATTTTACATCTGATACGAGAGGAGTCATGTGACCAAGGTTTTGGTATTCATCCATAAATTCTGTGTATTGTTCCTTTAATTGATTATTAGAGTGAAGTTTTCTTTCAAGAGAATAGAATCGTTTTAATGCACCCTCTTTACTATCTCCAATACTTGAATCATCTCTAAATGGCAGTTTTAGAATATATCTACCATCTGCATTACGAATATGAGAATTTACGAATATAGACTCACATAGCTCATCCTTTGACGGAATGTCCTTAGGAACAGATTCAAGTTCCCAAAATTGTTTCAAAGAATGGTCTATGTTTAAAAGAGTGTGACAGATTAGGGATGAATTTTGATTATATTGTGTGTTTATGGTACCTGACAATAAATGACCTAATTTTGTTGGCAATGCTGATGGTGTACCTTTGGGTCCCATTATAGGAGTCCTTGAAATTAATGTCATAAAAACATCAGCACCTAGAAGAATGTCTATTTCATTTTCAATATAAAACGTTGGATCAGCAAGAGTTAGATCTTTGATATGAGGCCACTCATGATATTTAATTGGAAAATTTTACATAGCTGAAGTGACTTTCGATACTAACAAAGTTTTACTTGAAATTTATCAGAGGAAACACAAGAAGAAAATTCAAAATTTGTTGAATATAATGAAGTTTCAGCAAATGTTTCATTTACACCTACTAATTTATGATTGGTGTGTTTTAATGGCAATTTTAAGCGATCAGCACATTGCTTGGAAATCAAAGAATTTTGAGAAGCATTGTCTATCAAAGCACGGCAAGTTATTTGTTCACCATGTTTAGATTTAACATGTATTAATGCTGTGGAGAACAATACGTGACCTTCTGCAGATTGTGTGCAATTGTTAGACACTGTCACAACAGAATTTGCTTGAGTATCTGCTTAAGGACTGACTGAATATATATGTAATAATGTATGGTGTCTTTCAGAACAGTTTTTGCAAGAGAATCCTATTCTACATGTGTCAAGCCTGTGGTTACTCCTCAAACAATTTGTACATAAATTATTGTTCAGTACCACTTGCCATCTTTCATTTACATTCATAGAATTAAAAGTTGGACATTTGAATAAGGCATGGCTTTGATAACATAGAATGCAATTGTTACCTTTAACAACATCTGGTTTTACACCTGATTTTACTTGGTTACATTTGACAACAGTAGTATTTACATTTGATTTGTTAAATGAATTTAATGGTTTAACATTACCTTTCTTAATGTCAGATTTCACAAATTTTAACTCATTCAGACCACGAGCTTCCCTTTCAATGAAAACTCTAAATTCCTCAAGAGTAGGAATTTTATTATTTTCCAAAGATAATTCCCACCGTTGACTAATACATGCATCCACTTTTGAAATGAGAAAATTTATTATGATCAACTCTGTTAATGAATTTGTTTCTAAATCCAAAGTTTTCAAATTTCGAATGACTTCTCATTACAAATATCTATTATTTCCAAAAGCAATTTTGAAGTATTTGCCCTGGAAATCTTAATACTAAATAGCTTATTTATTTGGCTAAGAGCTAATTGTCGTTTGTTTTCATACCGACTGCACCTTAAGATTGTTCACAGTAATTGCAAAACCCCGAATTAAAATTTGGCTGCATCCCCGCGAACAGAAGCCTGTATATATTGCAATTTTTCAAGATCACTTATTGATTTGTTATCTAGAATAGAAGACTTAAATAACTCTTTGAATGAAATCCAGTTCTCGCAATTTCCATAAAAATGCGGAACTTCAAGCTTTGGTAGATTAACTACTGAAGACTTCACATGAATACTACTATTTACTTCCTCAACCTGAGATTTTTCTTCAAGGTCAACAACCCAATTGAATAGTATATCTTTATATTTCATATAAATATCAAATGATTCATCACTTTCATGAGTTGACAATTCACTGAATATTTCAGTTAATCTAGTTTCGTATTGCAACACTTGTGTTTTTAAAACACGTATGCGTGATTTATTATCATCGCATTCATTTATCCTGCTTCCAAAAGCTTTTAGTTCTTTTATAATTAAATCAAATTTACCAATATTTTTGGACTGTTTTGGAGCCATGATTTATAAATGAAATTTTAAAATGCTTATAAAAATGGAATTTTAAAATTCTACACAAAATATACAACTGTACCACAATAAGAAATGCCAACACAATGCAAATACAAACTATCAAAAAATGTCTATACAAAATAGAATAAACGAATAAATCTAGAATCAAATAATAAATAATATCAATCAAAATGTATAAGAATACTTCAAGAATTCGTATCAGAGTAAATGCACTAGAATAAGAATATTGAATATGAAACGAATAATTAAAATAACAAAGAATAAATCACATCAACAACTCTGAACTCCACGGACCACATGTTATGAATAAGAATAAGAATCAATTTAGAATTAGAATAATGAATATAGAATTAGAATCAATCATGTTAATTGGATGCCAATGTATTTCGACTTACCGCGACTGCTGCTTCCATGCTGGACACCTAAGTACATTTTTTATAGAAGCTTGAGGAAAAATTGATAAATTACGATGGGTCATTGAGAAACACGGAAATAATTTTTCCAGTCTATATTTTACAAAAAAACACGCAAGCACACCATTACATGAAGGAAAACATTGCGTAACGCAATCACAAAAAAACGATGCTTCCATAACACACGAATACGAATCGAATGGCCTTTTCCCCGCCAATAACAAATGCTTCTAGAATTAAAAAAGTCTCAGTTCGTGGCGCCATCTCTGGACGGCGAAAGGAGTCAACTGTTCTTAGCACTGTCTGTATTAGGTTTATTCATCCTGAAAGGGTAGACTTGTCAAAATGATAAACATTCAAAATTTCCCTTTTAACATAAATGCGGCAAAGGTTGAAAACTGGTCATAATGAATCCGTTGATTGGGTTGTTGATAATAATGAAAATTTTGTTGAAAAGGTTCATATCTCTGACTTTATCCATAAAAGTTCAATGATTCCCTCAGCAGGTTGTCTAGCCTGGGGGTATTGGCTAAATGTATACACTAAGTTAATCTAAAGCTTTTGGACTATATAAATCTTTAATTTGTTTAATCTTTAGACTTCCAGGACTGGATAAAATATTCTTCCATTATCTTTTGTGGTTTATCTATCCTCCTTTTGGAGTTGATAATGAGTCTCATGTTCAATGAATCAAATTAATTTGGGAGGGTTTATTTTTAGATAGATTATTTTAAACTATTAGGTAAACCATCTGTCTATCCCTACAAAATTTGTTTCGTTGTTAACCCTAATTTTTACCCAATGCTTACTTTTTATAAAAATATTTTCTGAGAAGTCTTTATTTGGTTTTTACTCTATTTCTAAAAACTTCACAATAAGGTTAATTGTTAGCTAACAAAAAGTTTCAAGCAATGAATTTCTCATAAGATCTTGATTAGTGACACCCAAACAGTTGAGTACATGTGTAAACTGCCTTCACTTTTATAAAACTACAAAACTTAGCAGATATCATTATATTTATTAGAAATTTGATGGTAAAAAATGTTGAAATCAGGTTATTTTCAGACACTTGTCAGTTATAGTTTTAGTTAATGAAATATGCGAGTTTTTTGAAAATTATTAACATGATGTACTGAAAAGAATTCCAGTCCAAAAATATTTAAAGTGATCGAAAGGTTGATTGAATTAAAAATATTTTTATATATGCTTTTATGAAAAAAAGAGAGATGTCTAAAAAACTCTGTATTTCTGATATTCAGTTCGGTTATCTTGGAAAATACTTATCCTTTTCTGCTCCCTTTTTCGATAAAAACACCTTTTATTAAAACAATAGTTTTTGCCAATTTCGTATAAAAACAGTAAACTACAAAGTCGTTGAATAGGCGTTGCTTTTTTGGGCTTCTGGACTGTAAGAACATTTCTCAATCCCATATCTGGATAAGTCTTCGATGAGTCAAACAATTTATGATATTTAATCAAAATTGAAATTGCCATGAGAATAGTTCTATACAATACAATTCTTCAGCTTTAAAAACTCTCCACAGGAGTAAATTTTTTCCCCTCAAAATTGTTTTCTATTACTTCATAATATTCGAATAAAATTGTTTAATATGTTATAAAGTATATTAGTAAAAATTAAATATTCAAGCAAATTATGAATATCTGAACCTAAAATGATCAGTAAATTATAAAAAAAATATGAACCTTGACATGACTCTTATCTGTATAACTGTAACTTTAATTATGTGTAATTGTAAACAATAACATGATGATTGAATAGTAACACACGCTACTGATTGTATATATTTTTTAGCTTTTTTGAAACTTACTAGAAATAATTGTTGAATTAAATAAAATTTTCAAGTTTATTAACTTTAAATTGAAATATCAACATTTTTGTTGGGAATAATCATGCTCGTAAATACTATAGGTAAGTGTATATTTATTAAAACAGGGGGGAAAAAACCCTGTTTACTACATCAATTTTTTAAATATTAATGTTAATTCACTCTTGCAGAAATATTTAAAATGAGATTTGTTGCAAAATGTTAATTATTGAAAAAAGTATTACGTATGAATTTTTCTTTTTGGAAAATCTTGTGAATTCATCAATCAAAACATATTTTATTCCTAGCCAGCTTTATTAAAAATAGGATAAGTTTAAAACATGAATATATTACTTTATTTTTAAAATTTATTATTTACTAAATCTGTTAAAAAAAATATTTATCTTACCCTTTTTTTTTTTTTTTTGCATAAAATCTTCAAACTTAAAATGGCATTTTTTCCTCTTTAATTCCTTTATCAAATTATTTTTGTTCTTTTGTGTTAGTTTATTATCGTCATAAGAATTTTGATTTACAGAAGCAAATATTTGAACTTGCTTGTTGATAATTTGTTTACCTTTATATATATAACATTCACTGTAATGTATCTGGTATAGAAATTAAAATTATTTATATGTTGATGATAACGTGAAAAAAAAGTAACAGATGGTGTAAATTAGAATTTATGTTGTATTTAATTTTATTGATAAAACTATATTATAAAATTTTATAAATTTGTGTGGCATAAAAAGATTAATTTACTAAGGATATGCATTTGTGAGTGCAAATGCACAGATTTTGAAGAACAGACATGAATATGGTCTCTCCATTAGCAAGTGTTGTGTAGTTGTTACTTATGCCTCCTGATCGGCAGTGCCAGATCGAGGCCTATGAAATTCATGAGTGCAAAGGGCTTAATTGTTCCCCTGTTGTTAACGGTGTCTTTGAGCTCCATGCAGGTGATGGTACAATTTGGCTTATTTCCACCCCAATATTAAGGGAGAAAACCCTGGTGGCTATCAGGATCAGTCCACCAACCTCGGGAGAAGACTTGCTGCTCAATGGCTATTTGGAGTGCCCCCTTGCCAAGAAGGCAGTACAAATTTGCTAACATCCATGCCTTTTTTGGGATTTCAATCCAGGCCCTACGGCACAATAGTCAGCATCGCTAACCACTGTACCAGATGGGTGGCCCATTTGCAGGTTTCTTAGTTCAGTGATTAAAAAACAAATTGTTATGATTCAGATGTATTACTTTCTTTACTAGATTCATGAAATGTTTGCTTTTGAAATAAGCAATTTAGTTTTTTTTATTTGCTAATTATAATTTTTGTTTTGAAAGCATAGTTCTGATTAGCTGATTAAAAAGTCCAACTCCACTACCTTAAATTTATGAAAATATCTATTTTCATAAATTTAAACATTTTTATAAATCCATACACATAATGCAGAAAACATTCTATTAAGAACTCCATTTCTACTTAAGGTTGACCTATTACTAAAAAAATTTGGTATTTACATATTACCATCACCACAACCAAATTTGGCTGTGGTGACGTTAATATGTAAATACCAAACAAGATCTCATTGGTTGCTTTTTTTCAAGTAATACTTGTGTGTAAGAATCTTGTTTTTGCTTTTATGATATCATGGAAGGATTCACATGGCCTAAATTTGGATACTGTGATGTTAATATGCAAGTATCAAATATTTAAAACCTTCATGTGCACCCTAACATCTTTTTGTGGACACAGTAGCCAAGTGGCTGGTGAGTGGTTTCAAGCTCTGGTGCTATTGACGCTCCTCCATTTAGAAGGGCTGTTGCATATGAAATTTGTCACAGCTTTTAACTCCTCATGGTTGTGTGGTATGGAAGCTAGGAGAGTTGAGTGTTAGCTCAGATATCATCCTCACCACTTGACCAAAGTTTAAAATTACAAGTTAACTGTTACCATTTGCTACCTTGGAGTGTGACATTAATCAAAAATCAAATTAAATTAAGTAGTTGTGATTATTTTGAATTGTGTAACAGAGGTTTAAAATTTTAGAATGAGTTTTGCTTTGACATATCTGATTACTGCTACATGTACAAGAGGCTAACGAATAAACCATTGTTGCCAAAACTGCATAGACTACATTACATCACAAAAAATGTCTACTTTGAATAAATGGGAGGTAGTATATGTTCAAGTGATGTGATTTTGAACTAATCCTCATTAAGGAAATCTGTGTTCTTGACAACTAAGAATAGTTTTTTTATATGTACATTATGGAATGTCCATAATCTATAACATTTCATATAAGTGAATTAAACATTTAAAAACGTTCCTGTGTGTAAATGAAAGTTTTTCTTGTTTGGAAAGCCCATTTCTAGTTACATCATGAGGTTTTGATTTACATATTTTCTGTGCGAGACTTTTTTTAATAAGAAATGTTAATAATCATGAAAGAACATGTTTACTGTACAGTCAGTCTCATGTATGATTTATTTGTAAATTCTTTAGATTGTGTTTATGGGAAAGAAAGAGAGGGGAAATGAGAGTAAATTAAAAATCTTTCTTGACCATTCATTCTGAAATTTGGTTATGAAATATATATGCATAGTTTTTGTAAATGGCTGATTTATATTGGTAAATATTAGCCAGTGTGCAGCAGTTTGATGGAAGTTAATATTTAGTAAATACAAGATTTTTTCTTATCAAAAGGAAAGTACCTAACATGGGTAAGTGGTTTTATTCACTTTAAAGAGAAATGTTCCATTTAATGCCCTGCAAGGCTGCATGAGATAAGAAAAATAGTTATTGTAAAATTTAAATAAATGCTCATATTTTTTAAAATTTAATCTACATAAGCAATTTTTTGAAAAGTTTATGCAGTAAGATTTAACTTTGTCTTGGCCATATGATTTGAAGGGCATCTTTGTCCTCAGACATATGCTTTAGACAGGTGGACAGAAAAGGTATTTGCTCTTAAGCCAGTTATATTAGGTACTTTTATTCTTGCAATTTTTTGTTCCAATTTGTGAAAGGGAGAGCTTGCTGCACCTCCTTTTCTGCTTGTGAGGTAATTTTTAAGAGCAATATTCAAAGAAGGTTGATTTTACTGCTCTATTGTATATCATTTGGAACATTTTTTGTCCATGTCATTAGAAGTCTATACCCGAGATGGTAGATCTATATTTGATGTTGCACCATGAATGAATGTTTTTATCACTCTAGTTCTGATTTAAATGATATTCTAAGTAAGACTTTACTCAGTGGTTATATTCAGTAACATGCGGCAGTTGCTAATTTTCCAAGTCACCACTAAGAAATCAGCTGTTGCTGTTTGATTTGAATTCCCCATTTTTTGAGGCCGAAGTACTTTTACTTGTGTTATTACTCATTTCAATTGGTGGATTGATTGTTAATCAATGTTGCATTCAAAGCTACACAATCTCGTGATTTTAAACCCCGGATAAGTGCTGAAGATGCTCTTAAGCTCACATCCCACTCTTCAAATTTCCATACCATGGCAATATTAGGATTCTAAGCCTCGACAGATTTAACAAGTATCAGCAATTTTACATAGCAGGTTTTGACATACAGAAGAAGTCCGCTGCAGACTTAGCACTTTTAGTTGTCTAAACTTCAATGATGAATCAATAAAATAATCTACTAGGTCAAATGAAACAGTCAAAATACAAAATGGTTTAACAATCACATTTTTAACTTATGTTTCACTATGTCATGATTTGTAGTGTCAGCTTTCTTTTGCTTAACAAAATAATATCCAGATTAGAATAATGCGTAATGTATAAACTTATTCGTAAATATTCTCCCATAATTTGTTAAATGCTGTGAGATTAACATTTTCCTTAAAGTTATTCAAGTTCTCACAGTTTTCTTAGTTTAATTCATTGTGTGTTGAGAGACTGTTCCTCATTAACCTTTGAAAACTCGCATATAATTCCTTATCAAGAGTTCATGCATTAGACATTTCTCTCATGCTTATTGAATTTTACTGGAAAATAATAATTTTGTCTATATATATGTAATCTTTTTGACTTTAGTTTTAACATTAATTTTACTATAAAAAAATGTTCTTTACAAATAATGGAAAAATTACTATGTAAGTCAAAAACTAATGCTAAATTTAAAAATTACATATCTTAAGCAAATACATTTTTTATCACTCATCTAAATTAGTACAGTTCTTTAGTTCTAAAGATATTTATTCTTGGAATATCCTTTTTTTTCCCCATTGTTCAGCCTGAACATTATTTCTTGAATATTTAACAGAGAAAAAAAATTGCCAAAGTACATCAATAACTTATTCTAAATTCAGAATAAGTGGTTTTTGCTACACAGTCTTTTGAAATATTATAATTTCAAGTTTGTAAACAAAACTTGTTAGAATCACTGTGGAGAATTGAAATGACCCAAACAAGTCTTTTATTGTTGATTTGTAAGAGATCAACACAATTTTTTTAGAAAACCAAATTAAGAGCTGTAGGATCATAGTTCCTCACATTCATTAATATGTTATCATTATTAACAATTGTGCATAATTTTATTATAAGTCAGGATGTATAGCTGATAAATATAGAGATGAAACATTAATTAGGAAGATTTAAATGCTAATTGAAATGCCAGAATTTTCAAAATGAGAAAAACTCTCACACTGAATATAAAATTGAAACTGCAGTACTCATGTGAGAAATTATCTCAAAAGAGCCAACCGCAGTGTGAGAAACACTTATTAGCGAAGTACAAAGATCACTAATGTCAATGTGTCCACAACAATAAGAGGAAGTTATAAAACTTCAGCTTATACTGGTCTTTCATTTCAGTAAAAAAGTTGTGCTTTCTAAAAAAAGCACAAAAAGTTCTTGCTGGTAAATTTTTTTGAGATTCAAAGTTCTCATGTTGTGGAAGTTTGGAGAATGAGTTGCCAGCCTCATCAATCGATCAAGGTTCAAAATTATGTCAGTCGCTGATAGCCCTTGTATTGTTTTAAAGTGGGACATTGATAATCAAATCAATTTTAAATGATTTGATGATGGAAGCATTAGTAAAATATTCAATCTTTTTTCACAATCTTAGTAATCACTATTTTAACAAGTGTACCTATTGTCACTGGAAATCTATTTAAATTATGTACTGATAATGCTGTCTTTCTCGCCTAAAAAAAATGCTGTTCGTACTAGGTACTTTTAATTTGAAGTAGTATTAAATTTTAAAAATATATATTTGTTTGAAAAAATGTTCCTGCTGTGATTTACGTTTTCATTTGTGCTTTGTTGCAAGAAAAATAAAATGCTTTTGAAACCTCCATTTAAAAACCCTATTTTCCTTGAAATTATTCTATCCTAGATTATATTGCATAAAATAAGTATTGTATGAAAATGACATGTTTGTATTATGTATAATTTAATTACAACTTTTACCCATGTACACTTGTTTAATTTTTGAATAATTAATTTAGGTCAACGTCTTACCATTTCCAATTGCATACGTTCAATCAATTTAACCTGTCTAAGAAATTTCAAATCTCGCAACCCACCAGAACCACATTTTGATCGTAAGAGGATGATTGAAATTTGTAAACCTATATATATTCCTGAAAAATTGCCAGAATGGAAGACTTGCTCAAAAACTTCAACAATATTAGAAGAAAAACCCCATCCTTATGAAGTATTACTTGCAAAAGAATTAAAAGAGCATTGGGACAATTCGAAAATGGTTATGTTTTATCATATGTTGTCTCTTACTGATATGGCAGCAAGAGAAGTTCGTAACATGTTTTTTAAAAATGTAAGTAATTTTACTAAATGTTACAAACATTTATGTATTATTTATTCTATTTTACATAAATTATTTCATAAAAATCATATTTAACACTTTCAAAACCATTTCTTAAGGCATTTTTATATCTGAAATTTTTTGAGTTCTTAAAATATAAATGTAAGAAACAAATTTTGTTAATTTAACTGTGAAAGGTACTCTCAAGCAATTACTTTATTAATATTACATGCATCAGGAAAAATATAGTTAAAAAATTATGTGTATTGAACTTTGTGAATATTTTAAAAACAAATACACATAAATGAGACAATTTACCACATGTTAAAATAGCGATGACCTCACTTCTTTATTACTCAAAAAAAGGATTTTCAAGTAGTGTCAAGTTTAGGTGCTCTAGAATTGAAAGATGTAGTTAAATTTCTTAAGACAAGAATAAACTGAGAACTATTAAGTAAATTTAATATAAATCAATAATTGTAATAGCATGTCTTTTAAAATGCTTTGATTTAGAAATTTAAGTGTCAGGATGCACATAACAGCTTGTATGCATTTATTGCTATAAGTATTCATTATTTTATTATTCATATGCTGGATCACTAAAATGTGTTAATTATATAACATATTTGAGCATTAGTAACTTTAAAAAACAGTAAACTTTTGCTTTGCAAGGTGTTTGAAATAGATATGTTAGTAGAACTTGACATGGATGTCTTAAAAAATTAATATTGTTAATGGAACAACTTTTAAAATATGTTCAGTGGTAGAAGGAACATGAAGGCCAGATATAAATCAGCAGATATTACAAAAAAGTAAATGCATATAAATAATATTCTTAGAAATCAGGCCATAAAAAAATCCAGTTCTCATTAAAAAAGTTGGAATGTTTTCCAACGTGACACTAAAAAAATAAATTGTGGCTGACATTTAGATTAGTTAAAGCAATTGAAAACACGAACATTTTGAATGATTATTTGTTGGTTGTAACTTGTGGTGACCATATAATTTCTTACCACTTTTTCAGTGTGTCAGAAAGTATTTTTTTTACCATGAAAATGTAATAATATTCTAGTAAATCTAGATGAGATAACCTAGAGTATGCTGATTTCTCAGTTATTTTTCTGCCTGTGTGGCCTTAACTTTTCTTTTACATCTGTAGTGGATTTATTTAGTGTTAGTATATGAAATGTATTTTATGATGCAGTAATATAGATGTCTTGAAGTATTAAAATTTTTCTAGGATTTATTTTTTCATGTATACAATCCAGATGTTGTGAAACTTGCTGTTAAAGGTACTCCATTTACTTCTATACAACATCTTTTTGAATCTAGCACTGCCTTCTTATTTAGTCCTGAAATCAGTATTGATAAAGTTTTAAAACTTAGTAAAAAGACATCAAATGTTATTCTTATGGGTAAGTAGTAAATGATTTTTTTTTCGTTAAAGTTAAAATTTATGGATTCTTGATAGTTGGCATTTGATTCAATATTTTTTTCAGCTGGAATCATAGGTGATACATTCTACAGTCGAAACCAACTGCAAAAATTAAATGATACTTTGAAGCGAGATAATCATCAAGAACTTGCTCAGCTACTTGATCATGTACCATCTCAAATCACTGGAACTCTTGATCATCATACTCAAACACTTTGTCATTATTTAAGTCAAATAACAAAACAAGAAAGTAATGAATAGAATGTTAAATAAATGTATTATAAAAAATGCAATAAGTTTCTTTTTTTATTGTTCTTGCATCACAAGAGTTTTGTATTATGTGCATTTTTAATTGGTTGTAATACTTTAACAATTTCGTGTAGTTCTAGACAGACACTGGATCTTTCATAAACCAAATATATGAAGTGAAAATTTATTTTAAAAAGATTTATAATACTCCTTAAGAAGAAAAAAGTTTTTAAAAAATATTTGCTGAATTGCATTTTAATTTATACATTTCGTATTCCTAACTTTTATCATAAATGTCAAATATTTTTAGAAATAACTTCCATAGCTATCAAGAACAATATATTTTTATACCAAAAATTATTTAATATTCTGATTATTATAATGAGGAAATTTAGTTTAAATTAGTAATATTTTGAATAATGGATTGGTTAAGAAAAAAAGTGTTCAATATGAATGATATACTATCCGTACTTATAATACAAAGCAGAATTCAAGTTCTAAGTAGTTTTTTTTAACAACGTAAATCATATACATTAAGTACAGCATTGATTTGAATTCTCGAGAGCAATTACTTATCATTTTGCTTTGTCTTATTTCAAAATGCTTGTTCTTATAACTGTGTATACTGTAAATATGTACTGGCTCATTTTATAGGTTAATCCATATGACAGTCATAATAAGTTTCTATTAAATAAAATTATGAATCAAATTATTCCTTGTCTTCAATTTTCAGACATCTAAATTGGTTCACTAAAAATTGTTAGATATTATATTTGCAATCAATATCTGTTTCTATTGAAAAAAAAAAAAAAATAATGAATTTCAATACTTCATTGCAAAATTTAACAAAAATTTTTTTTTGCCAGGAAAAATTAAAGGGTATGATTTTTATGAATTACAACATACTACAACCTAAATTTTTTACTGCTTCACTTTTCCTCCCATAATGACTAAGGATGATTTACAATATTGATTTTTGAAATACTCACTACACACTAATTTTTATGTCCATTTTTTTGTAATTCAACATTGATGATGAAAGAAGCATTGGCATTTACTAAATTTATGATTCTAAGAAATTCTATGCGTATTTGCCTATACTTGTTTAATGATAAAAAGTAGAGAAATAAAAAGACAGATCAAAAGGTGTTTAAAATCACGTATTTTCAAAAAATGATAGAAAATAAAAAAATTTTATACACCAGAGTTTTCCTCATACTCTCCAAATAACATACACAAATTTAGAAAAGATGGACATAGTACATTCACGAACAACTGGGATTACCAGCTGTTTTCTTCTTCAAAGATGGGGGCTGTTGATGATACTTCGCCTGTTTCGTTTTCTTCTTCGACCGCTTTCCTTTTTTTCGCCGGGGGTAACTCTGTGGAAGAAACGAAAGGTCATCACCTATGAAAAATTTTACTTCTGTTAGTTAACACCCCAAAGATTTGCTGAAAAAATTTCTCCCTTTATAATTATTTCCATTGCTCTAGTGAATGGAATTTAAGATACCTTTATTTCACTACTTTTTCTTAATACATCAAAGAGAAAATTTAGGTGAAAAATGTGACACTACTAATTTACAGCTAATTAATAGCAAACATAAGTAAGAAAAATTTCTTTAGTTATAACTACAATTAAAATAAAATTTGCAACAATTAATTTGTTGAGCACATTGCAACTCACCAGAACAATCAGCAGTTTCTGCTTCATTTTCATCATCTTCAGGAATTAAATCCATACTGCATGCAGAAGACCCTCTGTAAAATTTTAATATTTTAAAAACTATGTAAAATTAATGGTTTTTCAAAAAATGATATTTTTGTTTTTATGCTTCTAAATTTTTAAATAATTCTTTATTTAGAGACAAGTATCTGAAATAACTAAATCAAAATTAAAGTTTATAGCAGTAACATAATAAAAATATAAAATATCATTGAATACTATTTTAAGAATCTTTTGATAGGTAAACTGACTGATAAATTTGAAGAAAATTTTAGTTTGTAAATACTTTTATATCTAAAACAAATGTTAGCATACACATAATAAAAAAGAAAAGCTATTTCTAAATGAAATATGAGGTGATACTATCTTAGCACAATTGAAAGAATTCAAGTGCATTTTATTTTGAAATGCATAATTATAATTTTCCATATTAATACAAATAATCCAATCAACATCAAAATGTTTTATTGTATAAAATATACTCTCTACCAAGAGTTGGCAAACTGTGGCTCTTTATATAGAAGATAGCAGCTCTTTAGCCTTCTCTGCCTCTAGTAATTATTAAAAAAAATAATTATTCCTACTAAAATTGTTTCTTTTTCCTTTATAATCATTTATTGAAGAAAATTAACTGTATTTACATATATATTTAAATATTTGACTTACTTATGATAGTTATTTAAGACTGTTATTTCTGTATTTATTTTCGATGAACAAAGCTTACCGAGAATCGGTGGAAATTTTACAATTCTAAATCATATTTATTTGTAAAAATGCTGCCTTAGAAAGACATACCTGAGAGTGATTTTGAGTCATATTTACTTGTTTGCATAAATGAGTTCAAAACCTACACATAAACCCCAAACAGAAGTGACAAAAATACATTCTGTATTTTATGACTAACTTTAAGTTTAACAAAAAGTTTGTTGAAATAACTTTTGTATGCAAAAACTACCAAAATCAATTTTAATTATTAATGTAAATATGAATTTTCAGAATAATTCACTTACAGTACTTTTGAAATAAAATTTCTTATACAAAGTTCAAAATTTAAATTCTCAATATTGTTGGAAAAGCCATTTAATTTACATCTCATGTACCTTCTGTAATTTACATAAACACCCAAGTTGCGTGAGAACTTTTTATTTGCATGCTCATCACAGATGAACATGCAGATTTACAGCAGTACTGTCAATATCACATCAGAAGACGTATTTGTAAATGGCGTCATCGTGTTGTTGATTGGTAGTGTACTTCACATGGTACACATATGATTAATTTTGTGGTTGTATATATGCCTATTCATTTTTGTCTGTTTTTTAGAGAGGTTGAATATTTAAATAAATATCTTTAAAATTCTTTTTTTGCCTCATCAATGCTCGAAAGGATAACCTGGAAAAGATAAATGGTTTATTGCAATGAAAGAGGAAATTAACATTATGTTGGAAAGAAATATCTGGGAATTAATCACAAGGCCTGAAAAAGAAAAGGTGATTGGAAATAGGAGAGTTTACTCAATTAAAAAGAATGAGAAAGGTTAAATTTTAAGATACAAAGCTCGACTTGTAGCGTAAGGATGAAATATATGAGGAGGTTTTTAGCCTAGTTGTTAACTTTTCCAAAACAGCATGTTGTGTTTAAACGAGTTAAGAGAGGAAGAACTGGGTGGGGCCAAATCAACCCCCTATAACTGCAATGGAATTCCAGACAGATTTAGAACCTTTCAGTGAAAGGAGCCAAAGAAGTGCCCTAAATCTGGTTGAAAAGATGTTAAGAAACAATTTCCTAAACTATTATAGACCCACAAATGAGAGATTAAAAACCTACAAGTCTTTCCTTTCAACTGTTCATGATCTTTACGACACTTTTGATATTCCTACACCCAACTGCCAAGTTTTCCCACAGGAATTTAACCTTATTATGTGCCAGGCGACGTTGGAGAGTCACCTGGATCTTGTTAAGAATGTTGGTAAACAATTTCCTATACAAAGTGATTTAAAAAGTGTTGCTCTTGCTACTATACATTGCAGATATCCTCTTGACAAATGGTTCCATAAATACACAGATGGTTCAGCAGAAGATGCTATTAAAAATTTTGGTGCTGGAGCCTTTTCAAGTGCTTTCAGTATTAGATATCCTGTTGGAAAGTATTGTGATAATTTTGATGGTGAGATAGCAGCAATATCGTTTGTGATCGATAAATTGGAAAGATGCTCTGAGTGCAATATTGTGTTTTTTATAGATTCTCAAGCTGCCATTTCGTCTCTAATAAACTCAAAATATAATGAAAATGCACTGGTTCATTCCTGTAGAATGAAGTTAATTGAACTTAGGAAGTGCAGAGAAAACATTGCCCTCCAGTGGATTCCCAGCCATTGTAACGTTTCTGGAAATGAGAAGGCAGATAGGCTTGCTAAAGCAGGATCTCTCATGACCGACCTGTCTCTACTTTGTCTCTGCGTAATATCAAAAGACTCATTTACAGTAAACTGCAAATTAATAGTCTTCCAGTATGGTGATGCAGCTGCAGGTAAAAGGTGGATCATCTTGCTTAACAAATGTGGATGAATCCCCAGTTCCCTCCCTCGATCTGTTAGAGTTGCGTGCTTTTGTTTACTTACTGGACATGACTATTTGCAGAGGCATTTACATTGCATTGGAGTAAAGGATTCTGCTTGTTGCCCTCTGTGCCACCCGGGTGAAATGGATGGTGACCACCTCAGACACTGACCTATTGTTTTGAAGTTTTTAGAAGACAACCCTATGGAGGCAAATTTAATTGCTTTTTTGCTACATCTTCATTTCATTGGGCTGCTTGTTGACTAATGGCAGAGATGCTGAAGATGGGCATAGGATAAAAATAATAATTAGAATGGTTTTCGCAATTCTTGTCTGTTTGTTTGAGTGGTCACATTGTCAGTTGGATGTTAAATGTGCCTACCTGTATGCAAATTTGGATGAAAGAACTTGAATGCAACAACTTCAGTGTTTTATATATCACGAAAAACCAAGTTATGTTTGTTTGCTAAAAAAACCATTTATGGACACATTCAGAGTGATAGAGAGTGGTTTTTTGAAATTCACACTGGTTTAGAAGATTTAAAATTCAAGAAAATAAATTGGTGCAATTGTGTTTATAAGATAGTATTGTATTACTATTGTATGTTGATGATACTGTGTAATTTGGTCTAAAAATTATGGGTAGAATTAAGAAATTGCTAGGTGTTGAATTTGAAGAAGTTGACAGTAGGGCTGGACGATGCATCGATACATCGGTAAACACCGGTGTAAACGCTACATAAAAAAACCGGTGTTTTATTTCTATCCAGAACGATGCATCTCTAAACCAGTGCAGCCATAAATACCATTTCGATGTAGCCATACACCGAAGATTCGATGTAGAGCTGAGCTTCATTTCGATGTAAGTTTGACAAAACCGAGGGAGGAAAAACCGGTTTCGTATCAACTCGCGTCTGCAGAGAAACCGAAAATCGAGAGATGAGAAATCAGATTTTTGGTGTCACGTGGGGAATGCTGGAGACAAGCCTTTGCACCCGGTCTAATGTAGATGTACAGATGAGCTTCATTTCGATTTAGGGTTTTCTTAGCTGCTCGACTTCAAACCGATGAAAATAAATCGATTTGACGTTCATCGTGTATCACGGTGTTTGGTGTGTTGCATCGCTTGTATCAGCGCTTGGTGAATAGTTAATTCAGTCCAGCGACCGATGTACAAATCTGCAGTCCAGAGTGGAAATATTTTGATTTATTTGCAAACATCGCCAACTGTTACTATCATTACGGTAAGCATTTTTTATGTTTTGATTAAAACCTTTCTGATATTTATTAATGAAAAAAAAAGTTTATGTTTGATTAAGATGTTTAAGGGGAAAAAAATGTATTACAAAATAATCAATCCCGCTTTGACAGATGTTATTTTAGAGTAATTTTTTTCTTTCTAAAATTATCACGTCTGTCACATGTGCTTTTTTCAATAAATGAGTTTTATTTTAATATTTAAAGCAAACTAGATAACTTTATTTTTATGGGAAAAAGTATTGATCAAGGAATTTTGTTTTCGGTTCGGCCCGTAGGCGGTATCAAATGTAATCTTTTTTTGCTAATTTTTTATAATTTTGTGGTTAGATATCTGATTTAAATTGAGTGGATTAAAACCACAAATTTTTCTAAAGTTTGCCTAAATAAATAAATAATCCGAGCTAAACATTTTCGCAGGCTTCAATTTTTTTTACAAATATTATCTTTGATATACTTTATCATAAAAATAATCTTCAGAGTAATTTATTGAGTGTGTTTCCTTTATTTGTAGAGGTACAGTACAGCATAGATAATCCGGCATCGTCATGACCGACTCTATGCCGGAAAATCGATTTTTCTGATTATGGGTGCTATTGAGTAAAAAAAAAAAAAAAAAAAAAAACGGCAATTCGCAAAATCGATGTTTAGTTAATGGAACCTCGAATACTTAAAAATAAAGACGGAATTCCTGAAGTATTGAAAATAAAAATACGGTATGAAGTCCGAAATCCGGATGTCTAATATCCTGAATGATCAAATTATTACCGGACATTTTTTTCCAGAGGCAAAGGAAAAAGGGATATTCTCGCAACATTACAATGGGTAAAATTGATTTGCTTGTGACATCTGTATACAATAATTATCAATTTAATTCTTTTTGTAGGAATATCCTATGATAAAAGTTGTGTGAATGAAAAAAAGATGTCAGTTGCTCATCGAACATTAGAATGCCCAGTATTTTCTCAACTGCTTCCAAAGAAGAAGTCAAAAAGTCGAGCTTGGGAACATTTTGGGTTACCAGCAAATGAAAGCGGACAAATCGTTTCTGAAGATATAGCAGTTTGCAAACTTTGTGGTTCTCAGTTTCAGCAAAAAAGTGGAAGTACATCTAATTTATTTGGTCATCTCAGGCTTCATCATCCATTACAGTTTTCTGAAGTCTCTAACAAAAGTAAAGTAGTCACGGCGACAGTGCAATATTCTCCATTTTGTGCTGCTGTTGATGAGTCAATTGATGAGCCACAACCACAATCAAGCATGGCTGTATCTAAATCCAATCAATTTAACTTTGTTGACAATCATAGGCACAAAAGACAAAAGTTTATGACTGATTTTCAACGCTTGGATGACCAAGCCTCTAAACGTACTACTGACTCAGTAACAAAATTTTTAGTGTGCACTATGCAGCCATACAACCTTGTTGATCGAAAAGAATTAATAAATATGGTGAAGGTCCTTAACCCTCGTTATAGCTTACCTGGACGAAAGCACTTTACTGCTACAGCAGTTCCAAAACTCTATAATGAAGTCAGGGACAAGATTAGGCAGGAACTATCATTAATTAACAAAGATACAATTTCTGTAACAACTGACTGCTGGACATCTATAGCCAATACACCATACATCACTATTACAGTACATTTTATCACATCAGAGTGGGCACTGAAATCAGCATGTCTAGCATGTGCACATTTTGATGACGATCACAATGGTAAGAACATTGCTGAAGTTTTGAGGAGTATTTTAAATGATTGGGGCATTGATGTCCAGAACATAATGTCAATCACTACTGACAATGGGCGTAACATCTTAAAAACAATCGAAGAACTCAATTTAGAGAATGCTCATATTTCTTGTTTTGCTCACAATATAAACATAGGGTTAATCACTCTTTGGATATTCCTGTATTGAAGAGAGCTATTGCACGGCTTAAAAAGTTGCAAAATGCATTTGCGATGAGTTGGAAGATGAAGAGAGATCTCCACAAAGCCCAAGAGTTACTACAAATGGAGGTAAAAACACTTCCCTCTGCTTGTCCAACTCGATGGTGGAGCACTTTAAAATTAGTGAAACGATTTCTAGAAAATCAGCTGCCAATTTGCAAAACCCTTTTAGAGTACTCAAATAAAAAGCATTTGATGCTAGAGGGAAATGAAATTTCAGCCTTAGAAGACTTCACAACAGCGACTGAGTTATTAGAGGACATAACAAGTTCCTTGAGTGGCGAACAATATACAACAGCGTCAGCTGTACTACCTTTATATATGAAAATAAAAAATAATCTTCAAAACAAGGATGAAGGCAGTTCGCTACTTAAAAGTATCAAATCAGAAATTTTAGAGTCCCTAAATAAGTATGAATCTCATCACATGTCATCAAATTTACAGTTATCAACTCTGTGTGATCCAAGATTCCGGGTAAACTTTATAGAGTCTCCGAAGAAGTAAAGAAATTAGCTGTTGCAAAAATGAGGAACATTTATACAACACAGAAGACATCTAATCCTGATAATTTTGAAAATATTGAAACTAGGACAAAAGAACAAAACAAGAAAGGATTGGCTAAATTTTTATGTGTTCGGTTCAAACAGTAATTCAGAAAATACAAGGAATCCTTCAGAGGAAGCTGAGAAAGAGCTCAATGAATATTTATCTATGCCAAGAGTTTCATTCGAACACGATCCAATCGATTGGTGGAAGGTTCACGACGAATCTTTCCCATCTCTGAAAGTTCTAGCCAGAAAATATCTGTGTATTCAGGGTTCAAGTGTGGCCTCGGAAAGAGTTTTCAGTTCAGGTGGAAGCGTTATAACAAGACAAAGAGCTTCCCTTCTCCCTAAACATGCAGAGATGCAAATTTTCCTTAGTCATAATAAAAAATATTTTTAGCATTTTCAAATTGTATAGTTTTTTTATGTATTTGAATGCCTTTTTTAATTCTGTTACAGGTTTATTTTTATGTTTCGACCTGTTTTCGACCTTTCGACCATTTTTATGTTTCGACCACCCATTATCTTTCAAATTGAAAGTGTACCATTTTTAATTATTTCACTTATTGATAATTTTTTATATGGTCAATCATTTTATTTTTTTAATATGTACAGAAAGCGGTGGCACATTATTTATGTATTTTTTTTTATTTATAAAAGTTTTACATCGCGATACATCGTAACATCGCGATGTAAAGTTGCCGATGTATCACGATGTAGAGATGTCTACATCGTCCAGCCCTAGTTGACAGTAAATTGTTTATCCATCACACTGATTATATAAATAAAGTGTGCAATCTTTAAAAAAAGTATAAACTCCCAATTTCAACATTACCATTAGCTAATTATCTAAAATAGACTGTCCTAATTTAGAAGTAGAGAAATCACTGAAATGGAAAGCTTTCCATACTTGTATATACTTGGCTGTTTATCTTACTTAGCAGGTTGTACTAGACCATATATAATTTTCACAGTAAACATACTTTCCCGATTTCAAGAAAATCCAGATTTTGTTCATTGGAATTGTTTACTTAAGTTATTAGGGGATATTGAAAACACAAAGCACATTTTAGATTAAATTTATCTAACAAAAACAATATGAATGTCAAATGTTATAACGATTTGGATTTTGCTGCCAATTGGAATGACAAAATTTCAATGGAGGGAGGGGGGTGGAATCATTTTACTCTTATTGATTCTGTGCCAATATTCTGGAGAACTTTTAAACAGAAATTTGTAAGTTTATCAATTATGGAGGCAAAATATGTAACTTTGAAGCTTCCAAAGAATTAATATGGGTTATTTGTATTTTGGAAGAGTGTATAACAATTTTAAATTATTTTCCGTTAATTTAAGTAAAAGTGATTTACTATGTAATAATGGGGCTGCATTATTGACTTTTCTAATTCTCCTATTGAAAATATTATAACAAAGTATCTGACATAAAATATTTTTTAAGAAATCTAGGGTATGAAAGATTTGTATTAAATCATATTAGCAGTAGTAATCTGGTAGACGTTTTTACAAAACATTATCAAAGGATGGATTGTATAAATTTCTCAAACTAATATTTGTAAATGTGTAATATTTAAAATGCATGTAGCATATTTATATATATATGGAGATGGGGGTTGATTGATTGAATATTAACGTCGCACTGTTCAGCTACACGAGGGCTTTTGGCGACGGACCACGTATTTTGAACCATGGTCAAGTGACGTGGACGACACCTGAGCTGGCACCCCCTCTCCTAACTACCACACCACACCAACGGGAGGACGTTTCAGCTCGACAGATTTAACGTGCATCGCTGCCCTACACGGCGGGTCTTTAGTGGTACTGGGCTCGAACCCGTGACAAAGCAAGCCACGTTCCGATACCAATACCACTCGGCTACCGCGGCCACATGGAGATGGGGGCATTGTTGGAAAAGCCCATTTAATTTCCATTTCAAGTACCTTCTATACTTTACATAAACATGCGAGTTGCATGAGAACTTTTCATTTGCATGTTGCAAATTAACAGTAGCACTGTTGCTGGCGACAACGTAACATGTATTTGTAAATGGTATCATCGTGTTGCTGATATTTTGTATACATGCCCATTCCTTCTTGTTCGTTTTTTGGGGAGGTTGGCTGTTTAAATAAAAACCTTTAAAACTCCCCCTCCCATCAATGCTGAACCTTTAAACACAATTTTTAAAGTAGTTCATAGTAATGACAAATATGAAATTTCTTACACTGAATCACAAAAATAAAAATATCTTCTGCAGTTCTTAGTTTCTGAAGAAATGTTAAATATTACTTTGGATAATATTATACTCAAGTAATATAAAAAATATTAATTGGAACACTAGTATCGCAACCACTAATTAGATTCCTTTCCCCTCCTGTGCAAACATAGGCTTATAAATAATTTAGGCCCTTTGATAGTTTGTCTTGTTTCACTTACTAATTGACTCTTGTGCCTTGAAAGTTTCCCAACCCCTACTCTATGCCATTAATCTATTTAAACCAATTTTAGATACAGCTTTCCAAAGCAGCAAAAATTTTCAATTTCAGATGTACATATTGCACTTTAATAATTGCAACTTACTCTGCACCACCACTGTTCTTCCTTTTTGAAACTGATGGCTTAGAGTCTGGTGGGTATGTTTTCTTGTTTTCCTCTTTCGTGTTTGTCTGAAGTTGTTGCAGAGCCCATTTCTGATACTCAGAATACAATCTAACTCGGTACAGTCGATTAGATTTATTCAGTAGGGATGTTCTAACTAGAAAAAAATCAAATTAGTATATAGGACACAAATACATCAATAAGGTAAAAAAAAAATAGATCATTGAGTAAGAAATTTAACACATAAATGGTTAATTACTTCTGGCATAACATTTAAGTAATGTATATTTTCTTTTTTAATAGTTTATAATATCAATGCTCATTATGAATAAAGCAAAAGAAATAGATAACATTTCCCAATTGTTTGAAATATTTCATTACACATTTCAACAATTTGTTTTAATTTTAGCTAATATGAAAATTGTATATTAGCATGATTGTTCATACATATTGCATTTTAAGGCTATTGGCAATGGGCATTGTAATCTTGAGCCAAAATTGTTATGGTCTTAATATTTGTATGTAATATAATGGACTTATACGTTAACACATTGTGAGTGATTTCTAAAATTATTTCATTTAATTTCCCTTTTTCAAAATTTGTTCCACATATTTTCAATTTAAGACAGGTTTCTTTTCCCTCTCTCTAACCCAGCATAACACGGGTTTTTTTAGTGTAAAATTATTGTTCCCTCTTCCCCTCCCCTCACAGATAAGATATAGCTTCGAATTTCGATGTATGACTTATAAAAAAACAGTATTGCGTTAGTTAAAAAATTATTAATGTGAAGCAATAAAAAGAAAATGATTCTGATGCTAAGAGTAAAATAAAAAACTAAAATAATACAATAAATTTCAGATTTTCATTAATTAATCAATCAATCATTACATATAGTTAGTTAGCTTAAAAATAGCTCAAATGTATTTTTATTCAAAATAACAGACCATGTACTTTTTAATTAACAAAATTAATTTAGTAATGAAATACAAATAATCCTTTTAAAAAGAATACATATATTAATTAAAATCCATTTTCTGTAAGTAATAAATAAAAGAAAAATTTACAGATAGCTATTAAAACGATTGCTTTTTTTTAAATGCTTGAATATTATAAACCTGAAAGTTTCTGTGGATGTTTGGTACTCTTTCACGCAAAAAGAGTACCCAATGCTAGAGTAACAATGATATGTGTTATACATCAGTATAACACATAGGCTATCATTTATAAAGATATTGTGTGAAGTGTCCAAAATATCTCGATAATTGTCACGTAAGTAAGAAAAAATTCTGCCATCTGCAAAAAAACCTCCAACACCGTATATCTTATCTTTTATGTGTGAAGCAAAACTTTGCATTTTGTTTTGTCTATGCCAGGCACCAGGAACTGCCAAAAATTGAACAGGCGGAGGGCGAGGCTGATTACAATTTTAACATAAAATAAATACAACAAAAAGTAATATTAACGTATTACACTTCTAGATATAAATTATTTATACTATATTTTAAGCGTTCATTACATAAAATTTGTAACAATGTGTTACTTTTGCTGAGCAGAGATAAGCTCAGGAAGGTATTTTCAAAAATCGACCCTCAAGAGAGTTACGGGGAGTTATAAATAAAAAAAATCCTTTCCACCAGCTATTAGATCTACAGACTTAAAATTTAACTAAGGTGTGTTTTTTTCTTTTTTGTTCAGTTGAGCTATGCAAAAAATTTTTTTTTTGTTTAATTTGCAATTCACATAAAATTAACTCATTAAAAACTTATTTATCCTTCAATCTGTATTGTTTAATTTTTCAATTCACCTGTGTGAAGAACAGGTATAACAGCTAGTAAACATATATATATATGTAAGTTATAAAAAATAACAGTATGGGGGAAAGCCTAGATATATATTTACATGTACTGAAAAAAACATTCGAAAAGAAAAAACCTATCTCATAAAAACATTTTGATATTTTTTTTTAATTTCATAGTTTTTCATTCCACTGTGTTTAGTAAATTATTTAAACACTTATCGGACAAAAAAAAGTATATTATACAAAACTAACATATTCATTATTTTAACAATAATTTCCTTCTTAGGTTTTGAAATAATAAAATTGATTAAAAATGTTCATTTAGCAAATAATTGTGACATACCGTTTGCTTAAGAAGTAGCAGTAAAAGAGAAAATCTTGTGTACAGATATATAATATTTTATTTATGTTATATAGCTAGTATACCTGTTCTTCGCATGGGAGAATTGAAAAATTAAACAATACAGATTGAAGGATAAAGAAATTTTTAATGAGTTAATTTTACGAGAATTGTATTGAACAAACAAACAAAAAAAAAAGCTTTTTGCACAATTCAGCTGAACAACAACAAAAAAAAAAAATCACCAGAAACACCCCCTCCATATTTATTAAATTTTATGTTTGTAGATCTAATAGCTGATAAAAATGACTTTTTTTTAAATCTATAACTCCACGTAACTCTCGCGTCACATCGACTTTTGAAAGCACCTTCCTAAACTGATCTCTGCTCAGCAAAAGTAACACATTGTTACAAATTTTGTGTAATGAACACTTAAAATAGTGTAAATAATTTATAACTGGAAGTGTAATACATTAATATTACTTTCTGTTGTATTTATTTTATGTTAAAATCTTGCCACCACCTCTCCCTTCGAAATCTAGTTTTATTATGAAATAAAAAAACAGTGATTACACTGATCAACGGAATAAATTAAAAGTGAGCACACACTGAGGCATGACGTAAACAAAACAAAAGGGAAAGCTTTGCTTCACACAAAAAAGATACATATATGTTGCCATAGCCTTTTTTGAAGATGGCAGAATTTTTTCCTACTTTCTTGACAATAATCGTTATATTTCGGAAAATTCACACAATATCTTTATAAATTATAGCCTATGTGTTATTCGGATGTATAAGCTATATTATTGTAAAGTTTCATTAAAATCCATTCAGTTGTTTTTCTGTGAAAGACTACCAAACATACTTTCAAATTTATAATATTTTGTAACCATGCTGGTGAAGTATGCCTTTTTAATAGAAGATTGATAATTTACAAAGTAAAAGGTGTTTCTCACTACATGTATATGCACAATAAAAACTCATATACATCTGTATTTGTTTTTTTAAAATTGTAAGCTTTAAAGTGAAGTTCAGTGAAATCTCAACACAATACTTTTAAGAATAGCTAAAATACTTTACACAGTTAAGGTGAAAAGTAGGAGTGTTTTTAATAATGCTTTTCAAATATATTTCTGAGGTAAAATGAAAAACTAGTAAAACAATTTTATAACATGTTCTCCTATTGTTGACAAATTTTACAAACTCACTTTTAGAACTATACATTGATAAAAAAATTAAAGCAAGGAGAAAATATAGAAACAAAGGCAAATGAAAATGGCCATGCCACATTTTAAAATACAACTAAAAATTACAAGTGTGGCTGCCATGAGGTTAATTTACCAAAAATTTCTCTTAATTTTGTCAATTTCTTCCAATATATTTCTGACAAACAAGTACACAATATTTTACAGCTCACAAAAAATATGTCAAATTTTAATATATTTTAAATATAATCAAATCAATTTTTTCAAAATGATTATGTTTTTATTATGATGATAAAACAAATATGTATTATACTTTTTTCTATTTTAAATAATAAACAAAATGTATTACCTTTTAAAGCATTCTGTGGATTTTTTAATGCAACTAAAGCAGATACATCATCTAACCAATGAACATAGATGTGTCCTACATAAAGAGGAAAATTAATAAATGTGAATTTCATTTTAAAATAAAAAATATTTTGTAGCAAAGAAAAAATTAAAAGCATGTCTTGAAGAAAAATCATGAATTAATAAATACTATAAAAAATTTAACCCTCTATATTCATAAGCTACAAAAAACAAAAATAATCACTTGCTTAACATAATTGGGAAGAAAACTTCAATTAGTTTTTTCATAGTTATATTTTTAAAAAAAAAAGATAGATAAATTATTCTTTTTAGCTAAATGCTCTTTAATCAATTTTAGAATTGCATACAATAAACTTCTTTTTACTTTAAAAGAATATATTTGATATTTTGATTTCCTTTAGATTTTGTTCTATAATAGGTATTGTATATTCAATATATGAGTATATATTACCATAAGGTAAGAACAACTCTACAAGATCAACTGTCTTCCATTCTTCAGGAAAACTCACGTAAAATACATTATCTCGATCAGGTTCAGCTGTAAAGTGAAAAGGAAAAAAAATTCTAATTTTTAAAAGAATTAGACCAATAAATATTTATTAAACTGATTCAATAATATTAAATACATAGACTAAGAATATATATATATTTCCTTTCTGTTTTTAAGGGGAGTGGTATGGAATCAATTTTGTTTTTTACCTTACAATGAAGGGGGAAAACCTTAATTATAGAAATAAAGATAAGAAAATATATATTTTTTAAAAAAGGCAGGTAATTAAAAATTTAAAACAAAACAAAAATTAAAATTTTTTTTGAAAATTTCATTAAAAAGTTTAATGAAAATAATAAAAATTTAAAATAAATTATTAAAAAGTTTTAAGTGATTTTAGGCAACTTAAAAAAAGATAGAAACATCCATTATAAATAGGTTTGATTTTGAGGAGGGAGGATTTACTCATGAATATGTCTTACTCAGTTAAATTAGTTTGGATTTTTCTATACTGATGAAAAAAAGTTTGTATGTATGTGGCTGCAACGTAGCACAATAACCGAAAAATCCAAACATATGAAATTCGGTACTGAAATAAATGGATCAAGATGGTTTTCACATCAAAAATATTGTTTTCAAAATTTGCTTTTCACAGTGATGTACACAAACTTCTCTTATTAGGAAAGGGGATTCCATTCTTAAAAACACATAGACAAAAGTACTGAGGGGTATTCTTCTACGGTAAAATTTTTTTGTTCTATGATGTGTGGGAACTGGCTTTAGATCTTTTAGAATTCTATTTTTAATCAACTTTCCACAGCTCTGGCAATATGCCCTCATGTTTATCTCTGAATGAATAAATTTATTACTGAAGCTACATCCATTTTATCTGCTTTAAATATTTTTACTTCAGCTGATGTCACTGTTATTTCTATTTCAGTGCAAAGTTGCTTCATATTTATTTTATGAACTACGCTTTTCTTAAAATATTTATTATAGTTTTCTGTAAAGCATATTGATTGCTTTACAGATTGTATAAAGTTTATTATTTCCTATTCAGTTTAAGACTTTCTTAATACATGCAAATACATTATGTGTTTAGAACTATTTACCATTCAATTTCATCAAATTTCCATAATTTATCTATTTTAAATAACTTTCTGATTAAAATCAATATAAGGTAGTATAAGGATGCTTCACATTTTTATGTTTTATATTTTCATTTATGATTATTTCTTATATACTTTTTGTGGCTTTTAAGAAAATTATGTCTACATTATACACAAGTTAGTTATTCTTACAGGACAAACCAGTGGTAAAGGTATTTTCAACAAATTTTACTTCGTGATTTGTCTGAGCTTTGCTATGATCTTCAGCAAAGCCTAAAGATACTCTCTTCAAATCATTGTTGCATTTCAGAAATTTTCTTCTCCCCTATGGACCTTTATTGATCAAGAGTTGGCAATGCAGAAAATTTGTACCTCTTTGTGCACTTATCAGTTATAAGGAACTAAGGTTGTGACTGCTTTTTTAAACATAAACATTGTCAATGTTACCAATATACAGTTGTTACTAAATTGAAATCCATCTGATGTTGACACTAGACCAACAAATTAGTTTGTCAGCCAAACAGTAAATAAAGTGTTAAGTTTTAGTAAACAGAATCTTAGATTAGAAGAACTAATTGAGCAAAAGAATATATTAACGGTACTCTAACAACCAATGAAATTACACCTTCAGAGACACTTCTTGTTCTTTCTACCCACATGGCAATACCATTCAGTCAAAAGTGTTAAAATTTGAAAATAAAACACCTTATTTATACCAGCAACATGTATAAGCTAAATATTGGTGTTTTCTACATGTTGTTATATTTGACTTCATGGTTCCTATAACTAACAATTATTCTTTACTTCAAATGGAAAAACAACATTATTTACCAAGAAGCACTTCACTGAAACTATACATGATGAGATGCCCCTTGAAGAAATTTCTCTTATATTTTCTTTTAGATTTCTTCCAAATTCAGTGTTAATGTAATTTTTTTGTCCCATAGCATAATGATTCAACTTTGCTTCTGAGAATTTGTTCGTTACAGTTTTTGGGACATATTTACATATTTCAACTATCACTGTAATTATTTATTTAAATTTCTTTATAATCATTTTTTAAATGAGACATTACAAAGAAATATTCTTTCAAAAATAAAATTTTTTATTTTTTCTAACATGGTTTGAATTCTATTGTGCCTTGTTTCTGTTACTTAATAGTAGTTTAATCCAGCCTTTAAGCATATTTTATCGCATTATGATAGTTTTGATTTTATTTCTTTTCCCGGTGAAGGCTAAGTGATGTATATTTCGTTCAGCATTATTATATTAAATGCTTTATTATCTCTCAGAATTTTTTTTATAATTGTCTACTTTAGAGACAGCAATGTTGAAACTTAATATTGCTGTTATTTTTCTGTTATAATTTGTACCCAGATTTTCATTCATTTATTTATATTTATGTTTTTGACATATTAATTTTCTCTTGAATTTAAATGTTTTAGTTAAACCATTTTTAACTAAAAGGCCAAATTGCAGTTCACTAAAAATTATTTAAAAGTTACACTCCTTAAAAATCATATTTTAACTCTTTGAACAGGATATCTTGTATTAGGTTTGGACCTCATTAAAAAAAAAAGTCTTGTTTGCAAGCTGAATTTTACTTTTAAAAATTATTTATTCTGTGGAAAGTACAAGTAATTCAGCCAATATTTAATATTTAAAAAACTGATTTAAATGAAGAACAGTCAAACCTCCAAATAATGAACTTCTCCACTCTGCAAATTTTTTCTTGGAACGAAGGAGATTTTCTATTAACAAGCTTTTTCTCTTGTAATTCGATTTTTTCTCTCTATTAAAATATATCAGGACATTTTTTATTTTTAAATTAGTCTCTCTTTTCGCACATTTTATGATGATCAATGATGACCTTGAATTGGTATTACCAGGGTTAGAGAGCTTAGAGCAATGAAATAGCCATAATGTTTCAAACAAAAAACTCAAATAAAACAAATAGATTTTATCAATACTTTAATATAAGGATGTATGTGGTAGTTTATGCTTAATATTAGAAAATGTTGTTAAAAAATTCATCAGTTTTGATATAAAATTATCTTTAAAGTTAAAAATACAGAGTAATCCTGGACAATGTTTTTTTTTCTTGTTTTCCTCGTAAATTTCTTTTTGATGGGTAAGATATCTATACATACATATAAATAAATATTTGTCTGTATGTCTCTCATGCATCCCTAAAACCATTCATCCAATTGCGATGAAACTTTGGGAATAGTTGAACACATGCTTGGGAAGGTTTCTAAATTAGTAAAATTGACTCCTAAGGGCGTTAGAGATATATATTCTCATTTTTGAACTATTAGACTTACAAACTTGAAATTTGGTGGGAAGTTCATTTTAAGGATTAGGGGTCTGCTACAAAAGGGGGTTTGACAAAAAATGAAATCAAAGGGGCGTGGTGAGAGCTTAAGCGGTGCTATACATAAATGTTTTTGTTTTTGAACTACAAACCTGGCTTGGTTAACCCGCTCCCTTTATAAAGTTGAGATTTGCTACACAAAGGGTTTTACAAAAACTGAACCTTGAGGGGTATCATGAGAGCTTAAGGACCTTATATATAAATATCACCATTTTTGAACTATTAGACCTACATGCCAGAAATTTGGTACCCCCATTCCTTTCATGGAGTAGAGATCCGAAACAAAGTGTTTTAAGAATCATTGCGAGGGCTTAAGGGGTGTTACAGATAAATCTTACCATTTTGAAACTTTTATTTGTACAGACTAGAAATTTTTGTAGGAGTTTTTTTGTTGAATATAGATTTTCTAAGAATGGCTTTTATGGAAATTAACTCCTATTGGGGAGTGGCTGTAACTTATTTATAAAATTTTTTTTGTTATCAAATTACTACGTACCGTAATGAAATTTAGTATGCATGTTACTTTTGTTGAATGGAAATTCGCTAAGAAAGGATTTTACGGAAATCAACTCTAAAAACCCATTTTCAAACTACTAGACCTACAGTAATGAAATTTGGTATGTATGTCTCTGTTGTTAAATGGAATGGGTCTTACAGAAAATAACTCTAAGAGGTGGTTACCGGAGCTTATTGATAAAAAAAATCCGCTTTCAATCTATTAGATTGAAATTTGGCAAGCATGTTATTGTTTTTAATAGAGATCCACTAAAAAAGGGTTTTGTGGAAATCCAATTGAGAGGGGATTAGGAGAGAGTAAAAGATAATTCCACTTCAATTCTAGAAATTATTACTTAGAAGTTCTTTCCTTTTTAAATCAAGAATTATAGGAATATTTTTCAATACAATTAAATACTTAATGCTAAGATATCAATAATTTATATATATACAGTCGACTCTCGATAATTCGAACTTTCGATAATACGAACCTCTCGCTAATTCGAAATATATGCTCAGCCCCTAGAAAAACTCTTGATATTTCGAATTAAAACCATACGTTTTGGTACTCTCAATATTTCGAAGTAAAATTTGTGGTTGGGTAGACTACAACACGCGATAATTCGAAGTAATCCTATAAAACTCTCGATAATTCGAACTTTCAATATTATGAATTTAGATTCACTTCCTGTACCTAATTATCCCACAAGCAGTTTTTTTACTGAACTTATTTTCAGTCCAAATTGTGCATGTTGATAGAATAACTACTTTGTTTATTATATTTCCGGTATTTGCTAAGCAGAATTTTGATTTATTCCTAAGCTATCTGTTTTTTCTTTTTTCCGTTGATACCCAAGCTTTAGATGGATAAAGGAAAAACTGCTTTCTTTTTTATTCATTGTGCAGTAATGAGTGATGCTTTCTTTTACAAGTATTGCATAATAATTTTGATTTGCATTGAGTATTTATTACTAATAATGAGTCACATTTAAACAGATGTTTTTTTTTAAAACAAAGCACTCAAACTACATCCAAGATAATTCAGCAGAATCGTTTTATGGTAGAGAATTGAAAGCGAGAAATACAACCTTTATATAAAAATGTACAAGGCAAAGACAGGAGAGACAGGGATTTAACTTTATTGTATTATTTTTTTGTAAAAAGAAATGTAATGTACCACTAAGAATTGCTCCACGTGCCATAGTTGTCGACCCCTGCTATTAAGTATACCCCGTAGCTGAGTGTGAACTGTGAATACGCCTTGTGTTAATTTTAGAGATTCCAAATTTTAAATTAAAAATATTATTTTACTACAGTTGTGGTGATTTACGTTTCCTACCTGTTAATTTCGATAAACTTTGGGCCACTACTTTACACCTCACCTCAGTGTAGACTTATCACGCGAAAGAAACGACGTGTCTTCTTTTAAAAAAGTACAAGTGCTTAACAATTTCTGAAAAGCAAAAGGTGATAGAATCAGTTGAAGGTAAGAGGAAGGTCGATGTAGCCAAAGCATTTGAAATCCCACTAAGCTCACTCTCCACTATTCTGAAGAATAAAGAGAAAATATTTAGTGCATCTTCGAGTAGAGTGAGAAAACGCGTTAGTAAAGGGGTAATTTTCCACGTCTTGAACAGTGTTTAGTTTCATGGATGAGACAGTGTCGAGGACAGAATATTCTGATGGGTGGCTCTTTATTGAAGGAAAAGGCTAAAGCATTCGCCAAAGAATTAGGAATCGAGCTTTCGGCTAGCGAGGGAGGGATTCCAAATAAAGGAATGGGATAGTCTTCAAAAAAATGTGCGGGGAAAGCTCAAGTATCGACATTAATGTTTTTTCTAAGTGGCAGAACTCGCTTTCGGATCTGATAAAGGAGTACGAACCACGTAACATTTTCAGCACGGATGAAATCGGACTCTTTTTCAAGTGTTTGCCAGAAAAAAACATTTACATTCAAAAAAAGAAAAATGTCATGGAGGAAAACATAGCAAGGAGAGGTTAACTATTTTATTGGCTGTAAACATGGACGGCTCAGAAAAGATTACTCCTCTCGTCATGGAGAAATCTGCAAAACCTCAGTGTTTCAAGGGTATAAACTCGTTCCCTACCAAATACTGCTCAAACAAGAAGGCATGGATGACCACTGAACTCTTTAATGAATGGTTGGTCTTACTGAACTCTGATATGAAAAGAGAGAAACAACATATTCTCTTATTTTTAGACAATTGTACTGTGCACAATAACGCACCACCTTTATCAAATGTGAAACTTTAATTTTCCCCTCCAAACTCAACCTCAAAACTTCAGCCACTCGACCAGGGCATCATACATAATTTTAAAACTTTTTATCGGCGTGAAGTCGTTAAAAGTGTTTTGGATAACCTAGAAAATCAGCAGAATGTAACTACTATTTCTATTTTAACAGCTTTGATCATGATTGACAAGGCTTGGAGAGCTGTTACTCCTTTGACAATTCACAGCTGTTTTAAAAAGTCAGGCTTCCCCTCGCCAAATCTGGTTGATGTGGACGATACACTCACTGAATTTAATGCTGAACCATCCCTTTGGGAAGCTCTTCTATAACAAGATTTGACGACTACGTGTTGGTTGACACGGACATTGCTGTATGTGGAGCTCTATCTGATGCTGAAATTGTGGCTTTGGACCACAATAATATAGAAAGTGATGACGATGAATCGGAAGAGTTGACTCCTGTAACTCTGTCAGAAGCTAAAGTGTCATTAAACAAACTACACAACTTTTTCCTTCAAAATCATGTTGATGCAGTCAAAAATTTGTTCTAGAAAAAATCTATTGACAAAGTTAGAATGAATGCCTTAAAGCAAAAAAAAAGATAACAGATTTTTTCGACAAAAAGGATTAATTATATTGGGTTGTTCGGAAAGTAATTTCGTTTTTTTTTTTGTGAAAATTAAAGACAGTTTTCATATAATAAACAAATATTTTATTAAATTATATATTGACCGTTCTGGCCCAACACCTTTTGCCATCTTTCTGGTAGTAGCATAATTCTATGCTCATAAAATTTTTGGTCTTTGCTGGCAAAAAACTGATCGAGGTGGTTTTTCACCTCCTCATTTGAGGTGAAGGTTTTACCGTCTAAAAATTTTTGGAGTGACCGGAACAAATAATAATCCGATGGTGCCAGGTTTGGAGAATATGGTGAGTGTGGCATTGTATCCCATTCAAGCTGTAAAAGCTTTTGGCGAGTGACCAAACTTGTATGAGGTCTCGCGTTATCTTGGTGAAACACTACACCTTTCCCGTTGATTAGTTCTGACCTTTTCTGTTGAAGTGCATCATTCAGTTTGTCCAGCTGATGACAGTAGACTTCCGAATTAATCGCTGTGTTATCCGGTAAAAGCTCTAAAAAAACGATTCCTTTAAAATCCCACCAAACAGACAGCATCACCTTTTTTTGGTGAATATCGGCTTTGGAAATGGTTTGAGCAGGTTCATCTTTTTTTCTCCATGACCTCTTGCGTTTGACGTTGTTGTATACAACCCATTTTTCGTCCCCAGTGATGATGTGCTTCAAAAACGGATCATTTTCGTGACGTTTGAGAAGCGATTCTCTCTGTGAGAACATGGGGAACCCATACATCAAGCTTCGAGGATAATCCCAGGCCTTTCAAGTGGTCATAAACTGTTGAATTTGACAAATTTAACCTCAATCCGATCTCACATGTTGTTATTCGCCGGTTCGCATTAACTAATGCCTTTATCGCGTCTTGATCAGCTTCAACCGGCCTTCCAGAACGTGGTGCATCTTCGTCATCAAAATTGCCAGATCGAAATTTAGCGAACCAGTCCTGGCGTACTTACAACACATCTTATCCATACACATCGGTCAATTTCTTTCTGGCTTGAACAGTATTTTTACCCTTTCTGTAGTAAAACAGTAAGATATGTCGAAAATGCTGCTTATCGCTCTCCATATTTAAAAGGGCACCAACTAAAAACTACTGCGTAGAATTAATTTGAATTTTCTCACACACAAGCCTTGCTATATGAGCTCTCAATGCATATAAAATTATACGGCTTAAATGTGAAGTTGGATGCAAAAAAATACAATTAAATCCTCTGTTGGGAAAAAATGAAATTACTTTACGAACAACCCAATATATAGTATGTATATTCTTTTAATTGTTGTTTTCAAGACATAAGTGTATTCTTTTAATATAGAACTTTTAACTTTTGTGTTTTATTTTTATACTGTATAAAATGTACTTTAAAAAATTATGTACAATTGTTGCTTTAATATATAGTTTTAAATTTAAATGTGTTAGAAAAAAATTTCTCTTTGTGTATTTTGAGAGTTTTTTTCTACCCTCTTGATAATTCAAAGTTTTTCATTGGTCCCTCAAACTTCGAATTATCGAGAGTCGACTGTATTCACATAACATTATGAAATACCTGGTGGGTAACAGCAAGTATAAAATAGATATTAATTTTTTATAAAAAGTGTGAAAAAATTACCTTAAATATATGGTGTTATTGAATTTAAAATTTGTTTCATATGGATTTTAAGTATATTAAAGGACAAATCTATATTTAACAATTTTTCCCTATAACGAACTTTTTCAGGATTTAGCGACTTCATTAAATTGAGGTCTGACTGTTTGTGAAATATTAGAAACAGGAAAGTTACTGCAAAGGGAAACTCACAAAAATATATACTTCTACATAAAGTAGCAAAAGTGTAGAAATCATAAAATAAAAATAAAATTCTAAAGTAAGATGTACAATTTTTTAAAAAAAAGATACATGTTTCAAATGAAAATGTCTTGACACCATATAAATCATTTAGGTTTTTAAATATAAAAGTAATCCTTAAACAACAAACAAATAGATGAAATCTATTTTCAGATACTTACGATCCTCTCCAGTTAGATTTAAAGTAGTGATATCAAAATGTTGTCGAATGAAAAATCTAAAAAAATATGCAACAGAAATTAGATAACAATAACATTTCACTTAATTGTACATAAACAATATAATATAAATATATTTGTCCTAAAATAAAAATTACACAATGTAATTTAATTAAAATATTTTGTTCATAGCTTTTAAGTATTCATTATATCATCTTATTTTACTTTTATATATCTTGTGAGCTTTATTCAGGCTAACAATAATAGTTATACATTAATCAGAAGATAGTAAAAATATAATTTCTATTTTGAAAAGGTTATAAAAATACTGTTAAATGTGGCAATATTAAATGCTTTGAAATCGAATCATATTCATAGCCTAAAGTTTTTGTATCTATATTTTACTTTACTATCTAATTCTTTCAAATTTAAGCAGTACTTAAGCATTTTAGTACCTATTCCATAAAAAATAATCAAATTTTAAAAAAGCTGAAGTTTTTCTTTCCTAAAATTAATCAAATGAAACTTACCTATTTACATATCGTGATAATAGCTTGGATGAGGGTTCAATGTACTCAACCTTAGGTGTAATCAATGAACCTAAAATAGTTTTTTAAAAAAATGTATTGTACAGTCAAATTTAATGTATTTGTCAATTGTGCAAGAGAGGTGAGGATTAGATACAGCTCATTTTTTAAAGTTTAAGAAATTTTTAACAGATTACATGGCTGTTATTTTGAACAAAATAATTTTTTTTCTTCTAAAGATGTCATTGTTATAAAATCATCAATAAAAAATTGTATGTAAAAGTGAAAAATAACAGTACTATAAAGCAACTAAGGCTAATTTTATATAATTACAGCAATTCCCTCCCCCCTTCTAAACAAACAGATATCTCATTTCCCTTTTTTATATGTTCACCTTAGCTGAATTATTGTAAATATTGTATTCTTCTTGCAAAATATAAAGCAGCTTTAGTATAAAATAATTTTATGATAATACAATGAAAATTGCTTAACACGAAACTGAAATATTTTTTCTTGTTAAAGGATATTGCAAAAATATACCCATATGTCAAACATTTTAAGTTTATTTTACTTACACAATGTATATATTTAATAAAATGAATGAAACAAAACATTCACAAGATAACAAAATTTTGAAATTTTTGGAAAATAATCTGAAACTTTTCTTTGTATTAGTTTTTAAGCATCAAATTGTCAACAAATTGTTCAATATCATCCAATTTGTTATTCATTTCATCTTTGGAATGTGCATCTAAATAACTGTGCATACTTTTCATGACATTTCTCATTTCGGATGGAGGGAATAGAAGCTGCATTATTCATTTCATTTTCATCATTGGAATCTGCATCAATGATATTTTTTTTAGTTTTGATCAAACTCCAAAATGTTTTTGTCTGCAATTATTGGGGCAATACACACATTATCTTCATCTACAGAAATGAATTCTTCTGATAATACAATAGGATATTCCAATCTAGCTGGTGTATTCCATATTTTGTTCATTCTCAGAAGGGAAATCTTTTTGTGTTAAGTGAAGTTCATTTCATGTCCGAAGAAAAAAAAAGGCGTGAAAATTCCTAGTAGCTTGTTGGGACCATTTGTATTATTTCGTGTTAACCGATACTTTAGTTTAAACATTTTCGTATTTAAACATATTTCACTGTGCATCAAAAAGAAATTTTTTAAAGCAAACAAAAATTTCAATTCTTTTAATCTATATTTTACATTTTCCTGGATAATGCTGTCTCTTTCTATACACATTATTTCAAATTAATTTTATACATAAAATATTTGGATATGCAGTAATAAACTTATTCAAAATAAAACTTGTGATTGACAATTCAACAAACACTTGTACAGTTTGTATGCTAAACAAATTCAAATGAAAATTAGTAATATGAATTAAATATATAATACATATTTAAAAATAATGTAAAAATCAATAAAGTGTACATAACACAATAAAAACTATTGAAGCATGATTATTTTGGCATGTTAAAACCACTATATAGAACAGATTTTCATTTTGGTTTGAAATAACAACACTCAAACAGTTAAAATTATCTAATCAATATACTTACCAAGTTTTTTGCACATAACTATGTAATTTAGACCAGCTAAAAATGCATCATAGCCAGCTTCATGATATGCCTCAGAACCAAGAGTGTAGCCTTTAAAACCTTCTTCAACTTCTGCAGACAAAATTGTTTATCTAGTTAAAAAATTTTAATACCAACCAACTAAAATTTCATTAAATCAATTACAGTTGAACCTCTATTTAAGAAAGTCTCTAAATCTAGAAAAAAAATTTTGCTTTGTGGGAAAAGTTGTTAATCGTGCAATGTTTTTCTGCTCAAATTCAGGAAAGGGTTCATAAAATAGAGGCTCATAAGATGAAGGTCCAACTGTATATATAAAAAACTCTTTGTTACTTTAAATTGTTACTTGTATTCTGTTTAAAAATGAGATACAAAAATACTTTAAAAAAAATTATCATCCCGCATAAGACATTTTACCATTCTTCTTAAAGGTGAAATTGTTACCTAAATATTTGCACATGTCTCAAATGCATAAATAAAAATTTTTACACTTTCAATTTCCTTTTTTCTCGTTATAATTTGAAATAACATAGAAATTGAAGTACTTCAATGAATACTTTAAAAGTTGTAATTCTTTATGGCAAGTATAAGGAAAATGTTTCAAAGCATATTTTATACTTATATATTAACCAAAAATTCAAATTTTTATTTGAAAAAATACAATTTTGTTCAATATACTTGTTTATATAAAACAATTTGTTTATTTCCTGATATTATTTACGTATTTTTCACATAGATTTAAACATAAAACTTATTTCTTTTTGGTTACATATTCATCCCCTGACATATGCCATATTTTGTAAAAGAAATAAATATTCCTCAACAGCTCAATTTAACTTTTAAAATAAAGCTCTGTTTTGACAACTACACTAAACAAAGCGTAATTCAGAGCTTTGTTCATATGTATGAGAGTGTGTGTATAGTGCCAAAATTCCACACATCTAAATGTAAAATTTAATATGACACATACTCATTCTCAAACACAAAAAGGTGAATTGGATGACACACAACCAGTACCAAAATATATGAATAAGATACCCTGAAATAATAGTGGCATTTGCAGATAATTATTAAGAAAGTATTCATATTCATGTTTATCAGCATTCTGTAATACAAGCACCATACAATACAAATCCAAAATATTAAAATTTGGAACAATTCAATACTTTTTTTAAACACTTATGTTAAAATTTATAAAAATATAACTTGATAAGACTGCTTACCAAGTGTGGGAAGTTCAAATGATTCATCTTCTTTGAATTGTCTAAACAAATCACCCAATCCTGTAGATGTCACAAGAGGCTGTAAAAAATTTAATTTTATCAAGAATCTATATCTATATATATATACATGTATTATTGCCTAAATCATATATTTAACAAATTATACATAGATAAAATAGTTTCATCATTCTCAATTAAACTGGGCATTTGATTTAAAAACCCCAAATTAGTATTTTACAGAAAATTAATAGTCTATGACAGGGAAGGCCAACCCATGGCATGGAGTTGTAACCGTGGCATGTGAAAAATAATAAGAAATTAATAATAAACAACAATTTTGTCTGCAATTTTATTTATTAATGCAGTTGTCTCGGATAAAAAAATTCCTCAAAACTTGGATCAACATATGTTTGCGAATAAATGTTTTTCATTTTGAACGTAAAATCAAAATATCACTCAAAATTAGCTGATATGGGCCTAAAACAACCTAATTTTACTAGCATCTTCAACAGCTAATCCTAATTTTGATGAGTTGGTAAAAAAATTACTAATTCAAAAGCCTATTAAGTACTGATTATTTAATAATTTTTAAAGTTAAATTCTTCAAGTTACTCATTTTTATGTTACACCTAACTTAACTGATTGAACCTGTAGCAGGTTTATTAACAATAAAACTAAAGTTTGTACTTTTGTCTTATTTATTATTTTACTTTTAAATACTTACTCTTATTTTCCACTACTTAGGACTTCTACAAAAAAAAAAAGGTGCTATTTGTGTAAATATTCCATAATAAGCTGATAAATAACATTCTTTCACTTTTTCATCCTGTTTCTTTTATTTGTTGGAAAAGTTGAAGGTGGCACAGATAATTTTTTTTATCAGGTAGTGGCACTCTTTCCGAAAAGGTCAGCTACCCCAGATAAGTTTTTTAGGAGGGAGGGAGAGGGAATGAGATGCACAGAATTAATTGGGAAGTATGTTTCTAGTTTTATATTCATTGTACTTTTTCACAAAATTATGATAATTCATCTTGTTACCAACATAAGATATGTGGGAGATTTACAATGAAAATAATTATAGTCCACAGCTTAAAAGATTTTTTTTTTCATTTTAGGACAATTATAAATCTCATTAGTGTGAAATAGCATTGTCTCTAAATCAGCCTCATAATACAGAGATGTATAATAAGCAAAATAATTTTTTTACAAGAACCATCTGGAACTGGCAATACCGTAAAGTTAGAATGCATGTCTCAGCCAACAAGGTATTTCTGACATTACAGCAGGGTAATCGAATTTAAAATTCTTTGATTTGTTCCACATGAACTATTATCTTAGGATGCTGAATTGATATTTCTTTCTTTCAATGTGCTTCTAAGGAGAGTGACTAATGATATATTTTATTAAATTTGAAAACAAGATATTTAAAAAAATCAAAATAGTTCAATTTTTATATACTTCTTACTTAAATTTAAATGAAACAAATTCACAATGAGAGTAATTTTATTTTAAAGTATTTAAAAGCATATATAATTTAACAGATACTAAGCAAAAACAAAAATTGTAAACCTACTTTAATTTTGTCTGATGAAGCAATGACTTTCGTATCCAATAGATAAGGAAATGTCATACGAACCATGCTTTTGAATTCCTTCAAATCCTGTAATTGTAAAAATGTTATCAAATAGAAAATTATTGATTCTGCATACGTTAATATAAATTTTAACATCAAATTTGTAACTTATCGTTATAACAGTTCCAAAGAAATAAAATAAAATAAATGTAGTATTCACATGATGGTATTTACAACTTCATGCTATTTTCAATGTTCATTCTAGATATAAAATAGGGGAAAAAATCAAACATAAAAAATTACGGTATTTTGCTCTATAAAAACCAAAACTGTTTCCAACAATTTCTGCAACAATTAACAATGGGGAAAGGAGTTTTAAAACCAATTCTTCATCAAGAAAACATTATTTCTACTTACAAACTATTAAAAATGTTTAAATCATACTGTAATTAATTGTTAATACATAAATTGGCACAAAAGACATTATGATCCAAAAATTTAGCAGGGCAGGTTGTTCTATTAACCTATCCAAAACAAACATTTCTGTTCCAAAATGAGCCACCTCTAAAACTCCATTTTAATTAACAATTTATTACTTATATGACAAGTTCTTCATTAAAATTATTTTTGCGCTTAATTAATATTTTAAGATTACATAAAACATATTGAGCTATATTTTATTCCTGGAAAGTTTGCTCTTTTCCCCCTTGAGGATCCAAATTCAATCACTAATCTTAATAGTTTAGAGTGTTTTTTAATGAATGTAATTTATTGTCATAAATTGAGATAAAATTTTTAACATAAAAAAAAAAAAAACCACATCACTTAATATCAAAAATAATAAAAATCTGGAAATGATATAAAATTTTTTCTTATTATATAAATTATAATTTTTTGATAGATTACTTCTGGCAATGTGAAGAAGAACTGTTCAATCATATGAAAGATATCCAAATACATCTGATGACCAATAATGAGTTTTTTTGATTCTGACAAGTAATCCATCACTTTACGGAATCCAATCTCAGAATCCAAATCATCCTGTTGAAAATCAATTAAATGAGCATTCATAGCATTCTTACAAAAAATAATAACATAGCACAATGTCTGACAAAACCATTCTTATTTATGAGAAATAAAACCACAAAATTTCACAAGCAAAATATTGAAGTTTCATCAGTCTTTAGTTAACCAAATCTTAAACACTTTCATTTTCAGCATAAAAGAAATACTGAAAAAAATATGCAGTTAAAAAAAAATTCAACTGCTTCAATTTAATACAATTCATGGTTAAAAAATTAGATGAATATGTCTTGTCAATATCATTCAACATATTTGGTGTGAAGAAATGCACAGGCATATTGAAAGGCTTTAGCCAATTATGAAATTAATAAAACACCAAAAATTTTTTCATTGCCATTAGATAAAATGATTTTAAAAAATAACATAACATGGATGCGATTTCTATACATTGTTTAAGTATTACTCCATTTTTTTTCTGTCATTATACAAGAAAATAAATTTATTACCTATGAATCATTTCTGTACTTCGGTTATATAGTTTGTAGAAATACTAAATAATCAACATATAAAAAAAAGTTCAGTTGCATACTTTTGCAATTCTGCATAATACTTACTAAGTCATTTCCTTCTTTCAGATCTAGTTTATTTAGCTTGTCTTGCTCAGAACATTTTAAGATAGTAATGTATCTCTGGCTACTATTTTCAGTTGTTTTTGAGGACATTTCAAGGCCAGTTTTGTGTTTTTGTTGAACAGTGTCGTAAATCAATTTACGAAGGAAAGAACTACATGGCTCCAACTGCATGACAGTTTGGGATTCATCAGCAATGAAGGCATCTACTCGTTTACTAAAAGTAAAAATATTTTATTACATGGGAGAAGATTATTAAACTCAACTCTTAGAAATAATAAATTAAGCAATAAATAATATAAATAATTAGTAAAGCATAAAAATTGGTGTGTAAATACCATGCATTAATTTTAATCTGATTAAATTATTTGAAAATTTAAGTTAAACATCTTAATGTATTCAAATATTAATAAACTAAGAATTATTTAACAGTTTTACTAAATAGAAATATTTTAATGAAGAATAGTGTTAAAAATTAGCTATTTAAAATATTTTTCTTTCTAAGCCGGTTATGTATGTGTGGCTGATGTGAATTTTATGTTCATGCCTCAGTGAAATTCCTAATTTAAAGCATAAATATTTGATTCACTCTAATTACTGCTTCAATAATTATAAAAAAAATTGATTTTTTTAGAAATTGGAATTTACTAATTCATTGAAACAAAATAACAAATTTATTAACTGAAACAGGGATAGCCAAACTTATTTGACTAAAACTGGGAGAAACAAATTGCAATTTCACAGTAATATATTACTTGTTCAGAGACCTACAGAATTTGAAATTCAGAATATTCAAACAGATTATTCATGCATATAAAATAAAGGAGTCATAATTTTTTATGATCATCAAATTCTTATTATTTTGAAATACGAAAAATATTTTGTCTCTAATGTTTTAAAAAATAGCATATCTGATCACATATGAATATATGCAATTAATGAGTCAATTACACAAAACAAAAGTTTAATATCATTGCCAAGTGCATTTAGTACATTAATATTTAGGCTAAGATATTACTTCAAAATTACAAAAAATAAATAAATAAAATTGATAAAAACAGATGTTCTATTTAACATTTCTATAAACATTATAAATACAAGACATCAGTACATATGCAGCATCGTTAACACAGTAAAATTTGTTCCGTGTGAATTGTGCTACAATATACCATTACAACAAAAGAAAAGGAACAAAAAATAAATAAAAACAATAATAATTCTTACTCATGTGTTTTATTTGAGAAAAAAAAGTTTTCAACTTCAAAGTAAGATTTTTGTGGAAAATGGGTCTCAATATTGACTTCAAAATAAAGACAAAACAGTTTGTTTTCCTTTCTCCAAATACTGTAGTTATATGAATTGGTGCAAATATGGCTAAAGTAATCTTAATAGGCAAGAGTACTATTTTTTAAAAATAATTAAAACTGTCTTTTAAAAAATATCCTAAATACCACAAGAACTTAATATTTACATTCAATACATACATAAATATATAATTGTTTAATAAAAACTGTTTCCTTAATAAAATATGTAAGATTTATTTTAATGCTATACTGTCATACTATAATGAGACAACTATATAATTATGAAAAAAAAAATACATTCAATGTCTGATAAGATCATTTACAATAACCAATATATACTTTATATCTGCAATAAATTTCTTATGCTCTCCAGGAATTTCAACAGGTTTCTGACCATTTGCCTTTGGAGTTTGTTTTATAGAGCCCCTCTCTGCATCATATTTTTTAGTCAAATAATCACGGAGTTTATTTTCACTAGCCAATGTTAAATAAGGAATACCTAAAAATTAAAACAAATATATTACTTTAAACATCACACAAAAAAGTTTTAGAACAGAATATACTCTTTTTAGTATCTTTCTATAAAAACTATTTGACATTAAAAAGAAACAAAACTACATTTTTAAAAAAAAAAAAAAAAAGATTAGCTATTAATTACAGCTTTAAGAACACAATAGAACTAGTGTAGTTAATAAAAGAAGTAAAAACTGTTCAAGAAACCAAAATTCTTTATTTTAACCAAATAATAATAGAAGGAAGCAGTTTTACTGATATTATTCAATTCAATCCTTTACTTTATATTAAAGGTTTGAGCAAAAGAAATGAAGGCTTGTAAAATCTGCATATTCAGAAAATATATTGACTGTAAGAGCAAACCATAACAAATACATGCATATTATAGCACAAAATAAAATATTAAAAGTCATATTACTCATTAAATTACAAAAATTAATGTTTTAAAAAACTTTAAATCTGATTCCAAAAGACTTAATTAAAATTAAAAATTTTCCATTAATTTAAACTGTTTATCTTTGACAAAAAGACTCATATTTAATTTCATAAGAAATTGTATAAAAGCTTACTGAACTGTAATATTTGAAATTTTTTGTCTATCTCTCTCTCTCTCAACATTTATCCATTTTAAAATTAATTAGGTTCATTTAAAGTATATACGGTTAAAAAATATTTTAATCTAGTCATTTATTTTAAATACATATTCATCATGCTTTTTAATCGCTTAGAAATGTAAATCACAACCCAGAATATTTATTTATTTTTAGATAAAAATATCACAATACTCAATCGAAATTTCAATAATACAAGATATGTTCTAAAAGTATTCTGACCTTTAGCCAGAAAAAAATATCTCAGTTACTTTGCAGAATTGGGATCCTAATCCCCTTCAAAGTAGGTCTCTTGTGTTTTCCCACACTTAGCCAAGAGTTCTTTCACTGCCAAAAACACATTCACATTATTTCATCTCTGATCTGAAAATAGGATCTTTTAAATGGCATTTTCACTTTTGGGAACAGCCAGAAGTTGCAAAGAGCTAGTAGATCCTGTGCTACTACAAGACAAGAGTCCTTTATGTTCCACTGACAGAAACTTGGGAACTAACTTTGCAGCCACTCTGCACATGTTCAAATCATCACATAGAATTGCATGTATAGAACCAGTACTGATCTCAACTTGTTCAGCAATCTGTCATACAGTTAAACAACAATATTTCATATATATATAATCAGATTTTCCACCTTTTCAACAACAGCTCCATTTAGAGAGGTTTGTGGTCCACCAGAATGCTGGTCACTCTCTACCGTAGTGTGGGCCGACCACTTTTGAATCAGTCAAACCCCTCCTTAATTTGTGTGACCACTATAACATTGTCTTCATGCACTTGCTGAACCTTACAAAAATTGTTTCAATTTGAGAATCACCAAGCTTTTGACAAAATTTGATGCAGTACCTCAACTCAAGTCGTTCATTCATCTTTAGCAAAATATAAATCCAACAAACACATGTGTGTACACTCAAGAATGTGTATTAAACTGTTTCCTCCCAAAGTGCACCTTGGAATTGCTTTAAAATCTTCACTGTGTGCAGAAAATTCATGCTTAGATAGCTTTTGAATAGACCTTATACATGTACAAATATAACCAGATATAGCCCAGTGGTAGTGTATCGTGCTTCCAATCCACAGGTCTGGGGTTCAAACCCCGAGTTGGGCAAGGTCAACTCAGCTTTTCATCCCTTCAGTAGGTACATAAATGAGTACCAAGCTTGCTTGGGAATTAAACACTGACATTACATTGGCCACGACTGGAACACCTGCTCAGTTCCCAAGGTCATGAAAACGGAGATGGGCACAGTAGACCTTGGACCTCATGGGCTCTTGCACCACTGAGTTTAGTTTCTCTCTCTCTGTTTTTAACCCATTTTATCCCACTGTCCTATTTAGAGGACAATTGAAAAATATCACGTGGAAATCATTGTTTGTATGTTGTGAATATTTTGACAGTTAGAACGTGTAGGGATATGTATCGTCTTCTTCCAGCATGAGTTATGTGTTCCACTCCATCCTTTGGAAATTTTGCTTATTCATCGTTTGTCGGTGCAGTTTGTACCATCTATTTGGGGTTACATAATTCCTTTTCAGTTTACTTTGGACACTCGGCTGGGCATTTTTAATGTGATAGTACTCTTTCTTTATGATCCCAGTGGTTTAATTAGAATGATATTGTTCTTGGGTAATTTTTGGAGCATTACTTTTTAACTATCTTCTAAATAGGACAGTGGGGCGATACGCATGAAATTGATGCGTTGTTTCTCTCTTTATAACGAAGAGTAAAAATAATAACTTCCCTTCTAGTGTTTCACACCTGCTTAGTTATGTCAGTGCTAAGGTTTGTGAAGTTAGAGGAAGCATTGGAATTATTAAATAGATTAGATTCAGATGAGATAAATGTGGAATTGCTGTGTTACCACCAGATGCCAGTAAACTAACTGAGGAAGATGAAGGTGATGAGAATGAAGTAAATACTGTTGAGATTATTGTAAACGATGTTCCTGGGTCTTGGAGGTTAGAAGTGGAGATAGTTTCCAGCCTGAACCACCCACAAGCTAACAGACGCTAGTCATTTTGGATAAAGATTTAATCACCGCAAAGTACAAAATGAGAAACACAGGTTGACTCAAATGCAAGTGACTTCTTCAAGCAGATGGAAACTGCATTGAAAGATGAAACTCCAACAGAGCTTTTTGAGCAGTTTTATTCTGGTGAAGTTTACGATTTCATTGTAAAAGAAACTATCCGATATGTAGCAGAAATGTAAGACGATTTCTAGACCACTGCTGACAAAATATGTGTTTCTATAGAAATTTTGCCTCTATCTTGTTATCCATCAAATGCCTGTGAACCTCACTATTGGTCAGATGCTGAAAACCTTGGCATTAACCTTGTGAAAAATGCCATACAATGAAACCACTCTACCAAATGTTAAAATCTTATTTACACTTTGTGGACAATGGAACTGTAAGTCAGAAAGTCCATGATCGAATCTTCAAAGTAAAACTTTTGTTTTTTATACTCAATAATCACTTTAGGAAATTTGGAGGTGAGTATTAAGACACAAAGACAAAGTTAACATGAAGATGCCGAATTTGGTAAATTCTGTTGTTGTTTCTAATGCCACATGTCTGACATAGTCAGATCGAGGCCCACGAAATTCATCGTGGCATGGGGCTAGAGGTACGCCTGTCGTTGGCCTTGAGCACCATACAGGTGACAGTACGATTTAGCTTGGCGAAATTCCCCGAAGGGACGATAGATGCCAACACCACCTATCTCCACCTCCACAATTTCTGCATGGAAACTGAAGGGGAGGGAAATATTCTCCGGTCTCTGCGCTCGTGACTCAGCCCACAAGACTACGGACCCACTGATTTAACGAGCCCATACTCTGTGTGTACTCGGAGGGTATTTGGTGGCATCGAACCCAGACCTTCCGGTCTGGAGTCCGATGCTCTAACCACTAGGCTACCCACGGTCCCATGGTAAATTCTTACAACAAACATATGGGCAGTGTGGATCCCCACGACTGGTTGGCTGGACTTAATTCCATTAAAATTTGTAGGGAAAAGTGCTACTGGCTACTTTTTAAACATTTACTGGATATGGCATTGGTAAATCCTGGATAATTCACAAAACTCTCAACAAAGACGAAGCCCTAAATTTGAAGGAGTTCCAAATAGCTGCAAACAACAATCTGTCTAAAAGAATTTTGATAAAAACTAGAGACCTAGGATCTTGACTGTACCTTCTTATGCAAAAGAAGATATCAATAAAGATAGTGTTGGTCATTATTTATTAAAGCAAGAAAAACAACGTCGTTGTTAAAGAGTGGGCTGCAAAGGAAAACCAAAAACCTACTGCAACAAATATAACAAAGTGCTTTGTCAGACTTACTTTGGACCTTTCCACAAAAATTAGAATGAAATTTGACTAAAAAGTGAAATATTTTGTAAACAAGAAAGTATTATTCAAATAAAGTAAAATTTTGTACTTGGAAATAGTTTTTCATTATTGAATAGAACACTAAAGCACGTAACTGCAAATTTTATCCCCTTTATCCCAGTGTCCTATTTAGAGGACGGATCAGATTTCTTATATAAAATATATAATTTTTTCAAATTTTGTTATATTTAGTTTGTTTAGGTTTAACTAACTTTAGCAAATATAATTCTACTCAAATTTGAACAGAATAAATAAATTGAGATAAAAAAGGTTAATATTCAATTTATTTGTTTTGAGCAGAGAAAATACTTAAAACTAAACATACATATCAAAGAAAAACTTCCAACCTAAAAGAATGCTTAATATTCAATAATAATGCTTTTTTACAGGTAAGAAAAAAAATCACCTTCATAAATGACTTTGTTGAAATCAAATCCATGAGAGGCAAGAAAATGTAAACTAGATGTCTGGGAAAGAAGAAAAAATTAATTTTTTTCTTTAAAAAAATATATTAAAATTGGATTTTTTCTAAGAATTAAGATATTTTAAAAAATACCTGACATATAAATCTAGGATCAGGGGCTTGCCTAATATGAGGTCGAGGAAATACATAAAAATTATAATCTCTGTGTGTGAATCTAAAAAAGAAAATATTGTAAATAAAATGTTATATTTAAAGACATTTTTATAGCTTTATAAAAAAAAATCCATGCTTATACATTTTCTTTTCTGGATGATACTTGAAGGTACTCAAACCAAACTGGATGATCAAGAATTTTGAGCAATGCTACAAGAAAAAAAGTAATAAAAATGAATAAGAATAAAAGTTTTTAATTATTTGATAAAACTTTTAGGGCAATGCCAGAAAGAAAAAGGAATAAAAAACATATACGAATAAAAGATTTTAATTTCTAAAATTATATATATATAAATGCCTTTTATAATAAAGCCATACTGTCAGCTCATACAGTAGGCTACAAAATCTGCAACCTTAGTAACACAGCTACCATTTACTCTCCAAACCATAATACTTATATAAGTAATTAATAATATTTACCTCTCGAATTTTCATGTATCTCTCTGCCATTGAATCAAAGGCATGTTCTTCACAGCGAGAAGCATACAAACCTGTATAAAAAGAAATGACAAATTGATATAATTGTATTATACAAATATGTTATAGCCCATATAATTGCATGTTCAAAACCTACTTCAAATAATACAATGCTTTCTTGCAAATCAATAATGTAAAAAAAAGGGTATAATATAAAAATGTGTAGCTTGTAGCAAAATTACAAATTCAGAGATGGAAAATCTATTTTCCAAACATTATTTACTAAAATAATTGCATCACAATTTTATGTAATATATATTATATTCTCCTCCAATTTTTTTTAGTATGCTTTTCTAACAAGTTTTGTGAAAAGATTAATCTAATCTATCTTTTATCTCAAAGTCCTGCAGTGTATGTTTTTTGTATTTCTGTGTTAACTACTTATCCAAGAACAGAAAATAACCAAAACATGTTTATATTACAAGTTTCATTCCTATGGCATGAAATGACTTTGACTTTTAAAACTAATTTTTTAACCAATTTTAAACCTGGGATGAATATTGATTGAAAATATAAATTGAAGTCTAATTTTTTAACATAAAAATTGAGAGATACTAATTATTAAACTTAGGTATATACTTTTGTATTTAATATGGTACAAATTTAATGCCTAGCTATTGTAGGTAATGGTAAGGGTTTTTAAAAATATGAAAGAAAAACTTCTAACAATTATTGCAAAAAAAAAAGGGAGAATGAAAATATAATTATGTTTTTCTCATTTAAATTGAACAAAACTATCATCTGTGTAAAGAATTCAAAAGGAACTATCATATTCATTCGAATCTAAGTTGCATTCCAAATTCTCAAAAGTTTTCATGAAGAAATGTTGCCATCGATTCTACGCTCCACCCACAATTTTCTATATGGTTTTGAGAAAAATGTTTTAAAAAACGTGTAAAAGGCTCATTAATATCGAATACTAAAGAAATTTATTTTACTAGTATTAAAAACTATCAAATACATACATGAACCTATTACTCTAACCGTCAGTATCATGTTTTAAAAAATCATTCGCTCTTAACTTCGGAATTGGTGTCGGCATTGCCATTTTCCCACACAGTGTCCTCTTCCATGCCATCCAATGCATTTCTTACACAACAGTTTTTAAAAAAGAATTTATTACAGAAGTATGCAAAAGATTCAATTAACATTCACAAGGAAAATGATATTTTGTTTATGCCACCAATGTGTTTTTTGTTTCATCTGTGTCAAATTTAGAGTGTCCGCTGCTCTGATACCATTTTCTTTCTGCATATGAAATTGCCTCCCTTTTCAGAATTGTTATAGTACACACTCATCTTGATGCTATTACCGATATCTTTGACGTTTAGGTAAATTACGCAAAAAAATTTCCTAAGCACAAGCAGGCAACGAAGTTAAGGAGAGACTGAATACTGGTGATTAACTGTGAAATGACATAAGTTATCAATGCTAGAGACCAGAAGTGACTGTTACATTTTTTCCTTTTGAAAGTGGTGTGTGTGTGCGTGGGGGGAGGGACTCAAGTTTCCTACATTCAACAAATGTTTTGCATTCAATTCTAAGCAGCACCAATTTTCAGTAGCATTAACACTGGAAAAATAGAATAGATTCGAGTAAATACGGTAATTTATATTAATAATTGGATTGACTTGATATATTTATTTAAATGAAAAATATTTTTCATTATCAATGTAAATTTTTTTCCTTTTATTTTTCATCTTAAAATTTACTTACATTTTATAAAGCTTGATTAAAAGTTTTTGAACTATGGGGATTTAAAAATCATTCTTTTTAATGCTAAATTAGTTAATTAAATTAGTAATTTAGTATAATTATAATTAATTAATTAAATAAGAATTTTAGTATAATTAATTAGCTAATTAGATCAATTTATTGTTAATTTTGTTTATCAAATATTTGATAAAATAAAATTCTGTGCAAAATTATTTTCAAAGCAAAAATGTAACAAGATAAATACTACTCTGCAACAGTAAAAACAAGACTAACTCAGTTTTGAGGAGATTCAGTTTGGACCCTATTTATAGGTTCCTAGATTTTTCGAGAAAGATCCGCTTACGTCATAGGTCATGATATTAGTAAATTTCTTCAATAATTTTCAGAAGAATCCATATGGTCATGAATTCAAAAAAAAAAAAGATAGCAACTTGGCTCTATTGACAAGATTTCTCTAAGTTTCCATTGAATTACCATTATAATGCAAGGGATGGTATTGTTTGCAAATATTACAACTTTAACATAAAATAAATACAACAGAGAGTAATATTAACATATAACACATCCAGATATAAATTAATTACACAACACAATACGCATTCAATACACAAAATTCGTAACAATATGGTCCTCTTGATATCTATAAAAATATACTTTACCTGTAAGTTCAGTATCAATACCAATGAAATCTGCTTCATCAATGGACTCTTTGACTTTTGGTAATATTTCCTTAAAATCTGGAAGAAAAGTAGTTGCATTTATAATTAGTAGGTAAAACGATAGATAATTTTACGCAGCAAAAGAAAAGTAGATAGTTTTTATGATTATTTATCCTTATCTAATTTATAACATTAGTAAGTTTCTTTTATTTTTTTGACAATATATTTGTACTAGCTGGTATACCCGTTCTTTGCACGGGAGAACTGAAAAATTAAACACAGATTGAAGGATGAAGAAGTTTTTAATGAGTTAATTTTACGTAAATTTCAAACAAAAAAAAAAAAAGCTTTTGCATATCTCAGCTAAACAACAAAAAAAAAATTTTTTTTTAATTTATAACTCCCCGTAACACTCTTGAGGGTCGATTTTTGAAAATACCTCCCTAAGCTAATCTCTGCTTATAAAAAGTAACACATTGTTAAAAGTTTTGTGCAATGAATGCTTAAAATAGTGTAAATAATTTATATCTGAAAGTGTAATGCATTAATATTACTTTCAGTTGCATTTATTTTATGTTAAAATTGTAATACTCGCAAGCAACGCTGTTTCTTAAATTATAATGGCGATTCAATGAAAAACATAGCGAAATGTTAACGATAGAATCAAGTTGGCAAATGTCTAGCTACTTTCATAGCTCGAGCTTTATTAGAGCTTTGTAGGACCCGCCATGTAGGGGAGCGATGGACGTTAATACTTTATCCCACCGCATTATGATTTACTGCAGTTTTTTTCAAAAAATTTTTTTTTTCGATCACTACATTGAAAATTAAGGGATATACATAAACAAAATACTCCGCTTTGGGAAATTTAAACCGTTTTAGAGCTAATTAATTAATTAAAGATATTCCACTGTAAAATTAATTATATACAACATTCACTCAAAATAAATAGTCAAATCGTTTTCTAATGTCTTCATTAACTTAACATACAAAAATCATAAGACACTTAAATTTTGACATTAACAATTTTTTCGGGACAAAAATGATAATCTTTGCAATCCGCTGAAAGCGTAATTTCTGCTACAAAACTATTCGTCTTCCTCGCTAAAATACTCATCATAGAACCCATGCTGCCATATATCTTGGAAGAGTGGATTTCAAAGAATATTCCTGCTAAGTATTGGTAGAATATTCCTTCTAAAATGGTGTGGTGTAGTAGTGAGGAGAAAAGGGGGCCAGCTCAGGTGTCATCCACGTCACTTGACCATGTTCAAAATTACGTGGTCTGTTGCCAAAAGCCCTCGTGTAGCTGAACAGTGCGACGTTAATATTCACTCACTCACTCCAAAAAATACAGTACAGAAGTTATAATTATTTTTATAAAAAATGCAATACCTGCCTAATCAATTAAAATTATAGCATTATAATTAACTACTAACCACAAACAAAGCTTGAAAATTTGTCCAAATGATGTAGAGTGAAAGAGAAAGTTTATTTACTTTAAGTACCAGAACAGATAAAAGCATTTATTTTGAAAAAATATCAATTTCTTACTACCAAATGTGCATAATAAAATCATAAAAAAAACATTCAAATAAAGAGAAATTTATAACAACCTCTCCCTTCAAAACTTAGTTTTATTCTGAAATAAAAAAAAATAGGGATTATGCTGATAACAGGAATTAATTAGAAGCGAGCACCTTGCGTAGACAAAACAAAAAAGGGTTTCTTCACAAACAAAAGATAGATATATGCTGTTGTGGGCTTTTTTGCAGCGCACGCCAGAATTGCTTGCAGATAGCAGAATTTTTTCCTACTTGACAAATATTGTTATATTTTGGACACATCAAACAATATCTTTATAAATTATAGCTTGTACTATAAATTATAGCCTATGTGTTATTCTGATGTATAAGCTATATTACTGTAAAATTTCATTAAAATCCATTCAGTTGTTTTTGCGTGATTGATTGATTGAATATTAACGTCGCACTGTTCAGCTACACGAGGGCTTTTGTGTGGCGACGGACCACGTAATTTTGAACCATGGTCAAGTGACGTGGACGACACCTGAGCTGGCACCCCCCTCTCCTAACTACCACACCACACCAACGGGAGGACGTTTCAGCTCTCGACAGATTTAACGTGCATCGCTGCCCTACACGGCGTTGTTTTTGCATGAAAGACGGCCAAACATCCTCACAAACTTTCGCATTTATAATAATATCTAGATTATCCAAAATGAATGAGAAATCCTAGATTTAAAAGGAAAAAAAATTGTAAATTTAAGAAGTGGGTGTATATTTTCTGCTTTATCATTTCAACAGTCTTTCATTGACTAGTACTGCACAAATCACTCGGGATTAACTTTTCTGAACTGTTACCATCTTCTTGATATTTTAAGTATATATAATCATGGCAACATGTATCATGGAGACTACATGCAGTTCAGCATATATCAAATGAAACACATGTGATCTATACTCTACTCTAATATATGCTTGAGGGATGGGGTCATTTAATCAATTTATTTAGTCCTAGAAATGCAGAGTGCAATCTAATTATCATTCATTATTTCATATCCAATTAAATTATAGCCAACTAAACACCGCTACTCGTTACTTTCACATATGATTTGAAAAACATTCAAGATTGCATGTATTGTTTCACAAGTTTGCTGCCTTCAAACTCCCGAAATTTCTAATCACTTTCTAGAACTCTTTTATAATACACCTTTTTTAACAGATTTCCAAGCAGAAATAGTATTCAATACTGTCAAGATAATTGTGATAAGCAAACAAATTTTGATGATAAATTTCTGTTAAGATTCTGGATCACTGTTTAATCCATAAATTATATAAATGCTGTCAAAATTCATAGGTAAACATTTAACAAAAATATAATCATTTTAGATATCAAAATATACTCATTCAGAAGACTAGATGCATCATCTAAAATCACCACAGTTTTGTATGGTAGAGTAAGAGATATGAAATGTTGTTTTATTTGAATGAAGTTGGTAAATATTTACCTAATCATCCATAATCCCTTATTCAATGAAAATTTATATCTTTGGTCAGACAAGCTCATATGTTTGTTCGAGTTTGAATAATTCATTCAAAAAAAAAAAAAACACTACATTTTTACATTAATCAGCTCTCTTATATTTATTCTCTACCTACTGTAAAATCCAGCATATAATGTGCACTTTTAACACAGAAAACAGAATCAAAATTTAGGGGTGCACATTATAGGCTGGGTATGAAAATGAGAGTTTTAAAAATAAAAGAAAAGAAATGAGCATAAAAAAAGTTTTACTTCTACATACATTAATATGTTTACTAGCTGCATGGCCCGGCATTGCATGGGCTTTCTCTATTTTTATATATATAAACTTTCCCTTTCCTTCACAAAATCAGCACTTCTAATACTCTTTTTCAAAATGACTTCCACACCCCCTCCACCGCTTAGCCCGGTGTTCCTTGGGCTTTCTCTTTTCCTCATGACACCAGCATTTCTGTGTGTGTGTTTGTACGCACACAATGTGAGTGATTTCTAAAATTATGTCAAAAAATTTCCCTTTTTTGAAATTTGTTCCATTACACTTATTTTTCATTTAAGACAGGTTTCTTTCCCCTTTCTATAGCCCGAACATGGTTTTTTAGTGTAAAATTATTTTTCTATTTTGCCCTCCTTCTCACAGATAAGATATAGCTTCAAATTTCGATGTATGACTTAAAAAAAACATTGCATTTTAATTAAAAAAATTATTAATGTGAAGCAATAAATAGAAAACGATTCTGATGCTAAGAGTAAAACAAAAAACGTTCATCCTTTTTTAATAATAGTTAGTTTCTAAGAATCTAAAATAATAAAATAGATTTCAGATTTTCATGAATTAATCAATCGTTACATATAGTTAGCTTAAAAATGTCTCTAAAATGTATTTTGATCCAAAATAATAGACTACGTACTTTTTAATTAACAAAGAATTCGTTTAGTAATGAAATAGAAATAATCCTTTTAAAAAAACATATATATAATTATTAAAATCAAATTTCTATAAGTAATAAATAAAAGAAAAATTTACAGATAGGTATTGAAACAATTGCTTTTTTCAGAACGTTTTATTAGACATATAAATATATATAAGTTAGAAAAAAAAACAGTATGGGGGAAAGCCTAGATATATATATTTATATACATGTACTGAAAAAACATTTAAAAAAAAACCGATCTGATAAAAACATTTTGATATTTTATTTTAATTTTAACCTTCAAAAAATGTAACAAAAATAATGCTTAAATATTTTTCGCAAAATGAAGAAAAAACAAAAAACACAATGTTTTTTTTAAAAGAAACGTAATTTTTAAGTAATTTTCTCAATCTTTGTACAGATTATGGTTAATATCGTTCTACACACGGAAAAAAAGTTTCTTGAGATTAATTTTATAAATAAAGAAGTTATTAAGTATTTAAATAAAATTTTGAGTATTTTTTGAAAAATTAAAAAAAAAAGTTTTTGATATTCAATTTCGCCAAATCTGGTGATTTTCAATATTTATAGGCGCACCTTCTTTTCTAGTATAACCTTTCATCAAAAATCGAGGGCTGAGTGGAAAAAGAGTTTTCTTGCGCCAAACAGGTTTTCGCTGCCTAACTCAGAGCTATTGTAAAATAATATTGTTCTATACATTGAAAAAAAGTTTTGTGAGATTATTTTTATAAATAAAGAAGTTATTAAGTATTTAAATAAAATTTTGAGTATTTTTTGAAAAATCGTAATAAAAAACAGTTTTTGACATTAAATTTTTTAAATGACTGATTCTAAAAGAGAAAAGCTTGAACTTTTTTAGTGTAAAATATTTTTTTCATTAGCGTGAAAGAAAATGCAAGCGGAACGATTTAGAAATCTTATTCATAAAAAAGTATAGATTTTGACTCATTTTAAAAAAATCGTAAAAAATGGAAAATATTATTTTATAAAATAAATTATACTGTATTGTGGCAAAATAAATGATCTTTCCGAATTTGTAATTATATTTGTTTGAGTCTCATGAAAAAAATTAGACTGCGTTTTAAAAACGTCTTAAAAAAAAAGAAGTTCCGAATTTTTGAACTTGTCCACTGGCGGAGAAACATGGTACTAATTACGTTTTTAAGGATATCTTTTTAACTAATTGGAATGATGGAATATAAATGGTCAAAACAGATTCCTCAGTCATTCCCGAAATTTTGGTACCTCCGGCGAGTTTCTGCGTGGTGCGGTTCGTGAGAAAATCGGGATGCATAGATAGAAAGATAGATACGTTTGTTTATCTACAAATTTTAATAGTGTAGATTTACAAGAAATGACATTTCTTAAGATCTTAAAGGGTTGTAGTTCAAGAAGTATACTATTTTTTCTGAAGCTTTTTGGATAATACCTTGAAAAAATGACTTCAAAACCTAAGAATATTGCACATGTATATTTCAGTAATCTTTGTAAAAAACGGGTACACATTATATGGCAAATATACCATAAAATAAAAAAATACACTTTAAAAGTATAGGTGCGCGCTATACACCGGAATGTACGGTAATAATTTTCCAAACAAACAAAAAATGGCACAGAAAAAAATATGTTACTTCTGAGTAATATTGCAACCTATTGGCAACATTATATGAAACAAAGCACATGGATGCCAATTGAGCGCTTACAACACATAGGAAATTAGGGTCACCAACTTGGTGAGTTATTAATAGAGTTGGTGATTGTTGCCATAATACTACCTAACAATTACATTAACATAGATAGTGTACAAGATAACAAACAAATAAAAAACATATGCTACATTTAGTTAATGTTATCAGAAATAAACTATGTTTGTTAGCATCTGGCATTTCAATTTACTGATGTTCAAACCATTTTGCTTGCATAGCAGATTTTTCGCCTTCATGGCCACATGTTTGAAAATTACAGGGTCTCCCCCTCCCTTAGTTTGGCAAGTAGAAAGGTTTCAAATCTTGGATAAGTTTTTGAAAACAAAACATACTAATAGCTCAAATTCAGCAGTACAATGAAATTGTTTAACACGAAACTGAGGGAAATGAAGGATTTTTTCTATGTTAGATCAACTTGTTTGATGTTGTCCATTTTTTATTAATTTTACTATCGGAATGTGCCTCTAAATAACTGCATATACTTTTCATGATGTTCCTCATTTCAGATGACATGGGATCAGGAGCTAAATTATTCATCTAATTTTTGTAGTCAAAATCTGCAGGAATATTTTTTTTCATTTTGAACTCCAAAATGTATTTGCTATAATTGGGAATGTTCACACATTATCATCATCTAATGCAACAAATTCTTCTGATAATAAACCTATTTTCCATATTTTGTTCATTCTCAGAAGAAAAATCTTTTCATGTTAAATGATTTTCGTTTCATGTTAAGAGAAGAAAATATACATAGTAGCCTGTCAGGACTGTTGCATTATTTTATGTTAACCGGTATTTTGTCTTAAGCATTATTGCACTAAATCTATTTCACTGTATATGGTAAATGTACAAATAGATCGAGTCTCATTATTTCACATAGCATTTCATAAGTTTTTTCATTACTTGAACAAATGAATCTCACATTTGAAAAAATTCATCTTGGTTTCAATGCTTTTTGATACAACTTTCAAAATTGCATGCTTATGTTGTGAATATATGTGCAGGAAGATTTTTCGCTTTTTTTTTAAAGAACAATATTATCTGTTTTTTCTTCCACTGAAAGCCTGTTTCATACTTATCACACTATCCCATTTAACCACCCATCATAGCCAAATCTTTACATGCCACTTGGAGAGATTAATGTTGTATACTTACAATGCTAATGTTAGTGATTAACACTAGATTTGTCTTTATTATCACAACTGAACCTAATTTTCAAGTTTCTACTAATCTGAATTTTTTAATTATTATGCAGAAGTAATTTAGATATATCAATTATAAATATTATAAAATTTAACATGATTTTTTTTACATAAAGAGCAAATTGATTAAAAATCAATTCCTTACAAGTATTTTAGTACTTACGTTTTAGTGTCACCACAGCCAAAATTACACAAGAATAATTTTTCTTCAAATAAAACATGAAAAAATCTGTTATTTTGATATCATGGCACAACTCCTGTGGCACAAATTTTGCTCCAGTAACACTAATATATAAGTACTCCTATTTTTTCCATATATAATATTTGATTTTATAATTTCATTCATTACAGTTGAGATATTAATTGCAAACAGAGTCAAACATTCAATTTGACTTGGAAAGAAAATGACTATAGGTCATAGATGTCCACTTTTAGTTCCAAAAGTAACTTCAAGTGTACTATTACAATCATGTAGGTGAAAAATGATTAAAGTTTCCAAAGTGGGATAAAGTCTAATTCTTAACTTCAAAGCTTCATGACAGCCTAGTGCAAGTTTTATTTTTTTGGCCTGAGTGAAGCTATTTTTTATCAGTATTTAGTTGCTTGCCTTTTGATACAGATTTTCTCCACTCTTTCATACTCTTTAGGTCATTAGAATTCCTAAAAGTTAGAATCTGAGAAATGTGAAACAAACCCCCAGCAGTAAATTCTATAAGTATACCACTAAAATATAACATTTAATCACTTTGATACTGGAAATTTATAAGGGAAATTTTTTTCTCAAAAGAGGATGTCAAATCTCAAATATACTTTAATGCTAGAAACATCGTATGAAACATGTGTCCATATTTAGGCAGACATTTTTGTTAAACCAATATTCTAAAAACGCCGGCCTATTAAAAAGAAAATTATATGTAACAGCTTAAAATCAAAGAATACAATTTCAGAAATGAGATAGAAATAAGTACTTACTAGACTTTGTGACTTCCATGATCGAATAGATATAAATTAAATGCTCATTTAGAATAGTAAGCGAAAACCGTTATGAAGTGCGATATTGTAAACATACAGGACAGTGACACTTTAGTTCTCCGAGGCAAGAAATTCCAGTTGAAGTTTTTTCACATCAATTGTTATGAACTTCACACGTCTGCTTTTATCGCTACTTCATTATGTTTTATAATAAATTAGCCAAGCAACCTTTAAATTATATCCTCTACTAAAGAGCACTCTTAAATAAAACTTCATATCTATACCTTTAATGGTGCTGGATTTTCTTCGGGTACTTAATGAACTCATTATAGTCCTGCTGGTGTTTGGGGACTTGACACCTACAATAAGTTTGGTTTATATATTTCTGTATATAATTCCATACTTAACTACTATATATTTCTTAAGACGCATTGAAATGTTTATTCAGCCTAAAAATAGACAGTAAGAAATAAGTTACATTATGTGACCCAACTGATTTTCCAGACAATCTAGGGAAAATAAAATAACTTTCATATATTTAAAAAAAATGATAACTTTTTAAAATTTCTATATTTTATGGAAGACATTCGAAACTCATAACCGACTGAGTAGTCGTACTGTCCCCCTCTCATGTCTCAACGTGTGCAATCCGAAGAGTTTATTTGCCCAAATCTTTCTTTTTTATATCTTCCCATCATCAATCTTTTTTTAATTCTCACAGCAAACTTTTCTTCTGAATTTATCTTCACATTACTTCCGGTCGAGGCTAATCGTCACTTTAGAACACCCAAGATTTTTCGCTTGAACCCGATTATGGACAAGAATTTTACTCTAGCATGGATACCTCCATAATCTTAGTTATACCTTATGCAAGACAAGAACCATTGTGCACACTTACACACAGCGGCGTAGCTACCATTGGGCAAGTCAGTGCCATGCATCAGGGCCCTCAAGCTCAGGGGGACCCTTGGACCCTGACCACATGGCAAGGCAAGCTTGTACACTTTATTTTTCCCACATTGCAACACAACTATAATCATGTCAACTCAGTCGAAAGTTATTTCGAACGTAGGAAATTCTTTCTATTGTTTGAATAGTGTTGCGAACTTAACTTATTGAAAAGTTTATGTTATTTTCATTTTTCTATAAACTGTACTTGAAAATAAACTCCAAGTTCCGCTGTCTTCCGTTGTCTGTCTGTTTGTCTGTTCCCTTATAATTCAAGATCCAAGCAACCAAATAACGTGAAATTTGGTACACGTACACAAAATTACATGGGGAAGGTTCTTAAACAGGTTTCGTTCCATCCTAACCTCACTCTGGCCTCCTCCAGCCAAAAGTAGTGCTCCATGTGCCTGTTCTGAGCCATGTGATAATGAATCAAAAAAAGGAAATCATGCAAGCAGTATCATTTCCTCTGAAATTTTGACATAACGTCGCATGTGAATCCGTACGGACTCTTAAGTACTTAATAAATTTCGTAATTCTTTCTAAATTTTTTAAAATTTAATTTTTAAGTGATTTTCCAGTGTTATGACGTCATATGATGTCATGTTTCTCACTAAGTGGAAAATTTATACTTTGCACGCAGTTTTTCAAGATTATTACATATTTTTACTATAGCTATGTTTATCGGTTGGAATATTTATCCAATTTTTAATGGTCTAATAGTTTAAATTTAAGGCAAAATTAATTTTTTTTCCACTGAATTTCTAATTAAAAATTTCATTTGGGGTCAAGATATGGTATCAAGATAAAAGAATACCAATCATATTATGTTTCCTTATAAATAACGTTTATCTATTATTATATTTTTATTTATAAATACGCTTGAATTATGTTACAGTCATACCTCTATTTAACGAAGTCGGTAAATCCAGAAAAAAGATCGTTATATGGTAAATTCGTTAAATAGGTATTGATGCGACTCTATTTTAAACTTATTTAATTTCTAAAACTTTGAACCCAGTTTCTTAATTTCACATCGCATCATGTCTATAAGTTAAGTTAACTAATTTTAAAATTAACAGACTCATCTCACACTAAATCAAACACTGATCGTATAGTTTTAAAACATTATTAAATTTATTTTAAGCACAAGTATATGGAAATTTACTTTACAACAAGAAGATCAAAATTTAACTTAGCTTGAGATAGGGAAGGAGCTGGGGAAAGGACATGGTTGATGCCCGGAATCTCCGGAGTTTTTTGATTATCTGCTGCTCTGGGATCGGCTCTCTGTCTCTAAAATCGGGGTGCGTCCCGTTTCTATTCGATGACTTTTCACACCGAAATCCTAGGGCGTACTCTTTGTCTTGTCCAGTATAGTTCCTCTGATTGGTCCCTAGGCTAGCGCTGTGTTACACCACCTCACAATTTATGGGATTAGTGAACTTTTTTAACGCGGGAACTTTCTTGACGCACCCCACCAAAAGGAATTTCACCACATCCGGTCCGGGGACTCGCAAACAAATTCCAAGCCATCTCAGGGGCGAATTCTAAAATAGGAAATTCTGGCCTCCCATCACTCCTCCCCTCTCTCAAATACACAGCACAAAAAAAAAAATACAACCAGCGGGGAAAAAATGTTCCATCACGAGAAGAAAGTTTGGCGATCATGTGTGTCCCGACCAGAAAAAATAGCTGATGTATCGATACTGCGAAGAAAGTTAGGCTCTCCGGTGGGGGAACACATCAAAAGGTCTGCAGTCCATCCACGATGAGTAGAGGAATCGTCTGTTGTGCTAGGCAACACATCAAAAGTTTGTAGTCCGTCCACGATGAGTAGAAAATTTTGCCGGTCCTGTGGGTTCCGGGAAATGCTGAATACAGAGGTTCCATGTACGCTGCAAGAGAAAAAAACTGTCTCCCAGGGAAACCATATTAGTACTAGAACCAAAACCAGTGTGGAGAAAAGAGAAACTCGACCCCAGTTGACATCCGCCGCAGACCCCAAGCACCAACCCCGTCCTCCCCATAATTTGCAATTTAAAATGCAACAGGAAAAAAAATTATTAAGTAAAGTTTTCAAAGTTAAGTTCCAATTCCCCAAACGCTGTGAGGGGAAAAAAGGGAGAAAAAAAATTCAACAATAAACAACTGAAATTAAATTCATCTTCCGAAAAAAAATTTGAGATGAGACAGGGGTCACCGAACAATTCACAAATACTATATATATAAAATAACAAATAGAATGAATTAAATGATCTCAATTAATAGTGAAACACTAAATGAAAAAGATATCAAGTTAAGTAACGCATAGTGTAAATTCAAAAATACATATATCATAGCTTTGATACTCACAATAACCACGCATACAAACATTAAAAAAATTTGTGGTAAAGAAATAATGACAAGTGAAACACGCATAATCAATAAGTACGTAGCACTAAGAAAACAAACACAGCATAATCATATAACATCGAAATCATGACATGAATAATATGATGTGCTTGTATCAGACCACCAAAAAATTTATTGTAACCTTTAACAATGCTCAAAGCATAAGAAATTACAATGATTTACTAGGAGCATTGATTACAATCTTTTGTTAAAAAAATTATTGTAAATTAAAAAGTTAGAAATTCAAGCGATGAGTGTGCATAGGTAAAAAAAAATTTATAACCTCTGCGAATGCTTAATAGCCTATGAAAATTAAAAAATTCACTACAAGCATTGGTTACAATTTAAAATAAAAAAATAATGCAATTAAATTTAGAATCGCAAATGATGAGTGTGCATTTGATCAGGATGCACCCCCAATGTTTACAAAGGTGGAAAAAAACAGAACATCCTATTTCCTGCGATAGGACGATCGCCGGCAACCGCCAACACAAGAAACAGAATGCACAATCAAGACAAAAAAAAAACAATGCAAATCCGATTTTCTAAAAAAATAACTATATTGATTAATACTTTTAAAAAAATTTGAGAGAAAAAAAAAGAAAAAAATTTTTACATTCAATACATGTAAATTTCCATATTGAGAAATGAATTCCAGAAATCCCAAATTCAGATGAAAATATAAGAGAAAAAAATTGTAAACATAAAATTGATAATGCAACCCATGACATACGTGGCAACACCTTCGGAGTCAAGTAAATATAACCAAAACAACCAAACAAAAAAATATTGCGAGTGCTTCACATAATTAAACAACATAATTCCCCCTCAATTTCACTTCACTAATCAACATCACTTATTAACATTCCAAGTAATTCAATGTATTAATTAAAAATAATTAACAAACTCATCACAATGGTTCACTACTCGTAAAAAATTAAAAAAAACATCCTCAATTTTCAACCATACCGCTAACTCAAATTCATCTATAACCATCGAATTAATTACTCAAATATCGCTCTATAATATTAACTCAAAATTCTCAGTAACCTTTAAATGATTCTTCAACTATTCCAAAATACCATGACCTCAAAATCATCTATATCCTTGTACCTCAATATAACACTAACTAAACTTATCTGTAACTTTCAAATATAATTAATCAACTTCTTCACAATACCATTAACTAAAAATTATGTATGTCCATCAACTTATTTACTCAAAATCTCACACAATCCTTAACTCGAAATTATCCATCTCCATATCAAACAACTTTCTCAAATATACCACATAATTATTAACTCAAAATGTTGCATCTCCATATATCAAAGAACTTTCTCAAATATACCACATAATTATCAACTCAAAATTTTCCATCTCCATATCAAACAACTCTCTCAAATTTACCACATACTTATAAACTCAAAATTATCCATCTCCTTCAATAAGTTTCTCAACTATTCCACAAAATCATTAACTCAAATTTATCTATCTCCTGTAAATAATTAATAAACAAAAAAAAAATCGTACCTAACCATTTAACCTTTACAACACAAAAAATAAATAAAATACTATCATCAACTCAATATCTAGAAACGGAAACAATACTAATTAGCGCATAAATCAAAATTCTCCTCTTCGCAAATACCAAACTCAAAACTAACCAACTACGCGAACTCCCCAAATACAGTTGAAAATGTAAGAAAATTTTTTTAAATATATATAAAACTGTTAATGTAACCTATGACCTGAGTGCCAACACATTTGTAGTAAATTCCCCCAGAAACAAATTTCGCAACTGCCTCACATAATTCAAAGATACAATTACCAAAAAAAAAATTAATTCACAGAACTAATCAACATCACTTCTGAACGTTCCAAGTAATTAAACGTATTTAATAAAAATTATAACAAATTCGTCCAAATGATTAACTTAATCTCCAAAAAGAAATATTTATTAACTCCTCCACAAACCCGTTTGATTCAGGGTGACACGAAGACCGAAAGAAATTGCCTTACTCACCAACCAAGCATAAACCGCATGCGAAACCATCCATCTACCCAGACAACAACACAATTCGATGCGTGAGGAGCAAAAAATTATTGAAACGAACGCTAAAATATATAACTAGAAGCTAACCAAAGACACAACTGAACAGTACGACCCTAGATGCAATTCAAATTGCATGGGGAAAAAAATATTTTACCCAGTTTCAAGTGTAATCGTGGAAATATTAGGCTATGTGTGTATTAAAATGTATACTGTGTGTGAAATGCACTTATACTTCACAGCTAGACCACTAACAAGCTGACTTTGTGAACCTAATGTTGTGTGGTGGATTTGTGCATGTATGAGTTTAGAAATACTTTATTTTAAGAAGGGAAAAAAAATTATTTTTTTAAGTTACGATACATGACTGGGAGCTAACCAAAAATACAACAGAAAGCAAAACCTATCGGTGACTTCCAACTGATTAACTCAAATATCTCACATAATTATAAACGAAATGTTCCATCTCCATCAAACAACTTTCTGAAATGTGCCACATAATCCTTAAATCGAAATTATCTATCTATTTCAAAGAACTATCTCAAATATTCCGCATGATCCTGAACTCCACAACCAACTATCTCCGTTAAAGAACCATCTCAAGAATTCCACATACTCATGAACTCCACAATTAACCATCTTCTTAAAGTTGTATGTAAATCTCTCTATTTGATCTTTAAGCGTACAAACTCCTCAGAAAGATCCAATTCGTGCTGGCCCAGCTCCGAGTTGAATCCGGGAATGTTAAAATCCTAATTAAAATGAATAAAACCCTATACCTCAAAAGTAGTCATGACCGGGCTGAACAATATTTGGAAAAAGAGAGGCTGTGTTTCTGATCTCGCTTGCGACAGCAGGGGGGCGCGAGGGAGAAAATTCCTCTTAATGCGCCGGAGAGAACCAACATCCAAAGTTCTACCCCTAGACCGTGGCACCCGCGGGGGGGGAGTGCCGACGAAAATGCTCCGAGAGGAGTTCGCCAGAATGAAATGAATAGCGGCTAGCATGAGATGGGTTGTTTTCCTTTATCGTTCAAGCACACCAAGAATTAAATCATAAACAAAACGTCCAAGCAACAGAATAACCACACAAAAAAAAATTTAATTTGCATGACGAATCCAAATCAAAATTTTAACAGAAACCAGGAGAGAGAGGGGAAAAAAATTACAACAACAAATGAAGTGCATTTACGAAGTCCAATGCTCTATCATACATGTCCACCGAAAAAAAATCGCTGTAACCAATACTTATGCCCCCAAAACAACATCGCTCCGACAATTAAAATCCCATCTCAACCAGAACAACAGACCCACAAAAGAAATTGACAAACCTTAACATCTCAGGGAAAAAAGAAAAGAAAAAACTCAATTCCAAGCGCAAACTTAATTAACACACGCAATAACTATTTCCGTCAAAACTTAACCTCTTCCTTACACTTTAATACCTCTAAATTCAAATACTGCACAAATGAACATCTATATAACCAATTTTTTTTTTCAAAAACTACCAACCTTTTATCACTTCAATATCTCAAATTCCAAGTACTACAGTCATAAACACCTAATTATTTGCTATCAAAATCTAACACAATTAATTTCTCTAATTTAAGCAGCGCAACATCTAACCAACTTTTATCGGAACTAATATCTTCATAACACTTAAATCGCTCAAAATCTAATATCTACACTAATGACAATCCAGTCAATTCCTTTCCCTTTCTCTAAATTTAACACCTTATCGACTACAATTTGAAACAGCAACAACACAAGAAATTTTATTACGAGAACAGTAAGCATAATCAATTAACTGAACCACTTCAAACATTCGGACAAAAAAAATTGTTAACTAGCAACAAAACACGTACTCCATATGACAATATACACTCGAATTAATTAAAAGGAAAAAAAAAACTTTTTTTATTCTGAGTACACTAAAACCCACATTACAAACATATCAACACATAAAAAATTGAGAACATAGCCAGATAAGTTAAGATAATGAATACACACATATATATACTAACAAAGAACATAAGAAAAAAAAGAATACATTAACAACATCTCAAATTTCTTGACAGGTGTCTAAAAGACCCCAAAATTTGATTTCTGTTGCTAACAGCATGTATTACAAATAAACAATATAAAAAAAATTATTGACGTGCATACATGAATCACATAGCAAAATTAAATCTCCATCTTATCACAAACAACAAAATTCAAATATTGTCATGAAACACATAGCATAAAAAATTATCTAGAGCTAACATTGATATTAATTAACCACATACAACGTTGTCTCACTTAAGCATCAAAACCTGACATGAAACAAATGACAAAAAAAAATTATGAGCACAATTTCATTACATAACAAGGTACAACAATGAAAACAGGTACCATTTCTAGATGTGGACTCTCTCTAAGTGGCGAAGCGTCAACAATGTAAACAACAAACAAAATTTTTTTTTCGGTGTCCTCAAAAAAAATTTAGCGCGATAAGAATTAAATTAATTAGCCGAATTGCCTGCACGAGTCCTTAAATTATACCGCGGACTTGAAACAATACTTTTAACCTCCGTATCATCTGGTAGTAAGTCGTCTAAATTTTTTAAGTGCAAATATGAGAATCTCTTAATAAATGGAATCATCCGATTGATATGTGTGTTAAACCTCTTCCTCAATTGTTCAACATGTTGAACTCTATAATTGACGTTAGAAAAACGCTCTACAACTCTGTAGGGACCTTCAAACTTAGGTTTAAGCTTTGGAGATAAATTAGATTTAATATTAGGCGTCTTAATGAAACAAAAGGACCCGATTTTGTAATCATAATGATGTTGCTTTGTCGCTCTCGTACTGAGATTAATGTGCGATGCCTCCTGATTTTTTAGATTTTTCAACACCTTATGAAAAATTTGTTCCAAAGATGGTAAAAGCTTCTCAACATATTCATACTTATTTTGTGGTGTGTCAGAGTTTTTCTCATAAGTGTAAGACAATCGAATATCTCTGCCCTGTTCTAAGAAAAAGGGCGACGTGTATGTAGCCTCATGAATCGCGGAGTTTAATGCTAACATTGTGGTCGAAAGTTGCTCGTCTCATTCGTTTGTATTTTGCGTAATTGATGCAAGGATATTGGCTAGCGATTGATTGGGTTTCTCTACGCTCCCGTTGACGTGAGCTGAATAGTTTGATATGTGTCTTTTATGAATACCCATAACTGCAAAATTCAAAAAATTCTGACCCCTTAAAATACGTAGCGTTATATACGACTAATTTGTGTGTGGGCAACCCCTATATACAATATAATTATCAAAGAAAGCCTTAGAAATCGTGCTAGACTTAATATCAGGAAGTGGAACGATATGAATGTATTTTGTGAATGCAACTATCATGGAGAAAACATAACTATTACTCTTAGGCGTGGTCTTTAAAGGACCGAAAATATCAATATGACACGTTTCTCCCGGTTCTTGACTTTGTTCTACTGGTTGATGAGGGGCTGGTGGAATTTTGAAAGCATTTTTCCGAGACAAACATACGGTGCAAGAACTAACAAAATTTTTAGTATCTTTGTACATATTTTACCAAAAGAAATTTTCATTGAGTCGATAATAAGTTTTAAGAAATTTAAGATACCCTCCATATTTGGAATGGATTGATTCGAGAATTTTAGCTTAAAGACAATGGGGAATGCAAATTTGCTTTCTAGTGGTATTAGATATAGGTGACCTGGACGGGCGCTTAGACAAATGACATAACAACCCTTCCCCATTAATAAAGTAGTTGCTAACTTGTGAGCTAACGTCATTTTGACAATTTTCTGTATAATATGACTTAGAACAGGATCCTCACGCTGCATTTCAATGAGATCTTTTGACTCGGGTAAAGCTATTGTGATGTTATTAATATAACGAGAGAGATGATCTGCGACTGAATTTAAAGAACCCTTGATATAGTGTGTGTATCTCATAATTAAATTCTTCTAGAGCCAATTTCCAGGGCAAATTTTAGAAGAAGGATTTTTGTTCGAAAGAAATCCTGAAAGAGGTTTATGATCCGTAAAAACTTTGAATTTTCTTCCCAATAAGAAAGGTCTAAAAAAATTTAATGCTGTATATACTGCAAAAAACTCCAAAACAGTTGCGTTACATTTAGATTGCGAAGGATTTAATTCCTTTGAAAAAAAATATAAAGGTTTGACTTCTGAGTTAGGATACTTTTGTTCTAAAACTGCCCCGATACCGCGAGATGAAGCGTCCGTCGTGATTTACAATTCTGCGTTTGGATCAGGTAGTGCTAAGACAGGTGGGTTTAATATGGCTTCCTTAATATCATCGAATGCCTCCTGCGTCTCAGATGTCCATTTAAATGGAATGTCCTTTCGTAAAAGATTCGTCAATGGAAGTGCTCGTTTCGCAAAATTTTTAATATATTTTCTATAAAAATTACAACACCCTAAGATAGACTTCATTTGCTTTTGATCCGTTGGAGCTGGAAAGTCGTTAATTGAAACGGACTTATCTTTATCAATAAGGATACCTTCCGGCGTTACGACAAACCCCAAAAATTTACAACTCTTGGTTAAAAATTGACATTTACCCGGATTAAATTTTAACTGAATTCTTTCAAAGCGTTCCCATCAGTATTCATCATTCATTCAATGTACTTTAAAAACCACATAAACCAAATTTTAAATTCATAAACTCTATGTATTATTAAAAAAATATTTATTCCCATATTTTAAAAATTAATATCGATTCATTTTATATATCATACCCATTAAAAAAAATCTGCAATGAAAATAAGAAAAAAAAAAGAACAAAATTGTTCAGGAAATATACATTGTATTTTCAACATAACCCCCCATATTAAAACTGCTGAATTTGTGACTGGGCTTTATCACGCCTTCTCGCTTATACTCTTGGGGAATCTTTGGGGCTAGAATGGCATTATTTCAATCCAATCCTCTCAAGAAGAAGCTGCGATATGCAGATTAGCGAATAGATATATAAGGGAGCTTTAGCATTCGCGCGTTAGTTGAATAGAAGTCGGATAGAAGCCACAGATAGTAGTCGGATAGTAGAATAGATGTCGGATAGTAATTGAATGGAAGAATACTAGTAGATGGATATTTAGCAGAATAGAATAGAAGAAGAAATCGAAAGCTGACGCACTGATCGCCGTGAGATATTGGTAAGCTATAAATTATAGAAGCGTAATTATAGAACGGACTTTAGTGTGTTAAGAAATCTAAGGTGGATAAGGATTCTTAGGATAACTTTTCATAAAGATAGTGATTATGATTCCAGGTGCTATTTACTTAGAATTGATAATTACGTAGTTTCACTCCTGATCATATCCCTCTAGTAAGATTTGTGTTGCTTTGATCAATATATATTTAGACATAATAAATTAGATTTATTATAGAGAATTTGAGTGATCAATCATCTATTCCTACGAATCTAGGTCGCATAGATGAAGAGATGATACCCCCAGGCCGTGGGGTTTCACAAATATTTTTTAAACTACTTTAGCTAATTTTAAGCCTACAAGTAATTTTAAACGGATATTATTTTATGACCAGTAATTTTAAGTACAAACTACCTCGTGCGTCCTTAAATTTAATTACTGGAAAAATCTGAGTTTTTACTTGTGAAAAATTACGGACACATTTCATTGCCCTAGGCGAGTTAAGCACCTGGGAAAACCAGTTCAAGGTTATTTGATTACCTTAGAATGTGCTAAAACAGAGAATAATTTGAAAAATGTCATGGAATATTTAAAAATTAGAGAGAAAAGAAAATGAATTACCGGAGAAAAAGTTCGTTAAATAGAAAACGTACTTCGCTATTTGGTGGTTATTTTACGAAGAAAATATTTAAATATTCTTGGCTCCAGAAAAGCTCGCAAAATAGAGAAATTCGTAAAATAGAGGTTCGTTACATGGAGATTCTACCGTATTTACGCATATATTTTCTTATAAGGATATATGTATATATATACACTGCTGGACAATTGCTAAGGACGGATCACAAATTGCTATGTAGCATAACATTAAGCGAGACATGAGGTCTAGTAGGATAAAATATAGTTGCCACACTGTTTAGACATTAGAATAAAGAATATTTATTGTTCTGGAAACTACAAAAGCTGTGAAACATCTGAAAGAAAAAAAAATGTTCATTTGATCTGCGTACGGAGAAATGGAACAATGCATCTAAAAGTCAGAAGGCACCTTAAAGAAAGGTATCAGTACGAGATATGGCCACCGTGGAGTGTGATGCAACATTCCACACGTCGTACCATACTTTGCACAACATTATCCAGCAGCTGTTGAGGCAATTTATCCCATTCCTCTGTGAGTGCACGGATGAGGGTGTTCTTGTTTGTCGGAGGATATTTTCGACCAGCAACTTGCCTCCCCAAAGCATCGCACACATTTTCAATGGGGTTTAGATCTGGAGAACGCGCTGGCCATACGAGACGTTGAATACCCTCGCTGTCTAGACAATCCTGAACAGAGAGTGTTCGATGACATGTTGCGTTGTCATCCATAAAAACAAATTTATCACCGACAGCACCACGGAAAAGACGAACATGAGGAAGTAGAACTTCATCAATGTATCGTTGGCCCGTCATAGTCCCATTCGCAACCACATCTAGGCGCGTGCGGCCATTGATCATGATGCCGGCCCACACCATGATACTGCATGTCGGATATCGGTCCTTTTCCTGGATATTTTCTGGACGATAAGCAGTACCACTCTCGCGCCAGATCAGTTGGCGTCTACAATCCGATGACAGACTGAACCTACTCTCATCGGAGAATAGTACGCATGCCCAGTCCTGTTCAGTCCAATTGTGATGCTCACGACACCATTGCAAACGGGCAGTACGGTGCTGTCTGGTCAATGGGACACACACAACAGGTGTGCGTGCGTATAGTCCTCCTCCCCTCAAACGTCTGGCAACAGTTTTTCGGGAGATCTGCTTTCCTGAGGCAGCAAGAAACTGATTTTCCACCTGCTGAGCTGTGGTGCGCCTGTACCTTTTTGCTGATAGGACTATATATCTGTCTTCTGCAGGTGACGTACTTCTAACACGACCTCTCCCGTGCCGTCTACTACACATTCCAGTAGTTTTAAATGACTTCCACAGCCGTGAAACAACGCTGTGAGCGATGTCGAACTCCCTGGCAACATCTATTATTTTTCGCCCTTCTTCGATCTTTCCAATAATTCGGCCACGCATAAAATCATCTATGTGATGTCGGGAAGACATGCCAAAAATTTTAAGTTCCTCTATTAAATCTTTCCTGTAAAACTTTGACTTGAAACAACGACTGTCCACACGCGTCAAAACCTTTAAAGCTCTTATGAACGCTATCACGTGATGAAGAGACGTGGAAAAAAAATTGCATACTCATACTTCTTCTTACTAATATCCCGCACTTATTCTAATTTTCCACATTTTGCTTCCTTTCATTTTGTGGTTGCTATGGATGATAGTGTTATCCGTCCTTAGCAATTGTCCAGCAGTGTATATATATATATATATATATATATATATATATATATATATATATATATATATATATATATATATATATATATATATATATATATATATATACATATATACGCTCATACTGAGACACATTTTTGTTAAGAAAATAATAATTATAATTGGATTACTCGGTTAAATAAAAACTACGTTATTTTCATGTCAACAGAACTACTATTTTGCGTACATGTATCGTGTTAATCGTTAAATTTTACCTTATATTGTAAAAAAGCTTCCCATTTTTCAAAACGAGTAATAACACATCATTCATTCATATTCTCAGTATTAAAAAATGGTTGTAATTTTTTGTTCTGCTTATTGTATAAGCTGTGATTTTTTTCTTCTTATTTTTTTCTCTAAATCATCAAATAACTGATGCTTTTTTTAAATACCTTTTTTTCTTTTCTGAGTTTATTTTTACATTTTTTTTTCTTTAGAATTATTTTTTAATATTCTAGGTCTTAACTTGATCAGTAATGGATGTGTTATTTTAATGTTTATAAATCTATGAAATAATTTTGTTATCATTACGAATGTATTTTTATGTAATTGTTAGCTAGGATATTTTAGTGTTACTAAAAACATTCCGAAAGGGCATTTTTAAGATACAGTAGAACGTGTTTTTGTGCGGTCTTTTTTTTGTGCGATTTTTTATGTGCGATCCTTTTTCCTGTGGCGCCTTTGTAATGCTTTCAATCTATTTACCAGTGGCGTAAAGGAGAATGTTAGGACACCCCCTCCCCATGAAAGTCTGGTTTTACCTTTAATATTTTATAAATTGGGTAAATACGTATTTAGCGTTAGTCAGGCCTTGGGCCCCTAGAGTCCAGCCTCCCCCGTGATGCTGGGGTATACGTTACACAACTGCATTGTAGACACTTCAAGACGCTCTGTTCATTTGTTATAAACAGTCTTCCAACAATGCGTATTCAGTTGCTTTCTCTCAACGCTTCAGCAGCCCGCGCTTGATTGAAGACAAAATTTTCAATGACAGTGACATTATTAATAATTTGATGGATTTTGAAGACAGACAAGAAGAACCGGATTCTTTGACAGCGGATAAAAATATGCAGGGATCTAGTTTTCCAACAAAATGGGAAAACACTTTTTAAAATAGATACTAATTAAGAAAGTAGTATAAAATTCCCAAAAGGGCTTCAATTATGTATATCTGGTTATCGTGACATTTACAAGCAACTAACCACTCGACCTTCGCCACAAAAACTACTCTTACTTTATGTTACCAAAAAAAAAAATCAATTGAAATAGTACGAAAGGGACGAAAGCGATTTTGAACCTATTTATTACAGGGCTTTGGATTACGATGAGCAGCAACGAATTATATATGTGCATTTTGAAAACTTATCCTTGTATACAATGAAAAAGTATGTTTTTAATATTTTTCCATGTGTAATGTTTAATTATTTGTTTGTGGTTACGGTTACGGAAGTATTCTTACATAAATTTCGTAAATAATATTGGCACATTTTATAAATGCGACTTTTTTATGCGGTACCTATCCACCGCATAAATTTTTTTTTCTATAGTATTTCCAAGAATTTAGTTTGTTTTATGTAAGAATTTATGAAATTTTTGAATACTTTTTTGTGCGTTTATTTTTATACGGCTCCTATCTACCGAACAAAAAAACAGGTTCAACTGTAGTTGAAAGCCAGGATTTAATTTTGTTTTTTATTTCCTACTTTTTTATATTTTTTATTTTGTACTAATTGTGCATTTGTGTAGTAGATTTTCATTGTTCTCGATGTCTTTTCAAGCAGACGAGTGTTATTATTTTTCTGTATGTTACCCTACATTAGGGGAAGGGGGCCAATAGCAGCCCGTGAGTCACACGCGGTCTTCAAAGCGTTTTTCTGTGTCCCCCCTACCTTCCTTGAAAAATTCTTTTGTGCACCTCTGGTAAATATAGTTCCAAGTTGGCTGAAATAAATTTTCAGGCTGTAACGAGAATTTCAGCAGAAATCTTTCACTCCCGAATTATAAAACATTGTAGAAAAGTGTGATAGGGTACATTTGTCTCATTAAACTGATTCTAAAAAAACGTGCTTGCAGCTATAGGTGATGGTAAATTAGCACAATAAACAAATTAAATAAACCCACCACTATTGTATTTAATTAATATTTATTGATTTTTATATGGCACAATTTATATTTTGCCGTAGATGCAAAATTAACTAATGAATGACGTCATTTCAAAAAGGTGCGTCCCTTCGGTGTCTTCTACTTCCACACCACGACCCTCCCGTCAAAAGAATTTCCCACACCTGCTTTATATGTTTTTTCTTATTATTACCTTTGTACGTTTTTCGTTCCAGTGTACTGTTTTGAAACTGTGTAATTGAAGTCTAAATTAAGCTGTGTTGATGCTTCATATTTTATTTAGAACTGTACTGAACTGGTGAAAATATCTTTAATTTGTATGTAAATTTAACTTTGAGTGCTTCTGTAAAAAAATGTAAACTAACCCTTTTGCTCCATAAAGGCTGAATGTAGAGGTGGCTATTTCCCGGGAAACTGGTTTGTAGTTCTAAACTCTTTGGAGTGAGCTCGGTTAATTTAGACATTTTGCCAATAACCCTTTAGTCGCTTTAGAGCAGGGATGGGCTAACTCTGGCCCACCGGAAGATTCTATCTGACCCGCGGGTAGAGTTTTAATTTGCCTGTTCGAGGCAAATTAAAAGAAACTTATATATATTATGTATCCATCACCTTTTCGACTTGTTTATAAACATTTTTTTTTCTTCCCTTTTTTCAAAGGACTGATGATCTTTTTACTTTCTCTATTTTTGTTCTACAAAACATAAATCAATGGAAAAAGCTAGCACAGCCGCTTTCAATTGGTAAAGTGTTAAAAGCGGAAGCTCTTTGTTAGTTCTAGCAGCAGATTGGCAACAAAAAGGGTTATCTCTTTCTCGGGGAGCAGACATATGGAAACCCAATATAGGTGAATTAGACCTCACATGTGGCAGACTGCGCGTTTTAAGCTCCGGTCAGCGGCTTTTTCTTTTGGTCGAAGTTCTAATATTATTGATTGCGTGTGGAAAGACTATACGGACATATAGCATCATTGTGAATAGTGGTGAAATTATCAAAAGTGTGTGTATAGTGTAGCTAGTGATTTGGGGGTTATTCGTAAAATATTACAACCCCAAAATGGCTACTAAAAACGTAAATTTGATTAAGATTGCCATGCCTTCAATGATCAATGGACCTAGAAATATTTTTTTACAGTTGTAAAAGATAAACCAAAGTGTCTCATATGCAATTAAGCTGTTGTCTTAAAGGAATATAACATTTCCTGTCATTTCACATCTAAGTATAAGAATTCTAATTACGAAGCAATGTCCGAATATTAAAACAAAACAAAACAAAATGCAGAAAGTGTGTAAAAATTATTCCGCCTACACAAAATTTTTTCAAAGAGGTAAAAAATATCCAAGAAACAGCTACTCATGCAAATTACATTGTAGCATACAATATTGCTAAAAATAATAAATCTCTCAGTGATGGGGAGTTCCTTAAACAATGCATGCTGCAAGTTTGTGATATTTTATGCCCAGACCAGAAAAATAATATTGAAACTGTAAGCTAATGATGAAAGCTTAAAAATGAAATTGCAATTTCCTTCATCTCATTAATATATTTGAATTGTAATACTTGTATATTGTTTTTAAAATTTTAGAAAAATTTATCTTAGCCCACTCTATTTTTTTTTCGAATTTTGGCCCGTGACCAAAAAAGTTCGTCCATCCTTGTTTTAGAGTGTGACGTTAATAAATGCACAATATCGTCCACATTTTTTAAATTGTGAGATCCTAAGCAAGCGGGTACTAAATCAAGGGATTAAGAATAGTCGAGGTCTTACCTTTCCTGAAACACTTTCGTGAAGTTGTATTTCAGCAAGAAAATGCCCACTCTCACACACACGTTGCTAAGAATGCTCAAGCTTTTTTCACAAGGCAAGTGTCACTTTAATGATGCTGTCACTCTCATTGCTACGAGTGTCATCAGCATAAGATATTGGTTTGAGGCATTATTTTTGTATACAATAATTTATTTAAGACATTTTAACTAATACTGTGACGGCTCGCGTGTCTTTTCTTTAACATGTCCTTTAAGGCCAGAATTAATGTCAACCCTTTTCCAACCAAATCCAAGAAGTGAAGCGCGAAAGAAAGATGCAAATTAGGAAGCTTTTAAATATCAGAACTTAGAGTAAGCGGGATGACAATTAGAGGAATGTAAACATAATCCAGGGTTCAAGCGTGAAGAAGTTAGAAAACGTTACGTGGCGAAGAATAGTAATTATACGTGATAGAGATCCATTGATCAAGGTGCATACCATCGCACTCGAGTTATTGCAGGGCCTCATCTAGGATTGTTGTGATCGTTACTTAAGCTATAGCAAGGTAGGATTGACTATTTAATATTAGGATCTGTAATAATATTGGATCGTGTTTAGACGAGTCAGTTATTGATAGTGGTCCGAGTTAGGTTAATTCAGTATTATATAAATTGTGTGTTTTGCCACCGTAGATTCTCTTACATATATTATTATAACCTCATTTGTTAAAGGCTTAAGTTCAAAATCTTAATAAAGATATATTAAGATTATGTATACATCTAGTTCTTCAGTTAATCCTACATCTCTAGCTCACGCTGATACTCAAAGAGATATTCACCCGAGGGGGTATATCACAATACGTGGAAAACTTTTTGTTTTCTTTCTGAAGTTTCTTTCATAGCCATGTGATTTTCCGGTGTAGTAGCACATATCAATACAAATTTATGCTTTTAACCTCTGTTGTTGTTGTGTCCAATCCTTCAGGATTTAGCGGCAGCTAGATCAGATCCATGATACCATTAAACCTAGCAAAGTCCAGCACCAGAAATGGACTTGCAAGGGCCTCTTCCAAAACTTACCCCAAACAATCGAGGATATTTTCGGGGAAGCCGGCAATAGGTGACACTTGGAACAAGTCTAGAAAAACCTTACGGCCAGATTCGAAGGTCATGCATTTCAAATGCCCACTGAGAAATCTGGACTCAGCCGTTTGATCCTTTCTGTATTCGTCAAATTCCAAAGCACCCCCAGAGCTTTTCCTACTAATCCCAGGATGGTTGGAAGGGGCCATCCAGACTTGTTTGTCCTTAATTTTCATTAAAGAGTAAATCTCTCTATATGTGAGTGCATAAGCAGTGGTCGCAATCTCAGAGCAGCCTCCTTTGGCCAAGAAATCCGTGACTTCATTTCCAGGGACGTTAACATGGGAAGGGATCCACTAAAAGTGGATGTCCCTATGTTTTGCTATGGTTTTGAGCTTATTGATTATTCGAATGCTCACGAGGTCATCCACATGAGTCCAGTCCTGCAGATTTTAAATGGAGTGGCGGTTATCTGTAAGGATCCAAATGTTGCTAGAGTCAGTTCTGTTGAGGATGGACTATAATCCCTCGTCTATAGAAATTAATTCACTTTTGAGGACTGAGCAGTTTTCTGGGCTGCGTCTAGAAAGCCGGATAGAAAGCTTCTCGATGAAGCCACCACTCCCTGTGCGATTTGACTCGTCTTTATTACCTTTACTACCACCGGTGTATATCAATATGACGTCATTTGGAATACCATTGATGACCTCGAGAGCAAGCTGCCGTAGGTATTCGGGCCCGTCTGAGTTTTTATTTGTATGGGACAGAAGTTCAGTGTGGAAGCGAACTCCAGGCAAACCCTCAACCTGGTTGACACAGGGTCTCTGAGATGTATGCTCCACTGATTGGAAAATGATCTTCATTTTATCGGCCATACTAAATGGACTGTTCTTTTTTAATCTCTGGTTGTTTTTCCATTTACATAAGTATTCGGAGGTTCGATTCTGGGTTTCATAACTTTTTAATTTATTATAGTATTTAACCAAGTTTGAGTTTATAACAAGATTAAGAGGTGGAAGATTAGCCTCATAAAGTACTACCTCATTTGGGCAGCTATTTCTCAAGCTAGTTATAAGGCAAGCCGCGCTTAGCTGCACTCTTTCTAATTGAAGGAGGTTGGTTTGATGGTGAGGCACAGGAGTAGACAGAAAACCCATACTCAAGTATTGGCCTGATCAGTGCAATATACGTTGTCCTGAGTGTTCTGGCATCAGCGAGCCATTCTCTGCCTGAGATGAACTTAAGAATATTCAGTCTCTTACGGCTCTTGCTGACCAAATTCTGAATGTGACTATTGCTCATGATTTCCTGGTTTAAGACGAAGCCCAAGTACTTTGGATGTTTTACGAAGGAACGAGGCTGGTTGTGAAAGACAACTTGAGGTTGATACAAGTACAGATGCTTAGTGGTGGTGAAGAAACTGACATGATTTTGAGACATTGAAGATTTTTCAGAAATGAATATTAAAATAAGGATAGATGAAGAATTCCAGATCCCTTATAAATAACGTTAATTTATATGGATACATAGATTCATAGTTTATATTCTTTGTTTTTCTTTATTTGCACTTTACAGTGTAAGATTTTGGAAGAGTAATGAATCGATTTTATTTTCGGAAATTAAACATATACATCATTGCTTTTTAGTATTCTTGATCTTTAAATTTATATGATTTCATAACATTATAATAGAATGACCGAAATAACAAAATTAATTATGACAACATTCCGCCAATGGAAATAAGCACGATAAAGTAAAATGGTGTAAAGGGTTTCTTTATTTTCTAAACATAAATTATTTAAAACAATAACAAAATATAATAATCTTAACTAAAACTTTGCACAGGTTTATACAAAACTATTTATATTTAAAATACATTTCTCTGCAACAGATATTGAAGCAGTATAAATATTTGTAATTCAAATCTATATACTTCATCTAATTTTTTACAATATAATAAATAGTATGTAATCTGACACACTTTAAAAAAATCTACAAAATTATCAATAATTTTATCTATGTTTTAATTTTTTTTTCTTCACAATTCACAAAAATATCTCAGAAATCCTCATGTAACTGCCTTTAGCTCTTGTTTAGAGATAGGTTTTTGTACATCTAAAACAATGCGATTGTCACTGCTGTCTATCGAGGCTGGGGCTCTGTGCCATACATCTTTGACAAGAACCTCCCTTTCTGTTGAATCTTCAAACGTTTTGTGCGATTAAACTGAAATAGTTGTTAATGGTAAAGGACCTGAAAAAAATAATTTGAAAATTTTATATATTTATATAAGTAATAATTCACTTAAATTTTCTTTTTAGGGATATTATAACATAATAATCTTTAGCCCTGCAATTCGTGTAATAATTAATTTTTAGTTTACCCGTCTATCGGGAAATAACCAAAACTTTAACTCCCCCCAAAATTGAAACGTTAGAATTTTTTAAACAAGTTGATGCAATCTTGCATCACCCGCGTATTCAGAGCAATCAGAAGAGTCTTTACTGGAAATCATATGATTTTAAATGCTTCCGCGGTTGACCAAAATTACGAGTATAAAGTACTCAGATTTCGGGAGCGAACAAAGAATGCTTTTTTGAAATGTCTTAGATGTGTGCATGTTGGTGTTATACTCTTTGTGTAACCACTTTTTATGTTTGTGTTCGTCAATAAATGTGAATTTTTCCGTAAAAAGAAGTATTCTCATCCTTTCCAGGACTGCAACAATCAGAATAAAATATCGTCTTAATCCAAAAATGCTTTAAGCCTAATCAGAAAGTATTATATTATATATTAAACAGATTAAGAGAATTTGTACATATTTTTTAATTTTTTGTTTAGTTAATTCGAGAAGATCCTTCAATTTGTCAATCAGAATTTTCGATACTTCAGTCACGTGATAAACTTTGATTTTTGCTGACTGAATCGCCCTTCTGATATGATAGGAAATACTGATCAATTTAAATAATTTAATAATTGATACACAGAAAAAGTTTAAGGGCCATATTCACAATTGACATTGAAATACGTATTTTAGTTTATATAATTTTACACAATATGCATAACATACTTAAAATAAAAAAAAACATTATTAATAGTTATTATTTTCTATAAAATACAACCTTTGACAATAAAGCTCGGTGAATAGTATTATAAATTAACGTAGATGAAATATTAATGGAAGTTACCTTACTGTCCTTTGAAATAGTCATTTCCCATAATTATGTGCCCCTGATATCTGTTATTAAAGTCCCAGAAACTTTGCCAGAAGTTTTCTTTTGGGATGGAGTTCAAAAGCCTCGTCACGTTTCGTTGGATGTTAGGAATATCATCAATATCAATAACACGTTTTTCTCATCCCTAAATTCTAGATAACGATTTGTCGCACGAATTTACGGTTAATCTACTGTTCATCAGCTATCATGCGCACCGTTAATTGACGATCTTTGGTGATTCATCACCTCACTTTCTCAATGTTTTCGTCACTGACTCAGATCGCCAGTCTTCCGCTACGAGAGAGGTAGATGGCCAACACCTGTCACTATGCATGTGCAACGTTTTGTTTTGCCAGTGTTGCCAGATCGGCTGTTCTGACTTCATTCACTGAACTTTATTGTCAAAGGTTGTAAAAAGAGCTCACTAGAAATTCATTTTATCAAAGTGTTCTTGTCAGTTAAAAAGAATATTACACCCGTTTAAAGTATCAAATAAATAATTGTATTAATTTTTTTGTACAATTTACGAATTAAACAATTTGCATTATGATATAATGTTATTTGAATAATTTGTTGAACAAAATTCAGGCAATTTATATATTTTTTTTATTATTTGTGATTATTTTTTAGGTTTTCAGGAAAAAATGACTATGTTCCTTGTTGAATTTGAAATTTTTTATTTTAACGCTTGAATCATCTTTCTTAGTATCCAGTGGTTTGAAAGTAATATTTCTTTCAAAAGAATTTATTTGTCAAACTTCAAATAATATATTAGTAGAAAATGTTTGTATTCTCCGTAGTACATTTGAAAATTTTCAAATAGATCGAAAATGGACAAATATACAGAACTATTTCATTTTAAATTAAAGATAGCATCGCTCATTTAATTAAACATTCCTATTCACTTAATCAATCGAGTCTATGCTGAACAGGATATTGATTTTATACACTATTAAATAACTTTAAAGCAATATCGTAAACCAGGGGTGTCAAACTTGAGGTACGAACGCACTTTCTTGTTTCTCGGCCAATATATCGATACACAATAAGATATAATAAAATAACAGACTGACATAAAGTAAAAACAAGATAGGTACAATTTACTAAATTTTTTAAAATTATATTCTTTTTTCCTACTATTAAACAAAAAATGTGCACATTTGTTTCGAATACATCTATCATTATTTTTTTAACTTTAAAAACATGCGGCCCTCAACTTAATATAAAACAGAATTTGTGGTTCGTAATATCATATGAATTTGACATGCATGCTGTAGACAAACAAAAGATTCAGCCTTTAAATACGCAGCAGACTATCATCGTTCATTAATTAAACGTATCAATTTCTCACTGAATTGTAAATCTAGCAGATATTCGCATCCTTTTCAAATCAGAATATCTAATTACATGGACATTTTGTTTATTTAATGAAAGAAATTGACGTATATATATATATAATCAAATTGTAGAACAACTACGCTCATTTAATGTTAATTTAATATAGTTTAGATAAAATTTTTATACACTCATATTATTTCAAACCCAATAAGGAAATATGGATAATTATATGAGGTAATAAATAATAAGTATTAATGTTAAATTAATTAGTCATTATTAACCTTTTTAGTTGTGGTATATAACTATACAAAACTAACTATTTTTCTCTAAAATGTCAATAAGAAGAAATTAAGGGAAACATTAAGGTGTCTAGCTAAGGCTGTAACTGTAAAATTGTTGTCATGTGTTCTTATAGATAAGTAATCTATAAAATTAATAAAATATAAAATCATTTTAAATCTGAAGACTAGTAGCTTGATTTGCACTGTACAATACAATCATTTTGATTTGCATTGAATATTTTACACTAAGAATGAGTCACATATGAACAGCGGATATTGTTCTTGCAAAAGTTGTCTTCTTCCTCGACTCCCAAGTTGCAATTTCAACCTAAAGTAATAATACACCAACTGATGGTGTTAACACAATTCAGTGCCGAAATAAAGTTGCGGAGTTCCTTTTCTATGGATATGGGCCTTATATGTTGGTCCAAAGTCATGTTAGGATCCCCGGCAATGAAAGAGCCGACCAAAAAGTCAAGCAGGGAGCAGAGTCGTCCCAACCAGAAGTCCCTTTGACCCCCAGAAGAGCAAAGAGCATTATATCCACATACATTGACAAATTACTGCCATGACCCAAAAAACCAAGAACCTTGGAAAGCCATGGTAAGCCAATAAATATTGTTTTTTATACAACTTCCTCTTGGGAATTCTGACCTATGGAAACCATTAACAGAAAGGTGAAACTCTTCCTGCAGTTTCCCTCTCGCTTTGTGGAAATTATGACCTTATCGCTATTTTTAATTTTATTTGATCAAAAATTAAACTTCATGAAGTAAAAAAAAATATTATCTTTTTTTATTTCCTTTATCGAAATTATAATGAGAGAGTAAAATAGTTTGTTTGCTAAGAACCGAGTAACATTGCGTTCTTGCTTGCATGCAATCAATTGAATCATGGTACTCCGAGGTGGTTGATCACTTTCCCAAGAGAACTGACCTTGCCTGATAATACTTAACTTCGGTGAGTGGACCAGAACCAGTGCTTTCAGAACACACACAGGTGGATTTGGAAAAACGGTTTATGACAGAAAATGGAACCTAAGAAATATATTTTTAAAAAGAGAAAGTGGGGAGCTCTCTTTTTAAGCAAAATTTACTCACAAGGTGGACATTCGGTGACGTGTATACAAGTCCCATTGATGTCTCTTTTGTAACCGTCCTTACAATCACAACCTGGGCGGCACATAGTCATTTTACAGGTATGGCATATCATGGCACACGTATTGCATTGATCCATGCAATCTGTCTCCTCCTCAATTTCTCCATCACACACAGCTGATAAAAAAAACAAATATTAGTTAAGAAAAATATAAACCTATATTCAGTGCCGATTTAAGCTCATTTCGGGCCCTGGGTGCAGAAAATCTATAGGCCCTCTTGGCACTGGAGAATCGAAATTTATAACCAGAAAATCTGGTTAAGTACAGCTTATCAGGGCATTTCTGGGTGCCCTCCCCAAGTGCCCAATGGATAAACTGGCACTAGCTATATTAATTAAGGAAGTATAAAATTTCGATGTACAGATTGTTTAAATATGTTTGTATCTGATCTGGACATGTCTTTGAAGACTAAGAAAAATCTTGTTCAAAACCAAAATACATAGTTTAGAAAGTAATTTGTTAAATTATTTGAAACTTCAATTACTTCGAAAAATCATTATTAAAATATGGTAACTGCAAATTGCTCTATTTACAATTTAACGAAGAAAACAAAGAGAATAAAATGTTTGATGTTTCTAAGAATTAATATTCTGTTATTAAATATAAGTATAGAATTTAAAGTGAGTTGTATACCATTTTGTTTAGTTTTTAGATAATTACGTTTTCTGTCAGTGTTACAGCTTTAAGCTATTAATTTGTTGCAAGCAATTATTTATCTGATGTTCCGTTTTTTTAATGATACAAAAAACAAGTACTATACGTTTTACATTCACAAGCTACTCATGATGACATAGCAATATAAGGGTTCAAATACTTACGATCATCACAATCTTCTGGCTCGACGCAGCTACCATCTAAATCTAAGATGAGACCATCCTTACAGTAGCAACCGGGTTCGCAATTCGTTGGATGGTCCACACAGGCCTCTGCTCTAGCGAAGTTCGGACAGGTGTTGTGACATTTAGGTTTGCAATCCCACCATTCCTCATCCATACCGCAAGTCCCTAGAATTAAATAAAATATATAGAACTTATAATTCTGTTAAACATATTTATATGATGCATATGGTTGAAATAGGTATAATGAATGGTATAAATATTGATAAGATTCGTGATGAATATTACTCAGCACCTGAAATTAGAATTTGGTGAAATAGAAATAAAATATTTGTTTTCTGTAAATAAAAAATATGAACACTGAGAGAATTGAAATTAGATAGGAGAAGATTTCCAGCGAGAGATTAGTGCCTATATCAGGGGTGGCCAATCTTTTTGGGAAGAGTGCCACTATCTAATAAAAAAAATATGTGTGCCACTTCAAACTTTCCAACAAACAAAAAAATAGGAAATGGGGAAAAAACTTTATTTATAGTCTTATTATGGAATTTTTACGCAAATAGCACATATTTTATGCAAGTCCTCTCTCTCTGTATATATAAGTAGTGGAAATTTAAAAATAATGTGATAAATAAATATAACTCAAGAGTTTAATTGTTAATTTTTTTCCAGTTTCTATCAGTTAGGTTAGGCATAAAATAAAAATGATTAATCAGAATTTTTTTTTAAAATCCTAAATAATTATTATTCATGTTTCTACTTTTTAAATGGGGACTCGACTTTCTGGTCATTAATACTTTCTAAATGGAGGTTTTCAATTAGTATATTCTTTACTGAGTCATATTATACGTAAGAATTAGTTCTCCAAGATGCTAACAAAATCGGGTTGCTTTAGGTGTGCACACATCAGTTTCTTTTTCTTCTCCAAAATCGAGGCAAAAAAAGCAAAAAGTATGTTCACAAAAGAAGATATATGATCAATCAGGGTTGGGAAAGAACAATATTTCCCTGGAAATCTAAATCTAAATGATTTAAAAATCTTATAGTAATGGCATGAAAAACTAAATCTCAAAGCCTACATTCCTTCTCGAGAAACAAGCACTCACTGGGCACAGTTCATTGTTTACTTCCTGATATTTTAAAACATTCTCTTTCATATTCCGAAATCCCATGACTGTACTTCCTTTGGAAAACTAACGCTCACAACAATATGTGATGGAGGGTTGTCTACATTATAATTTTCTATTGTAATTTAATTAAGGTATCCGACTACGTTCGGAACCGTGATTTTGCAAAGCGCATAAATGGATAATTTTCATGATATTTAGTGTCACTTAGATTAGAATATATGCATAAGGACATTTTGACAAAAAAATTAATTTAAATATATTTTGGCAAAAAATTAACTTAGAATAATCTTTTTTCCAAACGTTCTCCTTTTATAAAAAAGGCTTCTATAATAATAATATTTTGCCTGTATATAGCTCAGACCTCTCTACAGAGGCCCAACTAGAATTTTTGAAATATATAACTTAGAAGTGGGTTTATTCATATTTTACGTCAACAGAGGGGAGAAATTTTAAGAAAAAAACGCCAATAATTATTTCAATTGCTGGTAACTCTGAAAATAATGTGAATTTTTCAAAAATTCTAGTTGAGCCTCTGTAGAGAGGTCTGAGCTATATACAGGCAAAATATTATTATAATAGAACCATTTTTCATAAAAGGAGAACATTTTGAAAAAAGATAATTCTAAGTTAATTTTTGGCCAAATTATTATATTTAAATAAATTTTTTTTTTGTCAAAATGTCCTTAAAATAATTTTATGCATGTATTCTAATCTGAGTGACACTAAATACCATGAAAATAATCCATTTATGTGTTTTTATAAAATCACGGTTCTGAACGTAGTCGGATACCTTAGGTGCATTTAAAATTAATTTTGATGTTTTGCTTTGTCTGAGCCAACCACCTTTCAATAAAACAATAAAAAATTAGTATTTATTATAATTTTTTCAAAATTTCAAATTTTTCTATGAGTCTTCGTGTGCTACTTTTACAACTCAGCTGTGCCTCGCTATGACACGCGTGATGTGGGTTGGTCACACCTGGTCTATATTCAGAGTTAGGGACATCTGAACACTTCTTGGGTACTGGGTCTCTATGCAAATGTAGGCTGTGCTTGCTAGCCTTTGTCGACAGTATAAAGAATACGTTGTCAAATACTCGTACTACCCGTAACAATTAAATGAGCGTGATTTACAAAATCTCTCAAACCTGGGCCCAAACTGTTTCGACCGACTTGCCATTGTTGTCAATTAGTATATAGTTCAAAATATTCACTTTTTCGGGGAATATAATAAGAAATCCCATTTGGCGATGAAAAGAGCTATTTGAATCATTATTGAATTATTCTGAGATCAAGACGATGTTTCTCCCCGAGGTCTTGGGTGCGAGCCCATGCTTTACAACGTCCCTGCTCAGGATAACAGAAACAAAACTAAGAGATAGCCAACTAGGAAATTTAACAAAATGGAGTGTGTACACGCTAAAATAATTTAAAATAAAAATAAAAAAGAGAAGGAAAAAACCCCGGTGGAATAGTACTGTTCTCAAGCCGTTCTGTTGGTGAGTTTCGACATGAAGTGGAAAGGGAGACTTTAAAAAAAATTTAAATGAATTAATCAACGATTATTGTTACTTCAGTGGTATTTTTAGGAATCACATTTTGTTTTCTTGTGTGTATATGATTGTACGGGATGTATGGATGAGTGAAAAATTGTGTTTGAACTTTAATTATGGTTGATTTATTTATTATTTATGAATCTTGTACTTCGAAGAAACATGAGAATGATTGGTGACGAGCTTCGCAATTTGGAATCACAGTGTAAAGAATGCTATTTAAGCTGACATTTACTCTGAACTACCAAAGCACGCCAAAATGTGGATCTTTAATTATGGGATTGATGTGATTTTCAATTGTAATATATACACTTCCACAGATAATTTAAAGATACAAATGCTAATAAAATAAATTTCGAGTTCTTTGGGTGTGACATAATATCCAAAGTAATAAGAATGCATTACACCTAAAAGACAGATTATGAGCCAAAAGAAGAAACATACTTTCAGTCTGGTTTTGCAGATTGCATTAAGACAGCCTTTCTCAAACTGTGGGACGCGCCCCTTTTGGGGGCCGCAAGCATGTCGAAAATAAAAGATTATTTAAAAAATATATTAATTTACTGAAAAAGGAATCAAAACAGAATAAATTTTGAGATTATAAGAAATCAAGTACACATTTACATTGATACAATATATTTATGAATGCAACAGTACTGCACAATGTATTTGATAATCAACTTATCAATACTAAATTAAGAACAAGTTTAATACTGACTAGTGCCTCCGCTGGGTTTATCGTGCAGAGCAGTTTTCCAAAGAAAAGTTTAATATTAGATATGTTTACTCTGTCTTTTTCTATATTTAACTGAGATCTCTGTTTTGTCTTTAAAACAACCACTGCAAAAAATCCAGTTTCACAAAGGTAGGGTTGTTCGAAATGGATGATTAGACTTAAGAAATAAGGGATTGAGGAAACAGATACTTAATTTAGTTAAAAATTGTTTTTCAATCTGTTCCAGTTTAAAAACTAGAAAGGAAAAGTAACGTAATACTTATCTTGTTATTTAAATGTAACTTACTTAAAATATCTATTACTCAAAAGTAACGCATACAAAGTTTAATACTTATTTTGATAATTTGTATGGGTTATATTTAAGGTCGCATTATAGCTTTAGCGTCAAAGTACTCTATTATTGCATTCAATACATTGTTATTGTATGAAATGGGGACCATGATGAAAATTATGATTGAAAACTGGGTCGCAAATATTGAAAGTTTAAGAAGCACTGCATTAAGATGTACCCGAGAAAAAAATATTATATCGTTTGTAAAACATTTGTATATGATAGACACGTATAAAACAGATGACATTAACTCGGGCATCATCATCATTATTACGTCAGTCGAGATCTGCAGTTGTATAATTAGTTACAGATTTTTTTCTCTTTTGAAAGATTTAGAGCTCACAGTATGTTATTTAAAGCTCGGAAAAAGGCACAGATCATTGAAAGATAAAAAAGAATATTTAGAGGAAACCTCCTACCAAAAGAATATATTTCTCTGAACGCAGGAAATGTTTTTGTGATCTAAATTAACTGTAGAGTAGGTTTCAATGTAGCTGAAAGTGCCCTGGAAAAACTAAAACAACAGCAGAAAACCTTTGGTAATCCCATCAGAATATTATCTCTGATAGAGGTTCAGCGTTCACTTCAAAATTATTCAACGACTACTGTGATGAAGAATACATTCAACATCTACAAATAGCAAAAGGTGTTCCTTGAGGAAACGGACAAGTTGAACGAATTCATCGAATTTTGATTCCAGTTCTCACCAAGCTATCATTAGACGACTCAACGAAATGGTACAAATACGTCGACAGATTACAGAAAATACTAAATAGCACTATATGTCGCAGTACAAAATGGACACCATTCGAACTATTAGTGGGAACCAAAATGCGTAACAAGGAAGACATCCTAATCAAAGACTTACTGCTAGAAGAAATGGCGAAAGAATTACTAGAACAACGCGAATTTTTAAGAAACGATGCAAAAAAGAACATCGAAACCTTACAGTCTGAAAATAGAAAGACGTAAAACAGAAGATGAAAGAAAGCTTCGTTATACAAAGAAGGTGATTTAGTAGCCATCCAAAGAACCCAATTTGGAGCTGGACTGAAACTAAGACCAAAGTTCTTAGGCCCTTACAAAGTAACGAAAGTTAATTCTAAGGATAGGTATGAAGTGGAAAAGGTTGGTCAGCTTGAAGGACAGAACTCAACCACCACTTCAGCTGATTTGATGAAACATTTTTATGCTTAATATAATTTTTTTATTTGTTATTATTTTTAATTTTTCTCAAACTATATCCCTCTTGAGAAATTAATAGATGTTCTATAGTAACACTCGTTTCCATTAATCATTTTATATTCACTTGTAACATTTATTATATTTTCGTATTATTCTTTATCTTTCTATTGATACGAAGGATTTTTTTTCATGGTTTAGTTAATTGTAGATCACAACGTAGAATATTTTGTAATTATATGCTTTATTTTAGGTCCGGAATTGTGAATATTAGGTATACATATTTTCATTTGTAATATTTTATTTTATTATCTTTAAGAACCGTATTATTTGTCTTTATTGCATCCACATTCTAATAATCATCAGATTTATAGTTGTAACTAAAAATAGTTTATATTTAAAGTACTTTAGCTCTCAACATTTTGTAAGTGCTGAGAGACCAGCTCTGTCAGGAGAGGGTGATTTTGTAGGATTTTCCCTTTGAAACATTGTTAAATGGTCCTTTTCAGAGGACCATTAATGTCAATTTTGCTTATTATCGCATTCCGAAGCAGCGCCGTCTAGTGAGCTTTCGTAGCTCCGGCTTGAATAATTTTTCGGCAGAGGCTTACTAACTAACCACCGCTGACACGTCACGTTTTTAGTGCATTTCGCGCTCAGCGCGATACCAGTCCTAACGTCCAAGCATGAGAAAGGTAATTAATTTCCCCGTCTTCTAAAAGGTAATTAATTTCCCCGTCTTCTAAAGGTATAACTCAACTTTCAATTAACCTAATTTCTGCATGTCTTTCTCTTTGTAAATATTCCTCTTTTGTAAATATTTCCCTTTAACTTTAAATGAATTCTTTTTTACTTAAATGAAGTATCTGTGTTTAAATGACTTTGATTCAATTAATTCATCACTCATCCTTAAATACTTACCCCTAGACAACCACCTCGCCAATCTAAAATCCCGCCATCTGAAGAGTCTGATTTTTATTCGAAGATTTATTCGGATTCCCACATGTATATATACATGTATATATACATATATATATACATATATATACATATGTATATACACATATATATATACATATATATACATATGTATATATACATATATATACATATGTATATATACATATATATATATATGTATATATACATATGTATATATATATGTATATATGTATATATATATATATATATATATATATATATATATATATATATATATATATATATTCTTTCCATCTGACAAAAGTAAAATTTCAATGGGTTCAACACATAATGGTCTCATAATTAAGACAAACATGTGTTCTCCATTGAATTCAAAGCAAACATTAAACTAATTGTATTTTTGTTGTTCTATTTGTAAAACTTAGGTAAAATTTCCGATTTCATAATTGGGTAAATATGTTCAAATGTTTATTAAAAATATTTCTTCAGGAGGATTTTAAAATTTAAAAACAAATCTTATTTATACATTTATTTTTAAATGAAATGCATTTTGTACACCTTTATGTGCGTTATTACTGTCGACAAACATGTACTTTTTACGAGAAGGTATCTGCCACCAGAGCAAAAGTTTGCAAAAACGAAGTTAATGAATTGATTAGATGGAAACACATATCTTTTATTGTGTGACTATGACGTCACATGAGTTTTTGAATTGATTGGCTAGAAACACGTGCTTATCATTATTATGTGACTACGACGTCACATGAATTAAGCGCATACACCAGCTCCATAAAGAAAGAAAGCCAGTGAAAGAAATTACTTACATTCGAAACAATCATCTGGGGATACGCAGAGCCCTTTTTCGTCGATGAGGAGTCCTTTGTTGCAACCACATCCTGGCTCACAAAAGTCAGGACAGGGTTCATCGCTGTCGTAGTTGAAACAAGTGTGTTGGCAATGGGGCACACAAGCATAGTAACTTTCATTCTGGTAACACTCAACACCTGAGTAAAATATTTGGATGCATAAAGTTATGAACATAGAATTTATATATATACGTATAATTATATACAATCTTGGTTAAAAAAAAGAAAATCTTAAAGCATATGTAATTTCAAGTTATAATCATGAAAAATGATAAATTTGTTTTAAAATTTCTTACTTCGAAATAAAAGTGTAGACAGCGAAAGGTAATGTTAAGAAAGTGATCGTACATAAACATATTTTCGAATAAATTCATCACAATAACAATATCATCTGTTTTTTAAAGTTTTTTTTATGTAATAGTGGCAAAATATTGTTTGATTTGATGTAAAAAATAGCGGACGATAATCGTAATCGCAAAGGTGCAACAAATGACTTTCTAAACTGAATACTTTTCACCTTAAACGTGGTAGTAAATTACTTTGAATGTTGTTAAATTAGCAATGAATGTTGTTAAATTAGCAAATTTATCCCCCATTCGACTGTACAGACATAAAGTATGATGTAAGTTTCAGAGGGGAAAATTGAACTGAAAACCAAACGAGAAATTACCGTTCTGCAAAGCTAATTCGACATGAAAATAAATTTATTGTTAGAAGTGTGAAGGATTATGTTCGATAAGTTTTTCGTATTATAAAATATATTAAATTCTCTCTATTTAAATTTCTTTTCTTTATCTTGAATTAATTTTTAATTCACTATTTAAATTATACAGTATTTATATATACTGTTTAGATTGAAATTCTCTTCCATATTATTATCGTCTGCTCTTACACTAATTTATCGGATTATTTAATTTATTTACTGAAAAATAATCCTTTGTTGTTAAAGTTCTTTTGCTTGTGTTGGCATCGCTTGTAATTATTCTAAATATGTTTTTTCAGTTAGAGAAAAGAGAATCGTTATGCATAATCGAGATGCAGATTGAACTTAACACGTAAGTAATTTTTATATGATTTAGAGGTATTATTTTTCTGTTGATCTTTTTCGTCATTTTAGTGATTATACGAATAAAAGGCGTTCATGGAATAAACTTTAGCTACTATTAATCACAATCACTGTAAAACTTTTTACAGAATTCAGTTCATGGTTATAATCTTTTTTTTTGTCCTGAAACTATTCAAGAAGGGCTGAGATCTGAAAACTTTTTGAGTCCAAAGGGCAAAAAGCTCAGATAGATAAAAAAATCACTTCACCAAAACAGGTCAATATTTTTATTGGAATTTCATATTGTTTTTACAATGAGTAAATTTGATATTTTTAGTTTTTATAGAGATACGGAGATAAAATTTGGAATTTAATGCTAAGAATTTAATTTAAACAGCGAAGTGAACAAAAAATGATAACACTTTTGAGTAACATAATAAATATTAAATTATTTCTATTAGATTAATTGTAAAACTGTGCATGCAGCGTATTACAATTAATTAAAATATTAAATGTTCATAAAATTTGAAAAGTTTTATTTTAAAAAATTGAAGAAGCGTTTCTTTCGTAATGTAATTCAAAATAAATTTTAAAAAAATATTATTTATATTTAATGTTGTTTTTCTAATCATTTATAACTGATACAAAATAATTTGCTGACAACAAAAAAATATGGATACAATAATTTTACCTGCAGGTGGTTCTATTGTGGTGTAGTTATTAAGAGGGCTTTCATGAAATTTTTCAGTAGTAGTGCCAATCAATGTCGTAGATTCATCTGAAAATATTAAATATATAAATGCCATCTCAAAAAAGAAAAAAAAAATCTACAATTTTTATAAAAATGTATATACATAAATAAATATATTTCGAAATTTTTTTCAAAAACAATTCTACAATTATATTTTGAAAAACAGTATATATCGGTTGAAAAAAAAATTCTCTCTTTTTTTTTCTGTTAAATTAAATATATACAGTGGGCCACAAAAGTGTTCATACACCTTCAATTTCTTATAAAATTTAATGTTTTCGACTAATAAGAACTAATATATTGTAATTGTAATTTTTTAATGATATCTGCGCCTTATTCTTAATGGAATGACATAATTAATTTTCTAAAAATATTATAACTATTTTTTTAAAAAATTAATTATCAAAAAGCTACTAAAAATTACGCCACAAAAGTCTTCGTACACTTAACAAAAATCTCAACTTAGCTTTAAATATTGTATTTCTTTCATAATTTAGTTCTTAGTAGGATATCTTTTAGTGTCCACAACAATTTTTAAGCGTCTTGGTAAAAATTTAATCAGTTTTTTGTAATTTCTGAATCGATTTTCCTCCATTCCTCTGTTATTATTGTTTTTACTTCGCATTTTGTGTTTATTTGTCACGTTTTCTTTTTTTTACATCAGAATCTCCCCAAGTATGTTCTACTGGGCTAAATAAAGTGATTGAGGAGGTATTTTCATAATTTGGGGTCAGTTATAGAGACACCAGTGGCGTACAATAAAAGCAGTACACTTGGCGTCATTACCCTGTTAAAAAATTAAGTAGTCTCCAATATCCAAATTTCGGCCAGATAATTTAAAATTTCTCTTTTCAATAATTAAATAGAGCTCATGATTCATAATACCAAGAAAAAATACCAAATTATCTAATTTTGAGGCCAATTTACACCCCACGCCAGAACACCTTCACTTCCATACTGAAGCATGGAAGTGAAGGAGTTCTTGTTCCACATAAATTCATGGGATTAAACTCCTTATTTTTTAATTTACAAACTATTATAGGCTCATCGGAACATAAAATACTGAATTGTCTGCCATCCCAATCAATTTGCTGTCAATTTTGAATTTTCTGAAACTTAATTCCAAGAATCTAGTTGGATGAACAAAACATGGAAGTAGAAGTGTTCTTGCGGGGGTATAAATCGGCCACAGAATTAGATAATTTGGTATTTTCTGTTGATATTGTGAATCATGAGCTCTATTTAAATATTTTAAAGAGAAATTTTAAATTATCCGCCCAAAATTTGGTTATTGGAAACGACTTCATTTTTTAACAGGATAATGATGCCAAGAGCACTGCTCTCAATGTACACCACTGGTGTCTCTAACTGTCCCCAAATTATGAAAATACCTCCTCAATCACTTTATTTATCCCAGTAGAACATACTTGGGGAGATTTTGATGTAAAAAAAGAAAACACGACGTATAAACGCATAATGTGAAGTAAAAACAATAATCACAGAAGTATGGTGGAAAATCGATGCAGAAATTATAAAAAAACTGATTAAATCTATGCCAGACGCTTAAAAGTTGTTGTGGACACTAAACGATATCCTACTAAGTACTAAATTAAGAAAGAAACACAATATTTAAAGCTAAATTGAGATTTTTGTTAAGTGTACGAAGACTTTTGTGGCGTAATTTTTTAGTAGCTTTTTGATAATTAATTTTTTTAAAAAATAGTTATACTGTTTAAAAAAATCAATTATGTCATTCTATTAAGAATAAGGCGCAGATATCATAAAAAAATTACAATTACAATATATTAATTCTTATTAGTCGAAAACATTAAATTTTATAAGAAATTGCAAGTGTACGAACACTTTTGTGGCCCACTGTATATATATACATGTAATTTAAGTATGCTATTTTTTTTTATCGTAAACAGCGGAAAAAAGTAAATTTTTTGTTACTTAAAAACAAAACGTCTGCAATTATTAAAAACTAGCCGTTATACCCACCCGCTTCACTGGGTATTTCACAATGTTGTATAAATGTATACTGTTAACATATATATGAATTATAGATATCTAGCATTAAGAATTCGATTGTTTTGAAAAATATATTTGTAGCTTTAACTCTCACCTCTTGATATAAAAAGGACATAAATTATAACATCTAATTTCTATTTATATCTAAATTAGAAGTAGAAAGATTGTTTCGCGCTCACTTAACCTAATAATCAAGTGGATTTCCACCAAAGCAACTTTCAGTGGATCTCTACTCCATAAAATAAACACATGCGTGCTAAATTTCGAGTCTTAATCTAACAGAGCAAAAACGAAATTTTTATAATCAATACCTTGTTAGACCATTCTTAGAGGATTCCAATTCAACAAAAGAAGTATGGAAACCAAGTTTTATTATTATAGTCTTAGCAGTTCGAAAACGGGAATTTTATCTATCAATACGCCCCAATAACTCTCCCCGCTTAACCCTGGAGTTGATTTCCGTAAAATCCATTCTTAGTGGAACTCTATTCAACTAAAGAAACGTGCTCAACAAATTACAAGTAAATGGGTTAGATTCAAAAACAGGAATTTTTCTATAACACGCCTTAAGCCCTCGCAATCCCACTCCTTTGGGGGTCCGTTTTCGCAAAACTCTTTGTAAAAGGAACTCTATTCCATGAAAGGAACATACCTTCTAATTCTCAAGCAGGTGCGTCTATTAGTTGAAAAGCGGAAATATGTATCTATTACGCCCCTTAATTCCCCTCAATGATCCTTTGGGATCAATTTCCCCCCAAACTATTTTGTAGCGGATCTCTACACCATGAAAGGAATCCGCGCACCAAATATTAAGACTGTACGTCTAATAGTTTAAAAATGGAAATAATTATCTATAGCGCCCCTTAAGCCCCCGCATCGCCACTTAGGAAGTGATTTTCACAAAACCCATCTTTTAGCGGTTCTCTACTCAATGAATGGAATCTGCTTACTCAATTTCAAGATTTTTCGCGCTGGTGCACATTAAGTCTTTTGAGACTTAATTTGGTGTAGTGGGGAAGTTTGGAAAGTAGACTGCCAATTTATATATATATATATATATATATATATATATATATATATATATATATATATATATATATATATATACGAGTCGTCCTCTCGTCACTTGAATGAGGTTCATCAGCAATAGACCTCATGTTGCTTTAGAGTAAGACGTTAATAAATAATCACTTGCTCATAATGTGGTGTTTATATTATGGCTTCATTACTTTTGTCTTCATATCTTTTTTATTACAAAATTTGAGTGGTCTTTGATTTTTTTCAAGTTTTGACTTATAAATGTTGTCTGCTTCATTGTAGTTATCTTAATTTCTTCAAGAGCCTTTTGCTGCAGTCACGATTTCAGGAGTTTTCTCTGTTAAAATAGGATACCCTTTAACCTCTTCGTCTGCTTCTAGGCTCAACTGAATGCTCTGCAGTGTAACATTTTCATCATCTCAATACAGAATGCTGTGAAAATTTAGAATCCAGCTATGATCATATTTTTTGAGTTGCAGTAATGCACTTGTAATTTGTCCAACACATTTTTTAAAGACCTGGAGGCCTTACTTCGGCTCACTATCACAAACTTCCAACATATAAATGTACACGACAAAGCAAACAACTCTTTCCTCAATAAGCTTCATCCCAGACGTGTTTTTTTCAGCTCTGGATACTTAGGTACTGTCGGGTAAGTAACTATCTCCAATACAGCTGATGCTAACTAGCTTTTTACCAGCATATTAATAACGAATTTTTAATGACAGTCCGGATTAATCGGCTTCTGGTAAAATGGGATTAAAATTAATAACGGCTTACTGTATCATGAACCATTTTCCTCAAAGAAAATATTAAAAAATAGGAAAGATAGAAAACATTAGCAAATAAAAAGCAATTGACATTTAGAATTTTTTCAAATACTCATAAATAAATCTACAATTCAAAAGAGAATGAAATATTGAACATTTAATTTAATTGTCATTTTCTTGATGTATCTCGTGATACAAGAGCTATTTGCTGTCAATCGTTTGTTTTAGAGTTCAACTAAAATTACGAATGATATCCATAAGATATTTTTTATTTTAAAACAAGACTAAAAAATGTGTGTGTGTGTGTGTGCTTTAAAATGCTTAGTTTTAATTTTATATTTTCAAAGACTGTTGCAGGACATTGCTTCATGTTGTGAAATATTTAGCTCTTTTAAATTTATTTTCTTTATTTTGAATTAATTTTTAATTGACTGTGAAAATTATTCAGTAGTTATAGATATTGTTTAGGTTGAAAATTCTCTTCCATATTATTTATCGTCTGCTTTAATTCAATATAATTCATATTGTTGTTGTTGTTGTTTTCTAATGCGACCTGTCTGACGTAGTCAGATCGAGGCCCACGAAATTCATCGTGGCATGGGTAAGAGGTAATATAATTCATGTAACTCTAACTTATCTGATTACTTAATTTATCTGCTCGTATATAATCGTTTGTTGCTTAAGTTATGCTGCTTACATTGGCACATCTTTTTTAATTATTCTAAATAGAGTTTTTCAGTTGGAGCAAATAATCGTAATACGTAATCGACGCGGGTTAAACTTAAGACGTATTTAATTTTTAAATATTTTTTTGAGACATCATTCATATGGAGATGTTTTTGATTAATTGAATGATTATAAGAATAAAAACTCTGAGAAATAAATTTTTGGCTACTATTATTCATAATGGATTTACTTTAATCCGAATAGTATTTACTTCTAAAAATGAAGCATTAATTCTCGTGATATGTATAGAATTTAAATCTTTATCATAAAGTATATTGCTATCATCTATTAGTAAAAGAAATAACTACTTTAAAACACGATACACGCGTTTGTAACGTTTGAAACAGTGCAAAATCCAGATGGATTCGTGCAGCGCGTTCATAACGTTAAAGGATAGATTGAGATGTAAGAGCTCAGGGCGTTCGCAACGGTCTAAGGCAGGGATGCCCAACCTAAATTGGTTGGTGGGCCAAGTAAAAATTTACTTAACTGAGGTGGGTCGCACATATCAAAATAGAAAAAAAATATTCAAAATATTTTACTATCGTACAACATTCAAAATATTTTGTTACCTTACAATTAATGTGACACTTGTGTTTTTGTATTTTACTTGAGATTTTTTTAATAACAGCGGATAATTTAGTTGACGCGCATCGTAGTTGATTGGTCATGTTTTAACCGAGCAACCTGCTGCGATACTTTGATTTTACCAGGTTTAATTTGGAAAAAAATGACTCGCAGCGATAAGTAGTTCCAAATGCTGATATAATGCGCATAGCCAATCGTTTTAAATTTGGGAGTTTATCTTTGAGGATATATTTTTGATAATATTCAATCTTATTCTTTTCGCACAGGCCTTTTAGCATTGATGCTTGATTGTAATTCTATTAGCTCCATTTGTAAATTTGGAGGCACTGATTCCACCTCTACATTAAATGGAGCTAAAAATATTGCAAACATTACCTCAAATTTTTGTATGAAGGAGAATCTGGTGTTGAATTCTTCAAATAATTTTCCGATTTCAATACAATATTTGAAGAGGTTTTTATGGTCACTTTTATAGTCATTTAACAATGGGAAATGAATCAAATTGTTTGACCGCAATTGATTTTCATAAAGCTGCAGCTTTGCTACAAAGGCTTTTATATCTTGATAACAATCGGTTATCAACTTATTTTCACCTTGTAACTTCTGATTTAACTCTCATTCAGTTTCATTGTTATATCTGTTAGAAAATATAAATCTAGAAGCTATTGGTCATTCGAAAGTTCACTCGTATTATGACCATTATTGTTCATGAAAGTTTTTATTTCTTCCCTTAATTTCCAAAATCGCAATAAGCAGTTTCCGCGCCTTAACTACCGAATTTTAGTGTAATAAATGATATCACCGTGTTGGGTGACAAGTAAAACTCTAGAAAAAGGTCTCTCTCAGTGGACTGTAGTTTTTATTACTTGTAGCTCAGCTCGCTCGATTCGACTCCTTTCTCAATGGAGTCAGAGGTTACATAGATTCGTTAGACACTCTGAGCGCTAGAGGGCGCTCTACATTTACATACGTACACTGAACATGCCGCCCGGCCTTGCAATGTTTTTCAACATGCAAGATTTACAGAACATAATCATAAAGATAACACATAGAAATATAATACTTCAAAATACAAACAAAACAACATACAAATGAAGACAATGTAGAAAGCAATTGATAAATCACACAGAATTTTTAAAAAAATACTATTCTACACACAAACATTACTATCTGAAGGGTTACATATGCTACTTCACACACACACTGTTTCAATTGGTAGAATGCACAGTTTCGAAATGGGTCTCTTAAATATACCTCTAGTGGTTTTGACTTCCACTACTCTTACTTTAGAATCCTTTCCTGGATAAATATTGTTGATTCTACCTAATGACCATTGACATGAAGGTAAATTATCCTCTTTTATTATAACCATATCTCCAATTTTAGCATTCTTTTTCTCGAAATGCCACTTATTTCTCTGCTGCAAACTATTTAGATAGTCTACACTCCATCTTTTCCAAATTAATTGAATTATTTTTGTAATTTTCTGCCAATTATCCAACCTATTTTCATTTAAATTAGTTAAATCAGGCTCAACAATTGATGTAATTGATCTACCTATCAAAAAATGAGGAGTCAATACATTTAAATCATCTAAGTCAGAAGATAATGGGGCAAGAGGACGAGAATTTAACATCCCCTCTATTTGGATAATCACGGTCAGAAACTCTTCATATGTTAATCTAATGTTACCTACTACTCTCTTTAAATAGAACTTAAAAGATTTAACGCCTGCCTCCCAGAGACCTCCAAAATTTGGGGCTCTAGGGGGAAGAAATTTCCAATCTATTCCTTCAGAGGCCATATAACTTGCAAGTGCCTCATCAGGTTTACACACCAAATTAAACATTTTTTTAAGTTCTATATTTGCACCCACAAAATTTGTTGCATTATCAGAATACAACTTAGCACATTTACCTCTTCTAAATATAAAACGCTTAAGTGTAGCAATAAATGCATTAGAGGTTAAATCAGTCACAATATCTAAGTGCACAGCTTTAGAAACAAAACATATAAATATACAAACATAGATTTTGTTATATACACCTTTTCTATGCCCTTTATACTTAATGTAAAAGGGGCCACAGAAGTCCACACATGACACATTGAATGGATAATTTTTGATAACTCTATCCTTTGGCAAGTCAGCCATTATTTGATCAGTGCAAGTAGGATTGGCCTTACAACAAATTACGCAATTATGAACAACATTTCTACAAATATTACGGCCATTCAATATCCAAAACTTTTGCCTGATCTGATATAACAAGGATTGTGGACCACTATGTAAAAACTTTTTATGAAAATACTCAACTATTAAATAAGTCAATTTATGTTTCGAAGGCAAAAGAATTGGAAATTTCTGGTTATAATTAATATCACTATTTCTCAATCATCCTCCAACTCTCAAAATCCCTTCACTATCAATAAATGGATTGAGTGTTCTTACTCGACTGTTGGAAGGTACCATGGCAGAATTTTGAATACCATTCATCTCTACTTTAAACTCTTCCTTTTGCACTAATTTCAATAAAAGCTGTTCAGCCTTTTTTAATTCTCCTAAATCTAGAGGCCCAATTCTTTTGCTTTCTTTGCTCTTACAATTATAAACAAATCTACAAATAAAACTTAAGACACGAATAATTTTAAAATAGTCATTACTAAGGTTAAGTAAATTATTTACAAAAGAGTTAGTAGCAGAATCAAGAAAAAAGTTAGAAAGGTCACTACAGTTTTTAAGTTCACCTGGATCCTTGATCACTGCAACATGAATTTGTCGTTGTGGGTACTGGTTGCTCATCAGAAATTTAGGACCATTCCACCACAACTCACAGATTTTAAGTTTTAGAGAATCCATTCCTCTGGAAACGAAGTCGGCAGGATTGTCCTCTGTTGCCACATAACGCCATTGCTCACTGGAAGTCATCTCCTGGATTGTAGCAATCCTGTTAGCCACAAAGGTTTTTAGTTGATATGACTCCTTCCTTATCCATGACAAAACTATCATGGAGTCACTCCAAAGAAAAGTATTAGTCACATTTAATTTTAAAGCTTGCTTGACACGATGCACTAATTTTGCTAACAGCACAGCGGCACATAGCTCAAGTCTGGGAATCGTTGTTTGCTTGGTAGGCGCAACTCGGGATTTACTAGCAATAAGATGTACAAGCATCTTTCTATCTGATGTTATGGATTTGCAGTAGACGACAGCTCCATATGCTGACTGGGACGCGTCGGAGAATCCATGCAGCTCTATCACTTCCGGTTGCTCTAGCACAATGCATCGATTGATGTTGATGTCATTTACTACCTGAAGTGATTCGACAAATTGTCGCCATTCTCTATTGATTGTATCTGGAAGCAAATCTGTCCAATCAATCTTTAACATCCATAATTTTTGAAGGAAGATTTTCGCCTTCGCCACCACAGGACCTAAAAGACCTAGAGGATCATATATCCTGGCGATGGTTGACAAAACATCCCGTTTGGTATTTAATTCGTGCAAGTCTATTTTTACTCTGAAGGAGAAGCAATCATGCTTGGGGTTCCAATAAACACCCAACACTTTTATCTCTGATGAATCTGAAAAATCATAATTTTCGGAAACCTCAATCAATTCCGTATTATTTCCGCACCACTTATGCAAAACTATACCTCCTTTAGCGAAGATATTGATCAGTTGATTTTTCAGTTCTTTTGCTTCTAATAAAGTCTCTGCACCGGTAAGTACATCATCAATGTACATGTCACTCATCACAACTGAAGACCCTAATGGAAAATTCCCTGCTTCATCTAGGGCTAATTGTTTTAGCGTACGTGTCGCTAAAAATGGTGCACTCGTTGTTCCATAGGTCACAGTTGACAACTCAAACGTTTTTATTGGTTCGTCCATGTTCTCTCTCCACAGAATGCGCTGAAGTTTACGCTGATCTGGATTAATCCAAATCATTCGATACATTTTTTGCACATCCGCAATGAATGCAAATATGTGCTTTCTAAAGCGAACCATTATTGAAAAAGGTCATTTTGAGCAACTCCCCATTGTATTGTAGAGAGTTTAAAGAATAAACGTTTGTAGTTGCACTCGACGCATTAAAAACTACTCTCAATTTACTTGTTTTTTTATCAGAGCGATAAACACCAAGATGTGGTATGAAATACATTCCACACTCCTCTCTCTCGTCTACCTCTTGCATATGGCCTAGCTCTTTATACTCTTTTAAAAAATCTCTATATAATTTTAAATAGTTAGGCTCACGCTTTAATCTATTCCATAAAGAATTTAATTTTTTAAGGGCAATATCTTTTGATTGGCCTAAACAATTTGGATCCTTTTTAAATGGCATAGATACTATATATCCTCCCGTACTATCTCTAGTATGATTTTTTTAAAATGCTCCTCACAAATTATCGTTTCCTTATTTTTTATTGTCTCAGGTTCAACATTTTCGATTTCCCAAAATCTCCTCATTGTCTTTTCTAAATCGACATTATCTTTGATTAACCCACAGTGAGGTTTATTTTCACTAGAAACTGGAATACTCCCACTCGCAATATAGCCGAAGACTGTATTCTGAAAAATTAATTTTGTATTTAAATAATTTTTGTTTGTCCTGGTAAAAGAATTTCAAAAAAGATTTATGCTCCTAACAATAAATCAATATTTCTCGGAATGTTGAAATTTTCATCCGCTAATTTCTCTCTACTGAAATTACCCAAACTAACGTTAAATGGTTGAGAAGGAATCATATCCGTAATTTGCGGCACTACAAAAACGTCTGCATTAGTTTCATAACTATTTCCTCTATTTGCAATTGTTGCATTAACGCGCGATTTAATCGTTAACTCTGAATTATTTAATCCTGAAACTAAAATGTTTATTTTCTCTCTTTTGAAATTGAGTCTATTCATACACTGTTGCGAAATAAAATTGCTTGTTGAACCACCGTCCAACAGCGCTCTGACTTCCTGCATTTTCCCAAAGGAATCTCTAATGAAACAAATCGCGGTTGAAAGTAAAACGGATTTCGATTTTACGTAACTCGTTGCAGTAAACAGATCTCCTACACCCTGAGAAGACACCTCTTTCGAAATCTCCCCTATGTAATTTATGGGTTTGAACCAACACCGCCTAGATACAAGGCCTGGCTACTGAAATGAGAGAAGCTTGTGACGTCACATATAGTAGGTATAGAAATCCCGCCAGATTTGAAGTTCACTTTACTCGCCTACGCCATTTTGATTGTTGCTCCTGTACAGTTCGCAGCTTTCTACATTTTTATTGCAGATTTTCAATTTATTTGTGATGGTTTTGGATAAGATCATAAAAAAAGGTCTACACTTAGTTGTACAGAATTGCAATAGCAATTATAAAGAAATAAATAGCAATTTTAAAGTACAAATGTTTCGATTCCCAAAAGAGGACATGGATACATTCCCAAAATGGATACAAGCCATTTCAAGAAAAGATTTTGCTCCATCAAAGTATTCGAAGGTAAGTTTTTTAATTTTATTCAATTTATGGAAATTGTAATATCTTTATTTTAAAAGTCTACAAATAACTTTAATAGGTTGTTCGATAAGACCTTTGAAAATGTACTCATTTATTTTTCTTCATGCGAGTTTCTTAAACATTGGCAATTCATTTTTATTTATCTATAATGATAAAGGTGTTTTGTTTATGAAATAAATTTTTTGTAGCCCTAATAAAATTTATATTTTTAAAAATGAGCCCAAGCAAGCATTGTTAATGAGACAAAAACTTTCTAGTGTTTTTGCTATTGCTGCTTTATTTTTGTGTCATTTACCAAACACCTTTTCGTAGAATCAACGAAAGTACCTTAAGTATTAATAGTTTGTTAGCAAAGAAAGCCCATTATGATATACAGCTCGTAGTCAATGTAAATATGGACATAAGCAACAATTTATTGTATATTAATATGATGTGAGATACAAAATGCAAAACACATTCACAACGACAACAACAACAAAAAACTAGCTGATTTTTGAACTATTAGGATGACTTTAAAAGTAAGCTGAAAACAGATAAACATGACTCACAGCGTTAACCTCACAATTCGTTAACTTCATTTTAAAAAAATCAAATTATCAGAGAAATTTTTGTTAATTTTAACAAATATTTTTTTGTTGATGCAAAACAATATATATATATTTAATTTTATAGGTTTGTGAATTACACTTTTTGGATGATGCAACACGAAGATACACCGAAGGGGGTAATATTCTAGGGATGGCATATTACAGTGAACAAGCTGCTACTTCAGCATATGTATTCATGATTCAAAATCTTCTTTCTCCTCTTAAAGAAGTAGTTCATATAATGCCAGTGAAAAAAATCGACGGAGAAAAATTGTTTGCTGTTAAAAAAAATTATCGTAGAACTTGATGGTATAGGATTCAAAGTTATAGATGTAGTTTCTGACAATAATTCTATAAATCAAAAAGCAATGTCAAACTTTTCTGTTCCTCCCAAATTGAGCTTTGTATATCCACATCCTTCTGATTCTTCCAATCCTTTATTTTTTGTTATTGATTCAGTGCACCTTTTTAAATGCATTTGTAACAATTGGATTAATCAAAAAAATGCAGGTCAATGTTTTTATTTTCCAGATTTTGAAGATCATAAGTTTCCATTATTAGAAGCAAATTTTTCTAAATTTGCTTATGGTTTAACTTTGAAGGCTTTATGTCCTACAAATCTTGAAAAACAAAATGCGAAACTTGTGCTTAAGATATTTTATAATTTTGTTATTCAGGGGCTTCAACTATTAGGAGAGCAACATAAACTAATTAGTTATGAAACAACATCAATTTGTATTTCTTTAATTTGTACATGGTGGAAAATAGTTAATGTTAAAACACATTTAAAGGGACAACATTTGCTTGATCCTTATCAGCAACCGATTACTTTATCTCCAGACAACCAAACATGTGAATTCTTGCATAAAATTTTGTCATGGTTAGACTCGTGGAAGGAAAAAAATTTGTACTACTAGCACCCTTACTAAAGAAACACATCTTGCTTTTATTCATACCACATACGCTTTACTTGAAATGTCAAAATATTGCATTAATGAATTAAAATTTCAGTATTTTCTTCTCGGAAAAAATTCAAACAGATGCGTTAGAAAGTCGTTTTGGGAAATATAAAACACTTTCAGGTTCTCAATATTTAATATCAATTCGACAGCTTTATGAAGTAGAAGCTAAACTAAGAATGCAAAAATTTTTACCTCTAACTTTGGTTTCAAACACATGGCCAGCTTAACTTAAAAGACATTTATTTGGAAGATTCGTGTAATGAAAATCCTTTAGAATCATCAGTATTGCATAATTTAAATATTACACTATCTGAAAAAGATTTTCATGATGCTCAGCCGTATCTAACTGTTTTAACATATTTAGCTGATGTTTGTGCCAGAGCAGCACTTAAAAAATTAAAATGTGACTTTTGTTCCAAATCACTTGTTCTTAATAAATCTTTTGAACTAAATTCTAACTATGATTTAATACATAACTTAGACAGAGGAAGTTTATTATGCCCATCGCCAGCTGTTGTTACAGCAGTGCTCTACAACTATAAAATAGTTCAAAAACTTCTTTCTAATGATTATGAAAATATGTTCCTTAAACAAAATAATCAACGTCAAATTGCCTCAGAAATATCGATTAGCTTGATAAATTCAAATGAATTTATGCATGTACTGTGCATGGTACCAATAAAGTTTTATAACATATTTAATTCACATTTGCAACAATGTATAACTGCTTTTGGAAGAAAAAGTACCAAAGATTTAAAGAAGGAAAAATAAATGTGACAACAGTTGAATAAATTGTGTAATCTATTTTTATTTATGTATTTATTTTTCATGTATATATCTATAATTATATAGTATAGATTTTTGTCTAAAAATGTATTTGAAATGTATTTAATAATTCTTAATGCTGTGTGATTGTATTTGATACCAATAAAGCTATTGTTTTTAAATTTGTTTGTCTTTTTTTTTTTGCTTTGAAAAAAATACCTACTTTATTAGCTAAATGAATTACATTTTTACATATGGGGGTGTATTATATTTTCTCTCTATATACATTTATTTTAGGTATATATCTATGCTTTAATATATGTACAATTTATCTAAAACATATATTTTTAACTTATTTTACGATAACCTGTTATATTGTTATTTATGGGAACTTTATTTTTTGGTAATTTTTAATGCTGTTATTGAAGAGAGTGAAGAATTTTTGCTTATTACTGTGCATGATACCAATAGTTTTAAAACATTTTTAACAATGCATAATTGAATAGCTATTGTTGGAGGAAAAATATAGAAACATTTTAAGCAATGAAAAGTAACTGACAAATAGCAAAATAAACTGTGTAATCTGTTTATGTGTACATATTTAATTTCATGTATTTATCTGTAATCATATATGTATGGATTTAATAAAAAATATTTTTGTCAATTTTTTATGGTAATTTTTCATGCTGTTATACAGACAGCAAACTTTTGTTTATTAATTTGATACCAATAAAGTTTTAAAACATATTTAACTATTTTTGAGAGAAAAAGTACTAAAAATTTAAGGAAAGAAAAGTGACAGACAAACAGCTAAATAAACTGTGTAATCTATTTTTAAGTATATATTTATTTTCCTGTATATATCTATAATTATACAGATGTAGATTTATCTACAAATATATTTGAAATTTATTTAATACTAATACTTGATGTGCGATACCAATAAAGTTACTGCTTTTAAATTTGTATGTCGTTTTTTGTATTTCTAATTTTATTTTCCTCTTTGTAACTATTCTGAAAAAAAAATAAGAAGATAAATTTTAAAATTAAGAAATAATCACAGTTACGTAAAAAAAGAAACATACGAATGCAAAAGGCTCTTATAATTTGCTACAATGTAATAAATGTGTTTATGTTCAACGCAATGCATTCGTAGTAATGGATAATCATATACTTGCAATTATTATTTAAATAGGAAAACTAATATTTACTCATGTTTTATGTACATGAAATACAATTTAATGTGATTAATTTACTAATTTTTTTTTAATCTGTAAAAAAAAAGAATATAATTAGTTTATAACAAAAAGTATTCAAAAAAATGCATCAGAGAAGCTCCGTAGGCGATGGACGATTTCTCCCTACTAGTGGTGACGTCACAAATCAGTGGTCAGGCCTTGTATCTAGGAGGTGTTGTTTGAACACAGACGCCTTCGCTGAAAGTTGACTCATCGAGGATTCCTCTGTTTCCGGCTCTTTCTGCCCCCCCAATGAAGAAGGTTGAATGACCCTTTCACTTGTAAAATTTGGGTCTCCAGAGAAACACAAAGAAGAATGATGCTTTTTTTGGCAGCATTTACAAATAACTTTTGATTTACAAAACTTGACTCTATGCAAATTTAAACAATTAAAACACAAGGAATTATTTTTAACAAGTTCTACCCGTTTATTTACTGATAATTGCTTATATTGAGGACATTTATTTAAAAAATGACTATCAGATTGACACAAAACACATTTTTTCCCCTTGACATCTGAGAAAAATACTCTAGACATATTTTTAGAATTTTGATTTTTGCGACAATAATTAATACTCTCACTCAGTGGTTTTCCTCACGATGAATAAAATAAATCAATTTCTTTTCCCAATGTTAAAGGATCAAACCATTTATCTGCTTGTCTGACACTAATATGCGATGCGGTTTCTTTATCTAAAGTACTAAATATTTTGTCTGAAACTATTAATTGTTTTAATACCTCGAAATTTGAAACATTTATCAATTTTAAATAGTATTCCCAATTTGTTGTTAATCTACTCGCAAACTGGACATGGGATTCACAATTTTGCCGTGTTGCTTTCTTAAAATTCTCTAAACTCGATTGAGGAGTTGGCTCAAATTCTTGGAGTATTATGGACTTTATTTTATCATAATTTTTAAGATCCTCATCTTTCAGATATATAATGATATTTGCAGCTTTTTCTCCTAATAAATTTAACAAAATTTCAGGCTTAAATTTATCAGTAACACTTTTGGCTGCAAATGCACGTTCTAATGATAAAAAAAAAAGAAACTCCATCCCTCAGGTTTGTCGGGAATTTTCACTGTAAGTGTGCGGATACTTTTAATTAAAGAATCCACAGAAAAGGAATCATTACAACTAACTTCAGTATTATTGTCTTTATCATTTGCTCGTATTCTCGCTATCTCTAAATCAAGCTTAGACTTTTCTCTTATTTTTTCTAACTCTAATTGCTGACTTTCGTCATACTTCCTTTCTTCGATAATTAAATTTGCTAACTCGTGCACAGAATCAGGATCGTTTTTGTATCTATCACAGTTTTTTATAAGATCCATCAAGTCTAAAACAGTTAATTTATCACTCACACACAACTCTAATTCAGAAGCGATTCGCCTCAAGTCTTCTTTTTTTGCTCCTTTAAACATCGTTAAAGTTTAAAGTTCGATTTTTAAACGAAAAGTCAAAAAACAACAGCACATACCCCGTATTTTCAATGCATAGGTCTCTCCGGTTGAGACTGGACCAGAATGTTGGGTGACAAGTAAAACTCTAGAAAAAGGTAGAAAACTCTAGAAAACTCAGTGGACTGTAGTTTTTATTACTTGTAGCTCAGCTCGCTCGATTCGACTCCTTTCTCGATGGAGTCAGAGGTTACACAGATTCGTTAGACACTCTGAGCGCCAGAGGGCGCTCTACATTTACATACGTACACTGAACACACCGTATACAGATTCCAGTTCCTTAAGATATTCTTGAAATTGACGATGCTTCAATGGCCTGTTTTTAATTGAATTAATTACCTTGACAACAACTTTCATCACATGTCACATATTTAACACTTGTGCACATAGATTCTCGAGGTGCAAAAAACAATGACAAATTAACATTTCAAAATCATTTGAACTGTTTCCTAAAACTTTTGTGGAATCGAAAAGTAATGAAACAGCACCAACATTTTTTCCAACCATTGAAGGGGCTCTATCTGTTGCAATGCCTACAAGATTTTTTAAATCTATCTGACGACTTTGCACGCAATTTATGACAGCATCCTTAATATCTCTTCCGGTGGTAGTACCTTTCAAACTCACAAGTTTGAATAGTCCTTCAATAATATTCATTTGACTATCGACACCTCTAATAAAAATAGCAAGTTGAGCAGTATCATTTATATCTGACGTTTCATCCAAAGCCAGTGAAAAATATACGAAGCTAGTTGTAATTGTGTTTAACGATGCAGAAATCTCACGTGAAATGTTTTCTATTCTTCTTTCTACAGTTTGACGTGACAGACTAATTTGAAAAAAGAGAATCAGTTTTTCTGGACAGATTTCTTCAACTAAGGCAATTAGACAGTCTTTGATATACACTCATGTCCATAAATTAAGGATAATTCAGATTCACACAGAAATTGAACTCTAAAATAAAAACTTCTCCTGTAGAATCATCACACGCATCTTGAACAAGAATATGCAAATTACAGGAAACAACCAGATGGCGTGGATAGTACGTCACAATGACGAGAGTGTAAGAGAGGGGTATATAAGGAATGGTGGCAAAGAAGTAAAATTGTTCACAAGCGCTTTAAAAGCCCTTCAGTGCAATAACTGCATAGTTATGGTACAAAGGAAGCATTTGGAGGATTTTTTTACGTGGTAGAATTATTGGACGACTGGAATCTGGACATACCCAGCTGGAAGAATCCGAGGAACTTGAAATCGCCCAGAGTGTCATCTCCAGGCTTTGGCAACGATTCCAAGATGATGGTAATGTGAGTAGATGTTACAGCACAGGTGACCCCCGAGTTACAGCGCCGAATGAGGACCGGTATATTTGGCAGTTACTGCCAAAAGAAACAGACGGAGCACAGCATCAGACCTGTCTTGTCAGCTCTCTTCAGCTACCGGTACGACAGTTTCAAGGCAGACCGTGTACAGACGCTTAGGGCACATTGGTCTATATGCTCGTAAGCCTGTCAGATGTGTTCCCCTTACCGCAATTCACTGTCGCCTGCGATTAACCTGGAGTAGAGAACATGTATTGTGGATACCACAACAGTGGTCTTGTGTGATGTTTTCCGACGAGTACAGGTTTAGCTTGCAGTCTGATTCTCGACGGACTTTAATATGGAGAGCGCCAGGTACCCGTTACCACCAAGATAACACCATTGAATGACACCGTTACGGTGGTGCAGGATGGCTCGTTTGGGGAGGAATTATTCTTGGTTCCAGAACTGACCTGCATGTTCAGAGTGTAACGATGACAGGCCACATCTATCGGGATGTCATTCTGGAACAACATGTACGTTTGTTTCGGGGCGTCATGGGAGCTGAATTTCTGTTTATGGATGACAAAGCCCGTCCTCACCGTGCAAACATTGTAGACGAATGCCTTCAATCGGAGGATATCACCCGTATAGATTTGCCAGCGTACTCTCCGGACTTGAATCCAATAGAGCATGTGTGGGATATGCTTGGCCGACGAATTGCAGCCCGTCAACCCCCTCCCACCTGTCTATCGGAACTTCGGAGGGCATTGCTTGATGAGTGGTGTAATATTCCCCAAGATCAGATTGATAATTTGATACTCAGCATGCCTAAGCGTTGTAAGGCCTGTATTGCATCGTCCGGGAGACATACTCCGTATTAACCATCAAACTAACCATGTTATACTGCTTTTGTAAATAGATTCTTTTTTTGAAATTTGCTCCAGGGAGTAAAAATCGCAATTTTTATTAATTATGTCAAACATATGTCATCTTTTTTGCTCTTTACCTTTTGTTTAAGAAATAGACTTTACAAATAAGTCAAATTTGTTTTGCTTCTGTCTCTATCTTTGCCTGAACTTCATTATCCTTAATTTATGGACATGAGTGTAGTTACCGTCTGTAAAAGGCTTCATATTTTTAGCAATGATGTGGGATATTCCAAAGCTAGCACTGACAATACCATTTAATTGGGCAGTTTGCTTATGAAATATGTATTGTTGATATGTCAAATTGTTCTTCAAAGACTGTAACATAGCTTTCCGCTCGCCAACTGTAAGTTTATTAATTTCTCGATGTTTTTGCTCATAGTGTCTTTTAAGGTTGTATGATTTTAAAATTGAAATTGAATGACGACAAATCAAACACACAACATTGTCTTTTACATGAATAAAAAAGTGCAAATTTTCCCATTCTCTTTGAAACTGTCTATTTTCATCTTGAAGTTTCCTTTTCTTCTTTTCAATTTTTCTTTTAGCCATGACGAATAAATATAAAATAGAAATTTATTCAATAATTATTGATATGATTAAAAAATAGCAAGTTTACCTTTTACTGGATCACAATCACAACAAAGTTGAAAGTCGACCGATTGCACTTGTTGGTGGAAGAATATTATATAATATATAATAATTATTGCACCGTGATTAAAATATATCATAAAATGAAAAAGTTACATAACTTCAGAAAGTTAAAATATTAAACATTTTTATTCTGCTGCCGTAATTATCTTACATTTCTACTAGCTGGTTTTACAGTTCTGAGGCAACTCATTAAAAACATCATCGGATTCTTTCATTGCCAAATAAAACAAGAAAAAGACTTCTAATCTGAACTTAAAAATATAGACATAAATTATTTCTCTGACAAATAGAACTAAATACACTACTCACTTTCAACGAAGTTCTCGTTGAAAGAGGAATAACATACACAATCTCATCTGCTTTCCTTCATCCATCAACACCTGTTATTACAATTGCTTGGAAGCCAAATGAAGGAAAAAAATTATTTCGGAGAAAACTTCACGGGGAGAGGAGGGGGGGACAAAACACGATATTTTCGATTCAACCGTCTGTAGTCCAAATGTGTAAAATAATATAGACAGAAACTTCAATTGGGCCAGAAAAAGTCTCCAAATGGGCCGCATGCGGCCCATGGGCCGCGGGTTGGGCATGCTTGGTCTAAGGGTTCAGCACTGAATTCACATTTCAAATACTCCTCCCTACTGATAGCTCCGCATCTCTCACTTTTGTATTTCTTGTCAGTTCACCCGCCATTGGTTTTTAAACTCTTGAAATGTTTTCAATTTCTTGCCATTTTAAACTTCTTAATAGTGGAGCCTAATTATTGCTTTTTAATGCCATAAAATCATTGATCCCTGGAAGAATTTATTGAAGAACTCGCCAATGAAAAGCAAGTAAATAAATTTCAAAGTTAGTAATTTTGTCGATAATATTTAATTCAAAGTCGTAATTGAAAGCAGCGTGCAATAGTCTCATTTAATTATTTTATATAAAAAAAAACAGGCCGAAACTGGAATATAATTCTTGTGTATGCAAAAATGAAAAAAAATCTAATTTTTCATTAAAAAATATAGCTGATTTTTTAAATTACTAAGTTTTAAAAAAGCTGACGATTTCATTTTTTAAAACTTGAAATGCGTATGAGATGACAAAAAAATTGAATTTTCGATTGTGCAATATTACTTGTGATTTGAAAATCAAATTTATTACTGTAGCAGAAACAAAATCGATTAAGGAAAGATAAAATTTGTGTGATCAAAATTTAAAAAATTAAAACTAAAACAAAATTTTGGTCAATATTATTTGATGAATATGACCTCATACATTAAGAAAGGGTGAACTCCAACATCAGAAAGGAATCAAGTTATGAATAGTAGGAATATATTAAAAAAAAATTTCATTGTTTGAAAAAAAAACTATTTGAAATAATTATGAGTCAAAGTTTTAAATGAGCTGTTTTCTTTGAAAGTGATACAGGTCCATTTCATATTGTATGGAGATACTTACCACTTCCAAAGTAAATATATTTGCCATTTCATTACCTACGTAAATTAGTATTGACAAAATGGTGAAAATTTTGAAGAAGTTTTTGGGGGAACTGTTCATAGAGATAAAACGCTCATAGCAGATTGCATTTAATGTTATAATTGACTAACTTTTTGTGAAAAATAGAGACTTAACACCAGTATCAAAGAAAGCAACTCAAACATTCTTTTTACATAACTTTTTAATACCGAGATTGTGAGTAAAATATTTTGTAAAAAAAGTAAGTGACCCCCCTCCTCCCTTCCTCGAACTGCATTACTTTACATTTAACATAAACTAAATTACATTTTATATGAGGTATACTTGATAAAGTATACTCTTAATAGCTGAGAGAAATTTTCACTATTATTTATATAATAAAAATAATTTATTTGTTTTTGTAACTATTAAGTAAGATTGGAAGTTTTTATTGAATTAAATTTTATTTAATAGTATTTTTGTCTCGAAAACTACTTCTTGTACTTCTACTATAAGCTCCAAAATCAAGATCTTTCTATATATCAGGAGACATTGTTCTTTTTGGAATGTTATAATCTTTTGTTTGCCGGGGAGGATTTTGATAGCTATCTCGTTTGCTATTTTGATTTTTGTAGAATAACTCAAAAGTATGAATAGGCATTTCTTTTAAGTAGTCAGACACTGAATATTATTTTTTATTTATTATAACAGTGCTCTTTATTAATCCTTAGTATTTTAAAAGACTATTATATTTCTAAATGAGCATAATGTTTTTTTCAAAATTATTATACGGATTTCTTCACTGTATAGATTTAAGAATATTACTGAAAGGATAACGAAATCTTTTCATTTCCTAGAAGTTTTAATATCTAATATCAGTCTTTTAACTAAGGGAAATATTTCCATGAAAGTTTATACAAAATATGCTTTGACTTGCTTTGACAAAACATTATTATTTTCAATTAATTTCCAAATTTTGGAAAAAAAATTGATGAGCTATTTAAAATTGCTTAGTTAAATGGAATATAAATAAGTAAAATAAGTTTAAAAGGGGAAGAGTTTAAGACTATTGATAAAAGTTACAATGTCAAATTGTCTCGTTACCCATCCGGTATAGTGGTTAGCGACGCTGACTGCTCTGCCGTAGGGACTGGGTTCGAATCCCAGAGAAGACATGGATGTTTGTAAATGTTTAGTGCCTGCGTGGCATGGGGGTACTCTAAATAGCCGTCGAGCCACAAGTCCTCCCGTGAGGTTGGAGGAAGGGGAAGAGAGGTGGGACGACAGGCGTCACTTAACCCTTTGCCATGATGAATTTCGTGGGCTTCGATCTGGCCTTTGCCGATCAGGTGGCATTAGTAACAACAACTAAATTGTCTGTAGAAAAAAAAGCATCGAAAATTTAAACACGCATTCTATTTAGAAAAATCCATGATCTACGTGGATATTTCTCAGTATGAGAGGAAATTAATATACATTATGACACATTTTTATTTCTCTTTAAGCAGATTGATTATCGATTGACCTCTTATACGCTGTGTAATTCAAATACAGCCAATGGTTATTTTTTCTATTGTCTTTGGAATGTCAAAGATAAATCTAAGTTGTAAAGCTGAGCTAAACGAATTATTACCGCGGTTAGCTCAATTCAACTTTTATTTATCGTTTCTAAATTCAAACTCTGATTCTTCTAATGACTAATTAATTCCAACTCATTAAAGATTAAACAGATTCAAATCCTTTCACATTGAACACAGTTACTATTATATCAACCAGTTAATAATAAACAATAACGAGAGATTTTCGCGCAAGTGGCTATTTATCTTATTAAATTATTATATTATTATTGCATCTGCTTTCTTCACCTAGCTGACAGGCTGACTGATTGTTTAAACGGCCAAAAGAGTACGCACTATAGTCCATCTTTTTACCATTCGTTACAAAGTTAAATTGGGTATCATTACGAATATACCATATGTATATATGTTTTTAAGGGATAAACTCAGAGACCTCGATGTAAGCATGCATAAAATTGACACTAGAAGTGCTAAAATGGAAATATAGTGGTGAGTATAATTCAGATTAACTCTTCAAGTTAAGTAAAATTACTTTTATTAAGTTACTAGAAAAAGTGTTCATTGATCAAATGTAATGAAATTTCAAAAATATTTCAGTTTGATTGATGAGCACAAAAACTGTATAAAGTTCATTAAATTATGTTTGTATTTTGCGGTTATTTTCTAAAAAAATGCAAACGTATAACTTCTATTTCTGCATCGCTAGAAGGAATAAAATTTTTCCCTTTAACATCACTAGGTTGAAAGAGTAAAATGATATAATTTTATTATGTAAATCTTATTTTCAAAGGAAATAATTCCAGTAAGAAAAAAGAATTTCTTAGTGTGCACACATGATATCTGGCTTTATTGCCCTTTTTTAACCTCTTAAGTGGTTTGCTCGTACAACGTATGGGTTACCGAAAGTTGGCCACAACTGTTTTGACCGTACGCTGTATGGGCATTGATATTTTCTTTCTTTTTTTGATGTAAGCTTATTTTTAATTTTTATGACAAAATATTTAATGCTAGTATTTTAAAAAGGTGATGCACACAGTTTGTCTATGGTACTGAAATGCTTTTCATTCGGCATTATTTTTGTGGTGAAGGTGGGAATTAGTATGGTGTTTAGTTATAAACAATAAAAAGTGTGCCTTTTTTAAAGTATTTGGGTTTAAAAATATGACCGCTTAAGGAGTTAAAGTTTGTTATTTGTTTAAAAATTTGTATTTGATTACAAATAGGCTTAAAATCCATTGTTAGACTTAAAATAATTATCTGGAATGTATACGAACTTATGAAAAGAATGTTATAACTATTACAAAAATATTTTTTTAAAAGAATACAATGATTTGAAGATACAATTTAAGCCTATTTGATTACAAATAGGCTTAAAATCCATTGTCAGACTTAAAATAATTATCTGGAATGTATACGAACTTATGAAAAGAATGTTATAACTATTACAAAAATATTTTTTTAAAAGAATACAATGCCATGTATTGACAGAGAACGAATATACAAATATTTTTACTTACTCATGGCTGGATTTGTTGAAATTTCTGTTACCACAGTCGAAGCTATAGTTACTATATCTGAACTACTGCCAAATTCTTCAGTAATATCTGATGTCTTTCTTGTGGATGGACTTTCCTTGCTTGAAGTGGAAGTACTTTCCGCACTAGGAATATGCGTGGTTATTGTTGGTGTAAAAGTACTCAATAAGGGTACTGAAGTTTCGATCGTAGAAGCCAATTCGGTTGCTATTGACTTTGGTGTAGTATCCATTGAAGCTGATGTTTCAGTTGTGGAAATAGGCTCTTGTGAACTTGGTGAGATAACTGATTCTAAACTAGTTGAGCTTTGTGAGATGAATGGTTGTATGGTAGTTGAATCTGGTGAATTAGTTTCCAAGCTAGCCGAACCTGGTAAGCTAGTTTCAATGTTAATGGAACTAGTTGAAATTTGCGAAGAACTTGTTGATGTTATTAACTCGGAAGTAGAAATTCGCTCTGTTTCGGTTGTAATCTGAACAGTAGGAGTTGAAGATGAAGCAGCTATTTCCTCTGTAGCCTCTGTAGGAATTGATGTAACTGCTGAAGGAAATTCTGTTGCAGAAATGGATATATCTGAAAGTGTGACAATAGGTACAGAAGTAGCTGGAGTGGTTGTAAGCTCTATTGATTCAGGCGTAGTTAAAGTAGAAATTTTCTCTGATGTTGTAGAAACTTCTGATGTCCTAAGAATTTCTGTAGCAGTTTTGGGAATTTCAGAGACCGTTGTAAGAGCTTCTGTCATTACTGTAGGTGTATCTGTAGATATTTCTGTTATTGTAATAGAAGATTTTGAAGTTGTAACTGGAGTTTCAGTTATTGTAGAAACAGTTTCCTTAGATGCAGCAGAAGTTTCTATCGTTGGAGGAGTTTTTGTACTTGCCGCAAGGGTTTCTGAGATGGTGCTAGGAATTTTCGTTGTCAGGGAAAGATCTTCTGATGTTGTAATAGAAATTGTTGTAGATGAAGAAGAAACTTCTGTGGTGGTATCTACAATTTGTGTGATTTTCTTTGAAATAGTGGAAGGTGTAGTTGATAATTCGTTTATACTTGTAGGAATTTCAGTTGTCGTCTCAGGTATTTCTGTTGCAGTGGAAGGAGTTTCTGTTGTAGTGGAAGGAGTTTCTGTTGTAGTGGAAGGAGCTTTCTGTTTGTAGTGGAAGGAGTTTCTGTTGTAGTGGAAGGAGTTTCTGTTGTAGTGGAAGGAGTTTCTGTTGTAGTGGAAGGAGTTTCTGTTGTAGTGGAAGGAGTTTCTGTTGTAGTGGAAGAAGTTTCTGTTGAAGGAGCTTTCTGTTGTAGTGTGGAAGGAGTTTCTGTTGTAGTGGAAGGAGTTTCTGTTGTAGTGGAAGGAGTTTTCTGTTGTGGAAAGAGTTTCTGTTGTAGTGGAAGGAGTTTCTGTTGTGACAGTTTCAGTAGTAGTTGTAGACATTTCTGTTGTCATAAGAATTTTCGTTGTAGTGTGAGTTTCCGATGATGTAGAAGGAATTTCTTTTGTAGTGGAAGCAGTTTCTGACGTTGTGGAAGGAATTTCTGTTGTAGTCGAAGGTTCTTCTATTGTAATGACTGAAGTTTCTGTTGAAGTAATTGGAGCTTCTTTTGTAGAGGTTGGAGCTTCTGTTGAAGTAATTGGAGCTTCTGTTGCAGTAGAAGAAACTTCATTTACAGTAGTTGAAACTTCAGTTGCAGTGGAAGGAGCTTCTGTTGTACTTAAAGAAATTTGTGTAGATAAATCAGAAACTTCAATGATTGTACTAGTAGTTTCAGCTGTCGTTAAAGTGGGCAAAATCGTTATTGGGGATTCGGATGTAACGATACTTTCAGATATTGACATTATGTTAGGAGACCATGTAGTTGGAAGTACTGACGAAGAAACAATTGTAGTATCAAGTTTTATGAGTGGTGTGGTGACAGGTTCTGTCATGAATATAGTGCTTGACTCTTTTTCTTCAGTTCCTGAATATGTTACAGTACTGCTCTCTTCATTACTAGTCGTTGTATGGTAGCTATCCTCATTTTTTCCACTTGATTCTGAAGGAAAAAAACAAAGAGATTATCCATGTTTAAATTTAAGTATTTTTTCATTTCAATAATGTATCCTTTTCTAAAAAAAGTTAAATAATAATCTGTTTAATATTGTATCAAAAGTCATTAAATATTCATTTAATTTAACTATTATTTCATAGTACGTTTTTTCATTGCTTAGTACGCTGAAATAGTCACACATATTTTCTGAAAGTTTAAAATGAAATAATTCAGTTTGTAATACACTTTTCAAGAAATCGTTTAATCTATAGTTAATTCTATATCAAGATGTAGAAATCAGGTCATAAATTTGATAACTTACTAAAAACGTTAAATAATATTAAAACTTAATATTTATAACTATTTTAATATTTTTGCATAGTTGCAACAACTATCAAGCCTATGAATATACATTACTTTTAATATACACAGTTCGTTAAAAATTTATTAACTATCAACGAATAAAAATCAATTTAAATCTTAAGTGATTTTTGAATTATAGAACTATTAAGAAGTTTCAGAAAATAAGCAAAACATGGCAAACAAAAATTTAATTTGATTTCATAATTGAATATTTTAATAGATAAAGAAGATCACACTACAATTGATTTGAATGTAAATGTTTGTAATTTATTAACATAATAAAACTGTATATATGTTTCAAGTAGGAAAATTTTAGCACACTAATTAGCTACTATTATCTTAAATATTAATAATTATTTATTTATTAATAACATTATTTATTATTAATAATAAATATAATTAAATAAGACATCGTATAGTTACATACATAATTACATTTCCTTTTGTAAAGATTACAAAACAATAAATTAGAGATTGTTTTCTGTCTTACACACCGCTTCAAAATTTGTTTATATATATATATATATATATATATATATATATATATATATATAAATATATATACAGATAGCTATAGGACCTAAGTATAACTATTCAAGATAGGAAATATTAGGCACAGTAGTACAATAACAAACTCCTGGCCTTAGGAACCAAGATTGCGGGTTTAAACAAGTCTTATTGGCTAGCCAATTTTCACCTGTAACTTGCCTGTAATATATATATCGCCATGATAGGTTTGAGTTTGTAAATAATTAATCAAAATTTTCTTCATAATTCATCTTACTGATATAAACTGTTTAATTCATGAACTTAATTTCTCGTTATAGAAATTTCTTATACTATATTCAAAATTTCATGCATTATATTGACAATATTGAATTCTGAATAATATGATATTTAGAAACCCTTTAATTTGCCAACAGGTTATTTCCCCAGTATTTTACAAGGTTTTAAATATTTTTGACTAAACTAATTGCAAATAAGTAAAAGCCTTTTTGAATTATATATATTGGAAGTAATATAATTGCACATCTTAAAACAAGGATTGTTTCTTTAAGATGCATGCAGGTATTTAGAAATTATATATAATATCAAAAAGTATGACGGTTATTTAAATAAAAAGCAGTTTAAAAGAGTATATCGCTGCATCCATTAAGGTATTTATCAAACAATGCTGAACTAAATTTAATACTGTCTACAGTGAAAGACGTTAATTAATTTTTTGATTTATTTTACTAAACGAAGAGTGTAGTTTAATGCTTTACCACGAAAGATATTTGGAGTTCTGAGGTGTGCTAATGCAGGATAACACGAACTATGCCCTGTGTAAGCATTGTTAATTAACCCTGTTTATAATTGAACCTGGGAATCTGCATCTTTCCCTTTGAGCTATTATATATATGATTAGTTGGACAATATGTTTAAAGAACAGTATTTTAGATTTAGGGTTCATGATACTGCTACGAACTTCTCTACAGGACCGACTCCCTGTTAAGAAGCTAATTACTTCTCAACACCACACTTGGTTTCTCGTGAAAAAGTATTTATAAGAGGACAATGTCAACTCATAAAATTTGAGGCAACCTTTGAATTTATTTTTGCTAAGTCTTATGAGAATCCGCCAAAGTTCTCACGAGGGGTGACTTAGGACCAATGGTTGAATTGTTATCTCGGCTACGTCGAACAGAAACCATTCTGTACCTCGTGCCTTCTTTTGAAAGAGCGACATAATCTGCCTTTAAAGCGACTCGCACAAAAAAGTGAAATCAGACTAGCTGACAGACTTGACCAGACATCAGAATATAGCTTCAATTTCGAGCTTAAAACCAACAACAAACTTTTGAGACCTGCACATGTTATCTTGAACACCTTAATGAGGCCATCATATTAACGACCAGTGTTAAGTAACACGGTTGTGATTCCCGACAGTACTATAAAAATAAACTAAGGAAGCTATGAGTGTGTTTTTTTCCTAAAAGAGGGCTTAGAAAATGTATAGCGCTAGGAAGTATTTATGCATTTGTATCGCCATCCCGTTTTTAATATGTATTAGGAAACTCTTGTCAGAATTTTTCACAATATGATTTATTCGAAATTATCACAGGAATATTTCATTACCTAAGAACTATAAATTAGGGAAACCTTATTAAGGAATGCTCAGATGGGTGTTTTATTTTTAAGTATGCAATTACAGGCTATATAACTTTAATATTTGAACATTATCATGTTGCAGCTTTTTAGCAAAATTTGTTAAGCAAGCACTGTTTACTTTTAAAATTTTTAAACCTTTTTTTATGTCAAAAGTATATTAATAACTAAATTCTCAAACTTTGTCACGTCAAAACAAGTTGTAAGTCATGCTTCTAAATGCACAAAAATAACTGAGCAATCACGTGAAATGTACTTAAAAGAAATTTTTGTTGCGTAGGAAGTCTTAGAAGGATTTTTTTATCTTGCTCATTATGTTGTAATTTTATTTTTGTTTCACTAGTTAATAATCAAGTAACTGATTTCACCAATTTTATTGTTTTACCACATGATAAAAAAAGTGTAATGTCTGAATGTGTCATATTACCTTTCGGTCTGTGAATTTTACTCTTTTTTGCTTTTTTCTTTTTTCCACGTTTCTTAGACTTAATGTGAGTTGTTCTTTCATTACTTGAAGTTTCGCTATTTATTTCTGCACTTCCTGTGCTTGCAGTTTCTGTATTTATTTCTGAATCTCCTGTACTTGCAGTTTCTGTTTTTAACTCTGCATCTCCTGAACTTGTCATTTCTGTGTTTATTTCTGCAACTCCTGTGCTTGGAGTTTCTGTATTTATTTCTATGCTTGGAGTTTCTGTATTTAATTCTGTATGTTCTGTGCTTGGAGTTTCTGTATTTATTCCTGCATCTTCTGAGCATGGAGTTTCTGTATTTATTTCTGCATTTTCTGTACTTGGACCTTCTGTACTTAAATTTGAATCTTCCGTACTTGGAGTTTCCGTTAGACCTGAAAGCATTTCAGAAAAAAAATCGTCTGGTAAGGAAAAATTTGGAAAATCATTTGGAATACCAGTAGGAATTTTAGGTTTTCTAAGTCTTTTTTTCATTGGATATGGGGGATGAGTAATGTTTTTCCCTTTGATTTTCTTTCTACGTCTGCGTCTCATATCAGGATGACTAGCTTCTTTGATTCTAAAAGGTTTTAAAGAATTTGTTGTGATTTCCATTGTACTGCCAAATTCAGTTGTAGAATCAGTACCTGAAGAATTATCATCTAGATTTGCTGTAGTAGTAGTAGAAACTTCGTCTATTAGAAGATCAGTGCCAGGAAATTCATCAGAATTATAGGTCAGATCACTTGGTGAAATTTTGATGGTGGAATATATTTCTGTAGCGGTTGTATCATCAGGAAAGCCCGTTGTGGTTCCGAGTTCAGAGTTTTCAGAAGAAGCGATATTTAAAATAGTACTTTCTGTATTAGTAATCTCTTCTTGGTAATCTTGAGGCTCTGTCTCCCGATCTTTCGTAAAATCAGCAGGATTGGTTTGGGTTCCTATGTTCTCACCAGAATTTGTAAAGCCAAATTTCGTATGTAGAAGTCTTTTTCGTTCGGATAGATCCAAAATGTTTTCGGGAGAAGTATGTTCAAGAGTTGAATATTCGTAATCAGTAGTTAAGGATGAAGGATTAGAAAGGATTTCGTAATTGGTTTGTGATAATGAAGGATTAGAAGTAAATTCAGAATCATAATTGTTTATTGATGAAGTAGTGGATTCGTATTTAACATCTTTTGAAACAGTAGTGGATTCATGTTCATAATCGTTTATCAAAGCAGCAGTAGATTTATATCTGTAATCATCCATTGAAACAGGTGTGGATTCATATTCATAATTATTTATTAAAATAGTGGTGTCATCATCGTAATCGAGTTCTGAAGGTGTCGGGAATTCGTACTCATAATCATTACTCGAAGGACTTGTGCTATCAGCGTTTAATTGCTGGTCCGAGGACTCTTGTTGAAAAGTATGTTGTTCCGTCGTGACATCTTCAAAATCAATACTGCTAGGATGTAATCGACGTCTGAAATGTTGAGTTGTTCGTTTCCAAGAGTTAAAGGGCTCAGTTTGTGGAAAATAGTTTTCGGGAGTTAAATTATCATCTGTTTGTGTTAATAAGGTCTCTGGGGTGGAATTATACCCATTATTTTCTGTTGAAACCATTGTGTCGTCATCATCAGCTAGTACATCCGTGAATTTCTGTCGAAGATGTTTTCGTGCTGCTTCAATATCAGCTTCAGTAGGATGAGGTCGCCGAGTTAATTTCGTTCTACCATCCGGAAAACGATTTATTTTAGGGTGTTTCTGTCTCAGTTTTTCCCGATGTTCATTTTGGGTAACGAAATTTTTCGGACTGAAGATCCGACTCTCCGTCTGAGATGGTAACTGATAAGATGTTGAAGACTCGTATAAAGTAGTATCTCCATCATTTGAAACAGCTATATCTTCATTTTCTGCTGTGTCATTATGTTCATTAAAGGTACGGGGGAAGTTCTTGTACAGCGACTGATTCTCTGTAGTTGTGTTGATTTTGTCGGGAAGTTGTTGAGTTCCAAGTTTTTTAAACCGATCCGAAAAATTAAGTGGTCTTTTTCCTCTTTGATTGTAATGTGGAATAACAGTTCGATACTTGTTATTAACGTTTTTGTTTTTTAAATTAGGTTGTAATGGTCTCCTCCTCCTTTGATATGGATGTTTTAACCTATTATTTTCAGCATGGGGAGCTGTTTGTGACGGTCTAAAATTTGAGCCATTGCTTTTTTCTCCTGATGTTATTCGTTGACTTTCAGGACCGGATACTAAAACGCTCCTATCGTCATCCTGAGAAGCCACTGTCTGTTGAGCTGAGCCCTGATTAGAAAAATCATCTTCTGTAGGGTTATCTGTGTATTGTTCAGTTGGTTGTTGAGTTAACTCTTCTGTGCTTTCTTCTGGATCAGGGGATTTAATTGTCTGTAGATGCTTCCACCATTCATCATAAGGTAGACTATAAATTTCCTCAGGGCCCGTAACTTTGTCTGATTTTTGCTTTAATGGATATTGAGAAGAATAATCGTCCTCAGTTGCTGTGTCAATATCTGATTCTGATGTACTTGATTTTAAGGGAGACGAAATTTTCGAACCTTTAGTTCTATGTTGCTTTGGGAGAAATCGATTGCGATTTCCTTTCACATGAGGTGGGAATTCAGCAAATTTTGCGTTATTAGATATTGGTTGATCATCTTGTGAAGTGTAATCTTCGAAATCATTAAGTTGAGGAGAGTCATCATCGTTTTCAGGTGTTGTGATTTCAAAATCAGATGGATAAGTATCGTCTTGTGAATAAGTACTGTCCTGATCTATTTCAGAAAAATGTTGCTGTGGGTCATATACACCAAAAGGTTCATCGATTGTTGGTGCAAAATGTTCTGTAGCTGTGCCTGTTTCTGATTCAGACGTACTTGATTTTAAAGACATGGAAATTTTCGTGTCTTTAGTTCTATGTAGTTTTGGACGTGATCTATTACGATTTCTTTTCATATGAGGAGGAAGTTCAGCAAAGTTAGCATTATTAGGTATTGGTAGATCATCTTGTGAAGTGTAATCTTCAAAATTGTTAAATTGGGGAATGTCATAATTGTTTTCAGGTGTTGGAATTTCAAAACCAGACGGGGAAATATCTTGTGAAGAGGTATTGTCCTGATCTATATCAGAAGAATCTTGTTGTGGCTCAGATGCATCAAAATAGTCATCGATTGTTGGTAGAAGGTCTTTCTCAGTATCCGTGTCTGTTTCTGATTCAGACGTACTTGATTCTAACGGCCTCAAAATTCTCAAACTTTTAGTCCTATGTTGTTTCGGACGAGATAGATTACGATTTCTTTTCACATGAGGAGAAAATTCAGCGAATCTATCATTACTAGGTATTGGTTGAACATCCTTTGAAGCGTAATCATCGAGATTATCATATTGGGGAATGTCATAATCTTTTGCAGGTGTCATGACTTCAAAATCAGATGGATAAGTATTTTCTTGTAAAAAAGTATTATCCTGTTCTATTTCAGAAAAATGTTGTTCAGGCTCAGATTTATCAAGATGCTTATCGATTGTTGGTGGAATGTCACCAAATTGTTTTAAATGCTGCTTAAGATTAGATTTATTTTCAGGGATTCTAACACGTTTAAAATTTTGTCTTCTTCTTTTAGGATACATTTGATTATGAAGAGAACCAGCATGATTACGCATTCCACCATATGGTCGTCTCCTGGGCTGTTTCGTCCCTATGGTAAAAGGTAAGCATTAATAAATCCGAATAGAAAGCTTAATAATTTAATCAATTCGATTATATTCAAAGTTGAATTTTTATGAGTATTTTTCTTGCCTTAAACCTACATTGGGGTTCAAGTACTTAAAATATTTATTTCAAAGTTTTTCAGGCATATAGAACATGAATCACTTTGTGTATTACATTCTGTTTCCTCTTCTATAGTTAAGCATTTATCATGGTTTAATTAGGTATATCAAAATTTATATGTCCAAAACAGGATGCTGTTTTTGTACAAATGAATAATTTTTGTTCTTTATTAAGAACAATTGGGTATTACATATGAATCATATTTAAAAGATAAAATTATTTTTATTTTTCACTATATCTTGAATTTATAAAATATCAATTAACATTCACATATAACAGAAACAGTATTAGAAGTTGTACAAAAGTCCCATCCATGAATATAAGAATTATGCATGAAGAAGCGATTTTTTTCAATTGCCTAGTTAAAACGTTCATATGCATACTTCCGGGGGTGGGAGATTATTTACCATATTTTTATAAATCATTATTAATCAGTTATTCTTGTGGCATCAGGATTTTTAAACCATGTTACTTTTACTCTTCATAAACAGTTGTACTGCAATACATTATGAAATAATACATTGTACTACCTAGTCGTGCTATAAGTTCTGATGCAATTATAAATGAGTTAAAATTAAAAAGTTTATAATCAAATTTAAACTAAATCTTCTTAAGAATTCATTTCATATTTAAATTTAACATATTGTATCTTTTATTCAAAAAGATCAACTTTTGACTTCATACGAACTTTAAGATATCCGACTACTTGCGACAACTTTTTTAAAAAGCATTGATATATGGAGAGTTTTTTGTGGTTTTTAGATTTATTTAGTACATTTAAAGAAAAATAGACTAAAATTAAGAATTTAAAAATAAATTATTACTACTAAAATGGGAAAAATAAGTAAAAATTGACAAAATATTGAATAAACGGGGCCTGCTCTGTACAAATAGTAAATGAACAAATTCTCAATTTTCAATTTTGATGTATTACTTTGCTATTCTTTTTTGAAGTGACCTTCAGGATAAGAGATATTTTAATTTTTACAAATCTAGAGCATTTTATCTTAGTTGTTATATGAAATTGCTTAAAAAAACCGTGATTATATTCACATAAAGAACAGTAAATTTTGTAATAAAACAATGATTGATAAATCTGAAGGTTAAAACACTTCTACTGTTATACAGAACATATACAAAAAATTTCGGCAAATTATTTTAGAATCTTTTTGAGCAATCGCTGTCCCCGTTTGTGTTTTTCGAAAAAATACATTTCAAGTAAAACGCATTTTAAAGTTTGACATCTTATGTAAAGTTATGGCATCTGCTTTTACTAAAACACCTGTAGTTTTTGTTCAAGTGAATGAAAATAAAAACCTTGGTATTTTTATGAAGCTTATAAGATGACCTATAAAATAAAATCATAAAGCAAATTTGTCCATTATTGAAAAAAATCATGATTTTAGGGTAGTCGGATACCTTAAGTCTCTTTGGTCAATACTCTATTGAAGCATACACTATTTCCGTGGGAATTTTCATAGCGGGTTCTTTTTAAGAACTTTTAAGACATTAAGGATGCCACTTTTGGCACACCCTTGCCTTCAATACAGAACACAATTTATAGTTGACTGGATTGAAGTTTCGATAGCTGAGAGGTCAATCTTTGCGTTCTTTGAAGTCCATTACATCCTATTTTAAACATTGCTGGGTCGTCTTCAGGAATAGAGCAAGAACAGTACCCTGTTGAAAAGTCCAATCGTTTCTACTGAATATATTTACGTCAAAAAAGTGTTTTGATAAATTTTTTTATCGTAATGCTTTTATAGCTAACACCACATCAAACCATTAAGGAATCCGTATGATGAGCTTTCTGCAAGTATTTTTTCTTAACTTTTGGCTTCTTGGGCATCCCTTTCATATACGTGTTTGCTCAGATGGGTAAAAAATTCTTCAATGTGAAAATTTTCCTTATCAGTAAGCACAATGCATCCATGACCGTTATGAGTATGCTTCCACTACATTTTTTTGCTTTAAGGTATTCCTGGCGCTTTAATTCTTTTGTAAGAAAATGACCAGCTATTTTTTGATGACCTCTTAGTCCTTCGTTTTTTCTGCAAAACATTGATTTCCTGGCGCATTCATCTGTTTAGTAAGAAGAGCCTTCTTTCGACAATAATTCTGATGAGTTCTCGTCCTGACTGCTTTGAAAAGGGCTCGTGTTCTCCCTGAGCGAAGGAGACCACATCTACTACAGTCTCCAAAATGCTGTTAGTCTAAAAACATCTCTTATTGGTTAGGTAAATGAATAACCTTTTGATGTCTAAATGTGTCTTAAAACCTCTCGACGGGATCTTCTTTTTTTGACGCAGAGAAATTTCTGCTGCACACATCTGTGCGAAGTGTTAAAGTTGAGACTTAATTCGAACAATATGCGTGAAAGACTACAATTATCTAAAAAATGTTGTACACGATTTTAAATTTTTGTATCAAAACTTATGGTACGACTAGGTACATATATTTTTTTTAATTAAAATTTCTTATGAAACTTACGATTCTTAATATACTTTTCGCCTTTTTTTGTCTTAGAAATCAAGTTATATAAGCGGTACATTGTATTAATCTTTTAGTTACTTACATACATACATACATATATATATATATATATATATATATATATATATATATATATATATATATATATATATATATATATATATAAGTTACACACACACACATACACACCACACCACACACGTATGTATAAGACAATGAAACTACGAAAACATCTGAGGATCTATGCAGTCCTTACAAATAAACAGAATAATCCATGCTTTTATTTGGCTGAATAATAATGCGGATGCACACACATATTTAATTTTCCATTAGAGCGCCCTATCTTTGATAAAAATTCTTTTCTTTTCTTTTTAAATCTTTTTCAATGTTTGTAATTGTATGTAAAGTTATCATTAATAATTTACAAGATATAGCTGAAAATCACCAAGGGGAAAATACCAGAGCAAATGTATTCTAACAAAATATAAATATCTCGGAGCAATATTAATTCATTCCGTCTTAGAACACACGTTTGGTTAGGTATTTACCTTGCATCTGGTATGTAATATATTAAGCGTTCCTTATATATATTTTTTATTTAAATATAGATTATATTGTCGAAAACAATTCGCTGAATAATGAAAGAAAGAAATAAAAAGAGCTAACAACAATCATTTAACTGAAATATCGATATTCAATTTATAATTGGATTGATATTGTTAACTCCGCGATTATCAAGACTAAGTACGCTATCTAAATGTGAGTGTTAGTTAATGTCACGGGGGCTTATAACAACAGAACTATTGGAGACAGAGAACTTATAATTTTGAACCGTGGTTAAGTGACAAATCAAAGACGACATGTGAGCTGGCACCCCCCCCGTCTCTTAACTTCCAGAGCATACCAACGTGAAGACTTTGAGTAACTATAAAATGAACAAACATCTATCTGTCTTTCTACACGGCGAGTTTTCTGTGGCATCGTGAATGGAACACTCGACTCAAGAACGCCATCCACGTGTTTGTGACCATGATTACTAGGCTACCGCGGCCACGATTTATAAGTGAGGTACCGATGCAACAGGAACGAGCTTTAAACCTGGTATCATTGCAAGGAAACTTTAAAATTTTCCAGCTATTTGGGGTTCTGACATATTACTCTCATTAAATGGTTTGATCAAAATATTTAAAAACAAACTTTTGCTGATATATTGTGACAAACTGCTCAATAAATATTAATTGAACACAAACATGACAGTAGTGATTGTGAACGTGATATATACACCCGGTCTCATATATTTTCATTGAAAATATAACATTTTAGCTTGAAAAAGATTCCTTCTGAAGTACATGTAAAACTTTCCTACAATTTGACTTTTAGCATTTCATAAATTAACTAATTATGCCCCTCCCCCCCAAAAAATATTTAAGAATATCATGATACTGTGAATTTCTACATTTTATTAAATAATGCAATAGTCTCATTTGATACGAATTGAATGTTCAGTTTTCCTTAATAACGAGAGCTCTATTCTTTCTCAAAGGAAATAAAAACCGACCAAAATTTTAAATTATCAGAGAAGGGCTAACGTGATTTCGAAATAATTCTTTTACAATCAAGATCATGAATAATACAATACATTTGAATGTACTCGTTTTCGATAATTTGAACGGGGTTAGGCCAAGAATAACTTAAGCATATTTTTTCACGGCCAATTCAATGCCAATTGAGTTCTATTAAAATACTTCGTAGCTAAATCAAAAATGTCAAAACACGTGGAAGCTCTAAATAAATTCGTAAAATTATAATAAATCTAAAAATTATATCAAATAAAATAGATAAAAAGGATTGCATGCCAAAAACTTTCGTTTTTTGTTGTGTTTGACTACACATCATATAGCAAATTTATACTTATGGATGAATTTTAATTCGAATTATTTTCAATGATTAATTTTATATTTTTGTTCGACTTGATGGGAAAACATATACAGGAGGATACGCTACCAGGCCTACAAACTTGAAGGGTGTGTTGGGGTTACTGAGATGACTCGGAATCACATAGTAAGCTAGGGTCGAAAATGCCGTAGTTACGAGCTATGGAGCAAAGTAGCAGAGAAAAAGAGCATAAACAGCAACACATTAATCTTTCAGAAAACATTTTATTTAAAGATTGTACTATAACAGGTGTTCGAAATTTTGACCAGAAATCGTCTGGCAGATCTGACAGCAACGCTATATATAATTCTTTGCATTCAGGAAGATTCCTGGCATATCACGTATCTTTCTAGCAGCTACAGATATTCGAGCGATGAGGTATAACTGAAGGAAAGGGCGTTTCGTACACTCAACTTTTCATGTGGCCCCACAAGAAGTCCTTGCATGATTGGTTCGGTGATCTGGCAGTTCAATGAACCGAGTCACCATGATGTATCAACCTGTGTCCAAAAGTTACGTTGAGGTGTTTTTCGCAGACATGAATTCTGTAATGTGGAGAAGCCTCCCCGTCATGATCGTACCACATAGAGTGGAGTAACGACGGGGAAAAGTGCTGCATCAAGAAGTTCGGGCAGGACTTGTTGCAAGAATGTGAGATATACCCTACCGTCCAAAGGACTGGACTGAAGGTACGGTCCAATGAGGTAGTCTCTAAGAATGCCGGCCCAAATATTGGCCGAGAAACGCAGTTGAGCTGCACTTGGTTGCGTACGATAAGGGTTCGTTGAAGCCCACATGTGGGCGTTATACTGATTAATGTGTTGTTTTGTTTCTGTTCATTTTCTCTTTTTTGTCCCATATCTCGCAATTTCGGCACTTACAACCCTGTATTCCTATGTAATTCCACAAGTCATCTATGTACCCGCTACCCATCCTGCAAGTTTGTTGGTCTGATAGCTAATCACCCTGTATAACAAATCTGATTTTTATCTTGAAATACGAAAACGTTTTCTTCTTTTAATACATAAATCAGCTTTCTTGCTGATTTTATGGTATTATTCACAACATGTATTTATGCATTTAACAGATAACTCCTAAAACTATTAAATATACACCTTTAAAACGAATTAATGGGATTTTTTTTAATCATTTATTCTCGCGAAAATAATCAAAAACTTATTCATTAATATTCGATTGGGACAAAAGTTTCTTTATAATTTGAGAAAACAAGCTATTATACTGTTAAATTAGACTCATTTAGAAATCGAGATTATGGCATAAAAGAGAATCTATTCCTTAATTTCAAGTTCATAAAACATTTGAATGAATCATTTGAATGTCTCGCCATATTTACTTCATATGAATATTATGTCAAAGTATTTCTTTTATTTGTTCAGCTTTTCCAACTCTGCTTTACAGATATAATAAAAAAAGTAAGTAAGTAGAAAATATCTATGTTAAAAATATCTATGACTCTAATACAAACTATTATATTACAAATAAATTATTTTCCTATTCTTAAATGTAAATTTTTGTTTTAATTTCTTTAATTTTTTGCTTCATCTGTTGAGATCATATGTAATTTATTAATTTACCATAATTTACTCGTTTATTTCTGATGTGTTTTATGATGTTTAGAAAAACATCTAATTTTAAATATCCATTTAAAACAATTATAATTTATATGTAATCAAAGATATCAAAAATATGAATTAAAGGGGATTTTTAATTTCAAATTTGATACTTTTTAGGTAAACTAATTTACCTTTGGTTCATTTTTGTTTTAAAGGTATTAGTTATTTATTTAAGTAATCATATTACAAAATCCTATTCTAAGTGTTTTATTTTGATTTCTAAATATTCTACAAATATAAGCATTGAATTGAGTTTTGTGGTAAAAAAAATGATACTTTTTGAAAATTTATGAAACAATCTTTAGTATTTAATGCTGAAATTATAAATATATTATTGCTTTATATCTAATACATAAAATTATTGTTATGAAAGTAAAGAGAGAAAAAAATCTTTTAGAATAAAAATTAGTTTATAACGCTTCTCAACTTCCTCCTTTAATCAACTTTTGTATAAACCACTATAAAAATTTATCGAATTATATTTCACATGTAAAAAATAACAAAAGAACAATTAAAATTTTCAATATTTAATAATCATTTAATTTTCTTAGAAAGGGGTACATAATAAAATCGGACTCCGTTAACACGTGATAGATTGGGCCAACGGTTGCTAAACTGCAGATTAAGTGGACCGCGAGTTAAAATATTAATTTAATTTCAGACATAATAATAAAGATTTTAGTTTTACTGGTAAGAGTTTTCTGCTTGTTTTCAGCTTATCATAAAGAAAAATAAATAATGTCTTAGTTTTTACCCACTAAATATACAAAAAAATTGCGCTTGTCTTTGTATCAACTATTACTCAATTGATAATTGTTTTTAGCTGCATTTTATTAATTCTTAACCTCGTTCATGACATACTTCACTCTTGCTGTATCATATTTCCAAAATATCTACTGCTTAAAATAATAAACATTGTAGTCTGTTTCGTTACATATTTGTTTTACCTTCGTTACCTGGCACCTCTTTATTTAGAACATATTTAGCAATATCCTCCTACTACTGACATAATTTGTAATTATTACACAATACTTAATAACTTCAAAATTTTAACACAAAATGAGACTGAACATACATCTATTCTCATTGATCACATTTTGAAAATAATCCGTTGCAAAAAATAATAATCGAAACCGGAACATGTTACTTCTTTAGAAATGGCGATTCACTTACTTATACGTAAAATAGAACAAAAAAAGTTTTTAAGTCCGATCTTACAGTAAGTCGTGACATCATACGAACAAAAGATTAATCTGAATATCTTTCAATAAAAAATAAGGTTTATGTAGTCGCAATGTCTAGGAGTGATATTATAGGCAATAGGCTCAACTCATGACGATCACATGATAAAGACAAACACGTGTTCTTCGTTGAATTCAATACAGACATCAAACTAAATGTAGTTGTTCAATTTGTTAACTTAGATAAAATTTAATATTTTCATTTCTTAACATTTCATTTCATCAAATGTTATAGAAATTTTTTTTATTTTATGCATGTATTTTTAAATAAAATGCATTTTGTCTACCTATGTGCGTTATTATTGTTGAAAAATGAGTACTTTTTAAGGGAAAGTTTCTGAAAAGATCAAAAATGGGCAACAACGAAGCACATCATCTGATTAGCTAGAAACACGTGATTGCTTTTATCGTATGACTGTGACATCACATGAGTTTTTTAATTGATTGGCTAAAAACACGTGGTTATCATTATCATGTGACTATGACGTCACATTAATTGAGTCAATTATAAAGAGAGATCCAAGGCAAAACTGCGTCTTAAGCAGACTTGCATGCAACTGAATCACGTGTTTATGAGGTCTAACTGTATTTCGTTTCCATATTAAATAAAGAAACTTTATCGATCACCCACAAACATTTTCAATTACTTGATGATCGAGTTATTCGATATAACTGAAATAAATAAAAAATTTTTTGTTACATTAACATCCGAATAATCTTTTGTAGTGAAAACTGCAAAAAAAGTGCTCTAAATAGTAGTTTTTATAAAGTTTATGGGGATAAAACTATTTTATTTATCATAGATGTAATTAGAATTAAAACTATATTAGACACAAGAATTGAGACTCATTTTTCTTTGGTAGTTATATAAGCTATATCTCTGATTAATCTCATGTACTACTTTCGTGAATCGCAGTTTAAACTCTGTACATCAACGCATAGATGTAATAAAACGTGATGGTTGTTTACCTTCGGGTTTTCTTCATGTAAGCTGATTACAGTCGGTGATAATTCGTTTGAGACCGTGTGCTTGAGTTCTTATTGTAAAACTGCCTGTTATTTTTTGGAGAATATTTTTATTCTGTTAAAAATGCAGCTTTTGTTATCGGTTCGATTTCACGTTTTATAAAAACACGTGGCTTTTCAAATGTTATAAATAAAGCATTGTATATTTATTGATAACATTTACTTATTTAGCAATGAGAGAATATCATCGCAATATTTCCTATTAAAGTAGTAAAAATTCAGTTTATACAACTTCATTAAATACTTCAAAGTAAATAAAAAACAAGTATCCTTAATGGATTTAAAAAAATATTTTTATAGTTATATCTTTCTTAAAGTTGATAATTTTATGATAAACGCAATAAATTTTACTTCTTATTCTATTTGTACTGAATCCTTTCTAAATATTCCGTTTTTTGAAATGTTGTTTATTCTATTGTCTCAAATGAGTAGTTATAAAAGAAATGAAAATAAAATTTATACACAAAATCATGCTCTTAATGTTATTAAATCTTGTAGAGTCTGAAACTTTATACTTCTCATCAGCTGGCGTGTGCAATTAGACTACGTTATCATAAATGACGTCGAGGAGAAAATTATACAACACTTCTGCCTCCGCGCAACCGTGCTTCCCACTCTTTTCCCCAGCATACAAACGGAAATGAATTGAATAGCATCAACCCACAAATTTAATTGCTCACAATTGCATTAAGGTATCCGACTACGTTCGTAAACGTGATTTTGCAAAAGCGTACAAACGAATATATTTTTTAAATACTTATTGTCACTTAGATTAAAATACACGTATAAAATGGTTTTAAAAATATTATTATAAAAAAATATTTAAATGCGATATTTTGGCGAAAAATGAACATAGAATTATTTATTTTCAAAATATTCTTCTTTTGTGAAAATTGCTTCTATAATAATAATATTTTGCCCATATATAGCTCACACCTCTGTACAGAGTCTGAACTAGGATGTTAGAAATATATAACTTAAAAGTGGATTTACCCATATATTAATACATCAAAATGAAAACATTTTAGGAGAACAACACCGATTATTATTTCAATTGGTAGTAACTTTGAAAAAAAAATGTGAATTTTTCAATAATCCTAGTTCAGACTCTCTGGAGAAGTCTTAGCTATCAAAAGACAAAATATTACTATTACAGAAGCATTTTTCATACAAGGAGAATATTTTGAAAATAAATAATTCTATGTTCGTTTTTTGCCAAATAATTTTTTTATTGTAATAATATTCTTAAAACACACAATTTTATACGTGTATCCTAATTTAAGTGACATTAAATATTAAAAAAAGAACATTCGTTTGTAGGCTTTTGCAAAATCATTTTTTTGAGCGTAATCGGATACCTTAAGGCAGTGGTCCTCAACCCCAGTTCTGCGGACCGGCACTGGTTCATGGATCAAATAGTGCCGATCCGCACAATGAATACTAAATTATTTTCATTTTATATACTGTGGTGTATGAGTTTTATGGTAATCCTTTTATATACTATGTTAAATCACTTAATATTAATTTCTTGGTGTAACTGTATTTTGTTTTGAAGGCATGTTTAAATACAATTAAACTAAAATTATTAAATAAAAGAAATCTAAAATATAGACAATCAACGTCCCCCTCCTTCAGTGGGCTGCTGTAAAATTATCAAGCGTTGACCGGTCCGCGGCGATAGAAAGGTTGCGGGGCACTGCCTTAAAGAATACATCAACTACAACAAATTCGTCTTGTCGGCTCCGGTGGCTTAGAGATAGAGTGCCAGCTTCGTAAATCTAAGGTTGCGGGTTCGACCCTGGTTGGTATCGATAGATTTTCTGGATTCCGAAAATCATAGGCACACATGTCATATGATTATGTGGCATTTAAAAGGTCCCTTGAGTATCAATTTGGCTCTTGTACTCTCGACATAATTAAATCCTGACAATATTTAGCATCCGACTAGTGCCTGAATAAAATAAAATTAGTTCAAGCATCCAAATTTGGTAACGATGGTACCACCATGAAATATGGCTCTCACGTTTGGGGACTTGCCGTGTCTGCAAAGGCTAATTTGCCAAAAAGCAGCCCCATTGAGGGAAAAATCATCTTATTATGTACTTCACAAAGAAAACGCTAGCTTTTTTTTCTATTGTGGTATAAATACAAAAAATTGAAATACATTGCCGTTTAATCAGAGAATTTTTTCGAGCAATCTAATGCATAAAAAAGAGCTGCCACCCATAACTTCCGCAATTATTGTCGCGTACGTATAAACTAGCATCACTACTGATGGCATAAAAAGTAAGCTATGACGTCAATGGAAATTGAATTAACAACTATAATATTTTACTTATAATCAATGCTGACTTTTTTAGCATATAATTTTCCTCATAAATAAATCTTAATTTCTAAGTTCATAGAATTCTGCTTAAAAAAAATTTCCGAGTGGCAGAGATTTAAAAAGATTAAATCAGTATCTCAGACAACTTCTAGCTGAGGTTTCGTCCCACGATTTACAATTACGAGGTACGTCATGAATAACCTTCGTGTAGCTTCAGGGTACATAAACAATCAGTCAACTCAAATATCTAGCAACATTAAATATTTTACAAATGCTTTTCAAAAATGTTTACATCAGCTGATAATCTTTCCTCCGATTCCGAAAATATAATATAAATAATAACATTATTAAGAATACGGATTATTAAAGGCAACTATGTAAAAGAAAACAATTAAAAAGAGCTAAGATTTTTTTTATATATATATTTGATTGATGAGGATATGATTTAGATATTTAAATTTCACACATCATAAAAAATTAGATTAAAAATTGGATCTAATTTTATGCCATTGTTCACGAAATATTCAAAGTACACTGAAGACCGAAAAAATAGTGATAGTTTAAGACGCCGTGCAGTAGGGTATAATCTTCAATCGATCGATCTAATTATCAATATACTCATTAAGCAATATTTAAAAATTGTATATATATATATATATATATATACATACACATATATATGCATATATATACATATATATATATATAGTTATATATAGTATATATAGAGAGAGTACAGTTTTTAGGGATTAATTAATTCAATTAAGTTAATTAATTCTCTAGCCCCCCTTCTAGTCTAGTTCCCTTTATGTTGGTAACATCGATATATTATTAACTGAATTACGATAATAATTACAAAAACGTATTGAAAATTTTTCTTTTTTTTATGTATGCGTTTAACAAATGCACACAAAAATAACATTCGATTTTACTTAATTGACAAAAAAAGTTCATCCCTTTTGGAGTAACATTTAATGTGTTTTGAAATATTTCTAAATGGTATCTATGAAATCCCTACAGGAGAACATGTTTAAGGAATTTTCTAATTTTAACTTAAATTTTAAAAAAAAACCCTGTGCTACATCTTTTAAAAAGCAGATTTAAGAAAAGCAAATGTGTTACATTTTTTATGAAATTGTAAAAAAACTGAAAATATATATTCCAGAATTTTGATTATGAGGTAAAATTTCGGCTCTATATTCCGAAGAAGTTGTTTCAGCTATCTGTATTTTTTCTCGTTACACAAAACTATTTGTCAACTTAAATGATTCAGGAATTTTTATTGACCCTGAGCAATATAACTGACTCAGCGTAGTATCAGTATGGATGGAAAGCAGGTTCCTACGAGTAATTTGAAGATACGTTTGGGAGAAAAATGACGACTAAAATAATACCAAGGATCAGCTGCTTGTAAATCTTTCCATATGAAATCTAACATATAAGAAATATTGAAAGATAAGAATATTACATTTCTAAGTAAAACGATACAATTTCAAAAATACTACAAAATACTGTGGAATTTTAAAACTAAGTATATATATATATATATATATATATATATATATATATATATATATATATATATATATATATATATATATATATAAATATAAAGATTTCGGCATACAATGAATTCAATCATCCTAAACACTACTGTAAATGTAAGGAACGAGTGAAAGGAAAGAAATGCTAGTGAAAATCAAATCAAAAGTAAAAGGACAAAAGTTTTACAGGTATAATATTTATCTCCTTATAATATTACTAGCCGTTACAAACCCGCTTCACTGGGTATTTCACGATGTTGTACATATGTATACTGTTTACATATATATTAATTCTTGATATCAAGCAATAAGAATTCGATTGAATTGAAAAATATATTTATAGCTGTTATACTCTCGCCCCTTGATATAAAAAGAACATAAATTATAACATTTAATTTCTATTTATACCTAAAATAGAAGGAGAAAGATTGTTTTCGCTCACTTAACCTAACAATCAAGTGGATTTCCACCAAAGCAACTTTCAGTGGATCTCTACTCCATAAAATAAACATGCGTGCTAAATTTCAAGTCTAAATCTAACAGAGCAAAAACGGAATTTTTATCATCAATACCTCATTGACAGCATTCTTAGCGGATTCCAATTCAACAAAAGAAGCATGCAAACCAAATTTTATTATTATAGTCTTAGCAGTTGGAAAACGGGAATTTTGTCTACCAATACGCCCCAATAATTCTCCCCGCTTCCCCCTGGAGTTGATTTCCGTAAAATCCATTCTTAGTGGAAATCTATTCAACTAAAGAAAAGTGCTCAACAAATTTCAAGTAAATGAGTTAAATTCAAAAGCAGGAATTTTTCTATAACACGCCTTAATCCCTCGCAACCCCACTCTTTTGGGGGTCCGTTTTCGCAAAAATCTTTGTAAAAGGAACTTTATTCCATGAACGGAACATACCTTCTAATTTTCAAGCAGGTGGTTCTATTAGTTGAAAAGCGGAAATATTAATCTGTTACGTCCCTTAATCCCCAGTGACCCTTGGGGATCAATTTTCCCCAAAGCTATTTTGCAGTGGATCTCTACACCATGAAAAGAAATCGCTTACCAAATTTTAAGACTGTACGTCTAATAGTTTAAAAATGGAAAAAATTATCTATAACGCCCCTTAAGTCTCCGCAACGCCACTTAGGAAACGATTTTCACAAAGCCCATCTTATGACAGATCTCCACTCAGTGAATGGAATCTGCTTACTCAACTTCAAGATTTGACGTCTAATAATGTTAAAAAGGAGTTAATTGCCTATATAACGCCCCTTAATTCTCCACAACGCCACTTGGGGTCAATTTTCACAAAACCCATTTTGCAGCGGATCTGTACTCTATGAAAGGAATCCGCTTACCAAAGTTCAAGACTGTACGTCAAATAGTTTAAAAATGGAAATAATTATCTATAACGCCCCTTAAGCCCCCGCAACGCTACTTAGGAAACGATTTTCACAAAACCCATCTTATAGCGGATCTCTACTTAATGAATGGAATCAGCTTACTAAATTTCGAGATTTTACGTCTAATAGTTTAAAAAAGGAGTTAATTGCCTATAACGCCACTTAATATTCTACAACGCCACTTGGGAGTCGATTTTGACAAAACCCATTTTGCAGTGGATCTGTACTTTATGAAAGGAATCCGCCTACCAAATTTCAAGACCGTACATTTAATAATTTAAAAATGGAAATAATTATGTATAACGCCCCTTAAGCCCCCGCAACGCCACTTAGGAAACGATTTTCACAAAACCGATCTTATAGCGGATCTCTACTTAATGAATGGAATCAGCTTACTAAATGTCGAGATTTTACGTCTAATAGTTTAAAAAAAGGAGTTAATTGCCTATAACGCCACTCAATATTCTACTACGCCACTTGGGAGTCGATTTTGACAAAACCCATTTTGCAGTGGATTTGTACTCTATGAAAGGAATCCGCCTACCAAATTTCAAGACCGTACATTTAATAATTTAAAAATGGAAATAATTATGTATAACGCCCCTTAAGCCCCCGCAACGCCACTTAGGAAACGATTTTCACAAAACCATCTTATAGCGGATCTCTACTTAATGAATGGAATCAGCTTACTAAATTTTGAGGTTTTACGCCTAATAGTTTAAAAAAGGAGTTAATTGCCTATAACGCCACTTAATATTCTACAACGCCACTTGGGAGTCGATTTTGACAAAACCCATTCTGTAGGGGATCTGTACTCTATGAAAGGGATCCGTTTACCAAATTTCAAGATTGTACGTCTAATAGGTTAAAAATGGAAATAATTATGTATAACGCGCCTTAAGCGCCCTCAACGCCCCTTGGAGGTCCATTTTCGTAAAAATCATTATGTAGGGAATCTCTACTTAATGAAAGAAATCTGGGTACCAAGTTTCACGACTGTACATCTAATAGTTTAGTAATGGAAATAATTATCTATAACGCCCCTTAAACCCCCGTAACGCCCCTTGGGGTTCGAACTTTGCAAAATCCATTTTAGCTGACGTCTACTCCATGAAGGGAACGTACCTACCAAATTTCAAGTCTGTAGGTTTAATAGTTCTAGAGATAGCGTGATTAGTCAGTGAGTGAGTGAGTCGCTTTTCTCCTTTATATATATAGATTGGAAAAGTGCTATTGTGTGAATAAATTTAAATAACTTCAACCGAAAGTACTAAAAATTACAGCTAAATTTTAATAAGATTTTTGCAGACTAAAAAACCGAAATCGTGATAAAAATTAAAGTAGACATTTTTTGTACATTTCCAAAGTTAATTAAAAAATAATAATTTGCATTTTACCTCTGTTGATAATCACAAATCAGCTTTTTTTTTTTAAAAAAAAAAATTTCGAATACGAAAAGTCTTTTAGGAAAGCTTATTTATGCCAAGTATTTAAGGCAGTCTTTCTCCAATTTTCCATATATATTTGCGACTCAATTTTTTGTCATAATTTTCCTCGCAACCTCCTTCTCTAACAATAACAATGTATTTAATGCAACAATAATGTGCTTTGACGCTAAAACTACAATGCCACTTTAATTATAAACCGTACAAGTTATCAAGATAAGTATTAAATTTTGTATATGGCAAGGTCATGGGAGTCGCCAGTAATTAATAAATTTGTTTTAATTTTGTATTGTTAAATAAGTTATCAAATGCTTTTTTCAGACTGTTGCATTTATAAGTATATTATATCAGTGTGAATGTGAATTTTATTTTTTGTTATGTCCGAATGTATTTTGTTTTGCTTCCTTTCAGTAAACTGAAAATTATTTTAATCATTTTATTTTCAACTTTTTTTATCTACTCGTGCCCTCCCACACAGGGTTATCAGGCTTCCCTAGGAGGATAGTGCATCCCACAGGTGAATTTGGTCTATGTTTTCACTATTTATCATACATTTTTCTGTTGACCGCATTTTAATATATTATATTATGGGGAAGAGGAAAACATAAATGCATACACATGCCATGTACCTTTTTTAAAAAAATATTTTTGTTGCAAAAGCAGGAAAAAAAAAATTGGAAACAATTTAAAATTAGAAAACATATATCTTAGCAGCTCTTAGAAATTTTTTTTAAAGAATTGTTTTAAAACCAAGAAAAAATACATTGATATGAATTGTTTCTCATTTAAGTTTTAAATAGGCTAGTTTTCAATTTCGAAACAACTTGATACAGTTATATTTTTGTGTTTTACTTTTCAAATTATCTATCTCTATCTATCTATTTATCTACCCATATATATATTTCGAATAAAAAATGCACAGATAAATTTAAAATATTCTCCTCCTCTCCTCAAGTAATAAGAAGTTTGAAATGTCGTCATCAACGACATTTTAACCTTTTTTATTTTAATTTTCGAAATATTTCAGCTCAATATTTTAAATTAATGTACAATCAAAAAAAGTTTTCAGAACATTGTAATTTCGTTTGAGAATCACCGCATTTATCATATTAAATAATTAATAAATGTGATTGAAAATTAATAAACTTTAAAAAATTTCAATACGGATTTTAAGTCAACATAGAAATGTGAAACAATGGAACGAATAATTACCATCTTTCGAATGGTGCTCATCTTTCAAATGCTGTTGATCTTTTGAATGGTGTTTCTCAGTAGAACTTGTTGTATCCAAGTCAGAAAGTAGATCGGAGATGAAGCCATCTGGAAACTTAAAACCAGGAAAATCATCAGGTACTCCCGGAGGTATCTGAGGATCATCTGTAAGTGATATTGCTTCAGTAGTTGGAAGACTTTCACCCACTTGGTCTTCCATTTCTAGAAAAAGAACAATTTTTAGTTTCATTTTACAGTTTTCAGAATATACATTTTTACCTAGAGAAGCAAATCTTCCAGAAAATGTTATCCGAATGGAATGAAAATTCTTAAATTTGATGTATGTAGTATAAAGAAAAAGAAGCGACTAAAATTTCAGAGAAACTTAATCTTTATCTAGTGTATACTAGTAAATATAGCGGAACAGTAAATTCCTTAGCCAGAATTACTTCTCATGCAAACTATTATTCGGTTTGTTATTGAACAGTAAGGTTTGACGAGTTTTTTTTTACAAAAATCTCTTCGCCTAGTTTGATTTGAGAGAATTTAATACCAGTAATGCTTCTCTTCACTTCTCTCTCTCTCTCTCTCTCTCAGATTTTATATAACCTGCTCTTCTGGAAACAGTTTTCGTGGTATACTTAGCTAAAAATTATTTCACAAATTTAAAGACAACCAATAGGTTGGTTCTTTCAAAATTCAATTCTATTGGTTGGTATTATTTTGATGATGGGTATCATTTTGTTGAAGGAACGTCCGATACACCATGAAATCAAGGTAATACAACTAGCTGTAAACCACCGTCAACCAGTGGCCTACACATAGATTACTTTTATAAAAGGAGATTTAAACAAATAAAAAATAAAAACAGGATAAAAAATGGGAAAAAAACCGGGAAGGAAAAAAAGAAACTAACCCGAGAAGGCACCGAGGCGTAATCTCGATTCTGAAAATTAAAAATCTCTTGTATGGGAGAAGTTCAAACCCGCAAACTTCACCTTTTTGTACGCCACTGACGCGTCGATTTATTGCGGTGTTCTTAGAGCGTTAAAAATGACATCTAATAAAATACTACCACAACTTTCATTAATTGAATTATTGTTGTGTCAGAGTCAAGTTGGCATTTCTCAAAGACCCAAATGTTTTCAGACTTATTTCTCTAGTCATCATGGCTCATTCGAAAAAAGTTTTTTAGCTGGAAGGAGTTGTTCTCCAGCTATGCCAAACGAGGCACATACCCCTGTAAATCATTAGTTGATATGAACCAGCATGGGTGCGGGATAGACCCAGTTGCCGATTTTCGTTGTTGGAGACGATTAGGAATGTCTTTGTGGTCACTTGTATACCGGTTACACACTTTTTGTTCTTTGTAACTAAAATTCAGATAGATATTAGTTACGATGTTTTTCACTTTTAAATATAAAATTTTTCTATATTTTTCTTTTACTTTGAAAATACTGTTTTTGAATATGAGATCTTTACATGAAATGATTTGTTACAATTATTTTGAAAACATTTAATCTAAAAATTGTTTTTTTGAAAATAAATTGATAAAACTAAACAGAGAGAACCTTAGTTTCTAATAATTCATTTTAATTATTTGAGATTATATAATCTTTACAGCATGCAAAATGTGTGAAAATTATGTATTACAGTAGGAAAATTCAAAGCTAAAGGGATAAAAAAAACCCTACGAAATACTTATATTTTCGAATTGTGCATGTTTTTAAACACATTTAAAGAAAAATTAACTCCATAAGATCTGACGGATTTAACACACAAGATTTACGTTGTAAAATGTATGACCACTGCAATAATATGCCTGCATATTTTTCAATTAAATCAAATATTTTTTATGTTTCGTAATTAAAGATGATAAATGTGCGACATAAGACAATGGTGATTGACAGTATCCTAAGGCAAGGTCATTTAGAGAGATCAAGCTCTTCAAGACGGTCTTGCTACAATTTCGGGTGATGATGATGATTCCGATTTAAGTTTTACTATAAGATAATATGAGGGCCATTGGTCCAGGTCCTCATAATTTTGAATATTAATCAATTGATGAATTTGATCTGGCACCGCTCCATCTCTCGCATCTTCCATACCACTCCAACGGGAATACTTTGATCCACGACAGATTTAACGTGCATCGGCCCATCTACGCGATGAGTCTGTATTTTTGGAAATAATGCATGTCAACTAGAAAGTCTGATGAATATTTTTATTACAATGATTCAAAAGAAATAGGATGAAAAATTGGTATTCACAATAAAAACTGAATTATTCACAAGGTTTTGCCACTATTTATTATAGAATTATAAGAATCGGACAAAAAATATCCTTTGTCTGTTAAAGAAAAGTTATTCCACCTAAGTCTTGAACTTTACAGGAGAATATATAAGGTGTAACAAATGTTTAAAATAAAATTCATTGTAGCACTTCTCAAATATACTCGAGAAAATTATATTTCAAATCTTGCAATAAGAATATAATTTTATTTTTATAAAATTTTATTTTAAATATAGTTTAAGATGTATAATTTTAGTATAATCTATCTCTCTATAAAAAGAGTTTTTCGTGTTGCTGTAGTAAATTTATTTATACATAAGGTATAGTTAATAAAAATGGGTCATAAAAAAGTGCTTGGCACATTATGGAGTTTCCAATGCACACAAGAAGTCATACTGCTGAACTATTACCTTTACATTTACTCGGTCAGAAATCTGTAGTATCTGATATTAGAAAAGAAAGTGAAGCTTTGAAATAAAGGAATAAGACGAAGTTAATGACGTGTTTTGAATTGAACACATCGGACGTAAAGGCTAGAAAATAGAACTACATAATACACGAAAGTTACAGTCTTACAATCTGAGCATAATACTGAGCATACAGTCTTACAATCTGAGCATAATACTGAGAATACAGTCTTACAATCTGAGAATAATACTGAGCATACAGTCTTATAATCTGAGCGTTAACGACGTAATTTGAATTGAACACATCGGACGTAGAGATAAATAGAACTACTTAATACATGAAAGAGAGTTACAGTCTTACAATCTGAGCATTGAGTATGGACATTTGTATAATTTATAAAATAGGGGTTGGTCCACCGTTAGGCTGACAGAGGTTACCCCCCAGTTTTAATGAGTTTAATTTTTATATTATGAATCTATAACTATATATAGTTTTATTTTTTAAGTCAGAGACTCATAACTATCAGAGGATATCCGTTTGGCAGAACCTGGACTGGAATGGTGCCTTTTATTTTTCTGTTATTCATTAGGTAAATATTACTTTAATATAGTAGCACTTTTATGCTGTATAAATTACATAGCTTGAGACTAATTTATTCTTCATTTAATTTTTAGAATAATTAATTTATAGACAGTATATGTTTCAGTTTATGACTAATGAAGATTTTTTTAGGAGTTTCTTATTCAGAATATTCTGTATATATGTATAGTACTGTATAGTAGGCCAGATTGAAAATTTCCTCTACAGAATTTCAAAACCTACGTCTGCGTAAAAGATGTTCTCTGGTATATAGATGTACCAAATAAGGTATACAGATAATAACATACAGATGAATAAAATAAAATTTTTTTATGTTAAGTACTGCCACAAGGGGAATGGAGTTTAGGTATTTGGGCCTTTTTTAGTGTAAAAAGTCATAATAATCTTTTTTTAAAGTGAAACAGGCATTTTAATAATTTTTAGCACTAATTGCATTGAGAGAACAAGTTACAAGGAAAAACATTAAGTACATGGAACAGCTTCTTCACTATTAAATTTTAAAAAAAAACTACTATCGAAATTATAGAACGCGACAAAGAAGAAGACGGAGAAAAGCTTGGCTTGGACTGATTGGCTGGTTCACGAAATGCTGCAGTGTACATTATACTACTACTATTTAGTTCTCACTTATTAGTAAATTCATTCTTTTCTTGTTTATATATCGGAAAAATAATTATTTTTTGAGTCTCTCTCTCTCTCTCTCTAAAATCATTAAACCAAACTTAAATTCCCCCTCCCCCTTTTCAAAAGTTCAACAGCTTTGGGCAATATTAAATTTTTAAATTATTTTTTTAAAATTATTTTTTATCTAAAATACAAACTATAGAGCATCTTTTCTGCATTGGTATAAATTCAAATTATTCCCAATATTTTCTTCATATAAACATGATCCACGCGCTACTGCATAGTACATCGAAAAAAAAAATCCATACAAATGCTCTATCTGTGGATGCCGAAATAATTTTCTAAAAATAATCCTATTTTTTATTTCATTCTTAGTTAGTATTCTCCTAAATAATGTGCTTGAACACGAATAAAGTCAAATCCAATCCGATCTGAGTATCTTAGAAAAAATTTACATTATGTATTTTCCAGTTATTTATTTTATATATTTAAAAAGTTGCTAATGGAAAAGAGAAATACACAATAATATTACACTCAGGGAAGGATACATCTTTTCCATAATATCTTTCAATATAAATTCATTAATTATCCTTTTATTTAAGAAAATGGTACATACCTGGTGTTGATAGAGAATAGTCTTCGTCACCGAAGTCAGAAGAAATTTCATCCAATGGTTGTGTTGAAAATTGATCCTTTGTATCATCATTACTAGACCCTTCTTGTGGTTCTGAACTATCACCATCGTTATCCTCATTATTTTCCTGTGTAGGAGGGCCAAGTCCATTTTGTGAATTTTCTCTTTCTCCACCAGTTCTTGTCACTTTCGGATTCCTAGTTACACCCGGTCTTCGTGTTCTCATCTGAGGATTTCTCGTTCCACCAGAGGGCCTACGCCTATGAGGACCACCAGGTCTGCGGGAGGGACCCCCTGGTCTTCTTCTCGGACCTGGTTGGGTTTGACTTGAAGCAGGTTCTGTATCTGTATTGGAATCCGTTGAGGGTTCTTGGGGTTCGTCTGTTTCTTCTGTTTGAGGAGTTGAGTAGTCTTGATTTGGATCATCGTCTGACTCTATAAAGTTATTGGCTTTCATTTCCAAAATTTGAATAACAATAGTTACTGTTAAGGAGACACAGTACGATTCCAAAGACTAAAATAAATTTTTTTAGCCTAAATTATTTTTTAACTAATTTTCTACAATTTTCCCAAAATTTCAAAGTTAAAAAAATCCAGAGTCATGACAACTTTTATGTTTGTTTTTTGCTTATCCCAATGGAAAACTAAACTGATTTATCTTAGAAAGAAAAATGAATTTATGTTCATTTAAAAAGTTAATCTGTTTTTCTTAATTGAGCCGAGTGCTTTGAAATGGTTTCTAAGTATGGTCAATAATACATATAAAAAGAAGTTTGAATGCATTTTGGAATTAAAGCTAATTTAAAAAAAATAGTTGAAAATTTAGAATTTGTACAGTTTAGAAATTTTTAATAAATACTTATAAAAAAAGGATTTTACGAATATATCAGTCATATTAGCAAAAAATCCTTAACAAACTTTTCTTAAACGTAGTTTGAAGTATCGTAAATTAATCTTCATGTGGGTACTCTCTCTTCAGTTATTCTTATCAGTCTCTTTATAAATTTGTAAATTTTTCTTTAAAAAAATGTAATGGTTAGCGTTTTGCAATATTTCGAGCACAAAAACTGTTTTATGTGCTACATATATATAGATAAAAAGTAAAAAAATTGTAAAAACTGTTAAACCAAATATTTTTTTATAAATCTTTCCATGCCCCTTTAATAGTAAGTTCACGAACTGAGAATTTTTTTGTGTGACTCAAAATGATTTATTTAAATAAAGATGAAAATATTTGACGACGATATTCTAGAAAAATGATATTCAGTTATTGTTATGCTGTTAGAAATTCTATTCTATATTTCCCATGGAAGGAATATTTAATGAAAATTACACAGAGTTAGCACATTTAAATTTACGACAGCATTACACTCAATCCTTTCATAAATCTTTCTGCTTTACGTTTTCCAATTACTCTGTCCTGTTTTTTGTTAAAAATATTTTAAATGAACAATATTTTTAAAAGTAGTTATCATTTTACATGAAAATTTGCTGGTCGTAATGTATTCGATGCCAGAATTTTCTTTATAAAGGATTAATTTACCTTTATCGGCTCTTAATTGTAGCCTAATCACATTTGTTTCAAATAATACTGAACTTTAATTGTGTGCAGAATAATCTTCGGTTGATTACATTTCAGCAGAAATTTAAATTTTAAGCATTTTTCATAACATAGAATTATAAGAAAATTGGAAAATACCATCATGTTAATATTTCTTCAATTATTTTATATCTACTTATTTCTATTACGTAGATTTATAAAGGAGAAGAATGTAATGCAAATTATAATGGTTTCTCACAGTATAAGGGTAAAATTAATTTCATGTTGTTCAGTAAAGAGGCAAAATCAAAATGTTTTGAATTTGTATTTCTGTACAGAATAAAAATACGGGTTTGCACTTGAAATATAAATAATAATATGAGATAAATAACTTGCTATAAATTTTGAAGGCACTTGGAATTTTGTCCAGATAATGATACCTGCTACTGTTATGTATTTATTAATAATGCATCAATAATAAATCCACTTTAGGAAGCGATAATTAAGTTAATATATGCGACCTCATTTTTATTATTGATACACACAATGGGTTGCATTAAGTATAATAATATAAAACGTCATGGGTGTCAATAAATGATTTCATTAATTTATGTAGCATAAATACATTTTATTATATATATATATATATATATATATATATATATATATATATATATATATATATATATATATATATATATATATATATATGTAAACATAGTTTTATTTACAATTTGAAAACTATCCAAGGAACACTATTTTAGCTTTTACTACATGTCGTACAAAAATTATCTAAAGTCAAGAAAAAAAATGCTGAAATTGCTTTTTTATGTACATTGAGTTATCAAAAACATTTTATAATAAATTCAATTAGTTTAAATAATTCACGCCCACAAGTAACTGTACGAAATTATAAAACGGAATTTAACTGTCCCTATAATACTGCAAGAAGTGATAATAAGAGAAGTAAAGCAAAAAAAAAATCGAAATTAATTAAATTTGTTTTTTTGTAACATTTGAAGTAAATTTTAGATGGAAGGAAAAATACAGATGGCTTAATCTTACTTTCGTTTAATTTTTAAAGATTTGAGAAACGTACCTGCGGGTGGTAAAAATTCATCGGATTGTGAATCATCTAAATCCGAAAGTAAATCATCAGCAAACCCTTCTGGCAATCGTGTATCAGGATAATCACTTGATGCGTCCGGAGCAAACTGGGAATCATCTGTGTCTGATGTTTCATCTGAAGCAAGTTCTTCGTTAGAATCTGACGGTATAGTGCTAGATGGTTGGATATCTTGATTTTCAGACTCACCATCATCATAATCCCCATTATCATCGTTTTTTAGTAATGGAGGATTTAATCCATTTTTAACATTCTGATCTCTGCCAGGTTTTTGTATGTTTGGACGATTTGCTCCAGGCCTTTGAAATGGACGATTTCCGCTGGGTTTTTGCATGTTTGCACGATTTCCTTTAGGATTTTGCATGTTAGGTCGAGGATTTCCAACTGGTTTTTGCATGTTTGAACGAGAATTTCCACCAGGTGTTTGAACGTTTGGATGATGATTTCCACCAGGTTTTTGCATGCTTGGACGATTGTTTCCTCCAGGCTTTTGCATGTTTGGATGATGATTTCCACCAGGGTTTTGCACGTTTGGTTGAGGATTTTTACCAGGTCTTCTCATATTTGGGTTACGGTTTGTATTAGGTCTACGGTTCATATTTGGATTGGAGTTCCCAGGTCGACCTCTATTTGTATTTGGGTTACGATTTCCACCGGGTGGTCCTCTATTTGTATTTGGATTACGATTTCCACCAGGTGGTCCTCTATTTGTATTTGGATTACGATTTCCACCAGGTGGTCCTCTATTTGTATTTGGATTACGATTTCCCCCAGGTCTTCCTCTCATCGTTTGGGGGTTTCTGTTTACACCAGGAGCTCTTCTCTTGCGACCTGCTCGATTGCTTGATATTTTAGCCCCTCCAAGTTCTGTTTGTCCTGCATCGGTATCAGATATGGGATTTAAATCATTTACTGGGAAGTTTTGAGCCGAGTTGTTTTCATCTATATTATTAGATTCGTAATTTTCTTTAGATAAAGGAGGTTCTGCTAAAGGCATCGAATGATATTCAAATTCTTGAAACGATGACCGCTGCTCATCAGGATTTGAATGCTTCGAAGAGTTGGACAAGGAACTATTATCTATTTGCAAAAGAGTCTTAGATTTTTGAAACTCATTATTGTTATTGAAATCAGGAACATTGTTTAGGGTAGGTAGCAAATTCTGATTACTGTTACTTTGAAGATAGTCATTAGATTCTTGTAGCTCATCGTTAACTTGTGAGTCACTTTGTCCTAAAGACTTGACAGGGGGATTATGTCTTCTTAAAGAATTTGAAAAGGGTCTTCTCTGATCCGAAGGATCTGGAGAACGCTTGCCTATAAATAAAACAAGCATAGAAAATGAGGATGAAATATCAGAAAAATATATATTTTAATTTTAAGAAACAAACAAAAAATAATAACTGTTGATAAATAAATAAAAGTTGATTTATAGTTCCTATACTATAAATAACTGTTATAATGCAAAATATTGTATTTGTTGGAGAAATCAGTAAGGTTAAATTTATTAATATGATTTTTATGTTTCAAAAATTCTTGGAGTAATATTTATTTTACGTTAAAATTTACAAATAGCTCTTTGCACATTTAAAATAAATTAAAAAGTCATTTCAGTTGTTCAGCAAAATTATACCTTGTAGGAAAAGTCTTATGCATAAAAAGCAATGATTAAAATCAAATAACTACTTCTTTGTTTTCAGAATATTTTTAAAGGAAAAGAAGTTTTAGCTATATATATATATATATATATATATATATATATATATATATATATATATATATATATATATATATGAAGCAAAAATTTAAACAGATCAAGTATTTATAAATCCTTTAAATTAAATACTTTTGAAACTTATTTTAAATGAAAATTCAGGCTTTTCTTAAACATTATTTCAAGTAGTAAACATATTTTCATAAATATGTTTTAGCATCTGGTAATATTAACACCATTAACATTAAGGACACATTTTTCTGAGGAATGGGTTTTAATAAACAGTTGCCAAAAATAAAGATGTCAGGAGAAAACTTTTAGAGAAGGTCAGGGCCTACCCAGGACTGTAGAGCCATTAAAGAAGAAAAACTATTTTAATGAAGTCAAGATTATTATTTCTGTTTCCATTAATTACAAAATTAAAGAGCTGAAAGCTTTTAAATTCTTCCTACTCATATATTTATACTAATTAATTTCAATTTATTTACACAGTAATTTTGTAACGTTATAAAGTAACATTTTAGTTTAATTTTCAATATTAAAATGTTACAAACATTGAAAAAGCATCATTAAAAAAACCCACTTAATTCCAGTTGGACAAGGATTACGTATAGTGTGAAAAATTTCTGCTTACTTCTGTCCGCCTGAACATGGACCGGTGAAAAATATTGATGAAATGGGTTTTGATTCTCATTTTGCTCAGGAATATTCTGTGGAAAGATTTTCTCGTTTAGATTCGGGTCAACATCACAGATGATCTGACCTGAAATAAATAAGTCGTTTAATGAGAAGGAGTTTCGAATTAAAACTTGAAAAGACTTACATTTTTCAATTTTATGACTGCTTTCAGAAATACAGTTATATTAAACCATTTACAAAAATAAATGTTCAACAACAAAGCAGAATAACAAGAAGAAAATCTGATACCTACATTTAATACCGTCGATAAATTTCGCCAAATCAAAAGACGTCGCAGTTCAAAAGATAGCACCAAATGCTGTTATCGGAATTATTATTATTATTATTATGGATATATAAGGGAACTGTTTTCTACTATTACTTACATATCACAGTATTTGGAGACATTTTTTTATTAGACAAAATTCGTAGACGGTTCAATACATAAATAACGAATATGTTTAACAATTTCACATATATTTATATTCTAGTTGAAGTTGAAGGTTGAATTACTTCGCTTAAACGTATTTATAATCATGAAAAATAATTTACTTATTGACTAATAATTAAATTACTTTACAAAAATATTTAAATTGCATTTAAATGATGATTGTATAAATAATACCTGCAACAACAATTTGGGTGATAGCTAAACTAAAGACTTTCCAATCTTCAAACAGTTATAAAAAATAAAATTAAATTTCAATTTTATTTTTGATTTATTCCAAAAGATCTAGACCAAGGTTTGAGTGAAATAAGATTTATATTTCGTATTATAAAAAAAATGTCACAGTACTTTTTGAGCAACCTTCCAATATTTTAATAGATTTCTTAGTGTTTTATATACAATTTTACTTAATTTATAAACATTATGAATTATTCATCAAGAAAAATTATAATTTGCTCTTAAACACATTGATCACTCAGTATAAGTATTTAATCTTAAAACAATTCAAATCTTTTCATGAGCATAATAATTCATATTAAATACATATATCAGAGAAAAAGTTTAAAAATGCTTTCCATTAATGAGCCACTTGTTTGTTTGATAGAATATTTTCTTGGAAAAATGTACGGATATTAATAATTAATAAATTATTTATTTCAACGCTAAGAAATTCAATTAGATTTATGAAACAATACGTTTTTACTTATTTTTATGAAACATTGTACATGCTTCATTGAGCAATAATCTATCTACTTTATATATATATATATATATATATATATATATATATTTGATGCATTAAAAAATGAAATAAGTAAAAAAAAGAAGAAAAAACACAATAAACTCAAATGAATGTTAAAAACAAATTAAATAGAATAAAATGCAAATATATAATACAACCATTGAAAATGTAAATGATGCACTTTAGTGTTTTAATATTATCTGAATGCTAGACCATAGAAACATGTACAAAATAAAAAAAAGTTGATTTTATACTCAAACTAATAAAAACATAATGAGTTCAAGTTGAGGATTTACATTTATATTTGATTTAGTTACTACAGTGAAGCAGTGCATTAAATCTTACTTCATTGGATGAAAATTTGCGAGTAAAAATTTTACTCAGTATTTCAAGGACATAAATTGTATTTATGCAATGCTTTAAAGATTTTTTAAAAAATATTTAGAGATCACATTGTACTCTCAATATTTCAAATAACTTTAAATTTCAATTTGTCAAATTCTTTAAAAAAATGTCTCATTATTATATTGTTTCATGCAGAAAAAATTCCTTAAATAACGATGACAGCAGAAATTGTTGCCAGATAATTTAATAAACATGTTAATTTTATGTCATATATATACAATACTTAGTTTCAATATTAAAGAAAAAAATTAACATTTTAAAATTGCTTCATAATTAGAACATCATTATCTCCTTAAAATGGAGGGATACAGTCTTAATTAACAATAATGAAAGCAAAGAGAGAGCATTTGTAGACATAATCACAAATACAAGAATACTTCTTTTCATTTTTAAGTTTCAAAATTGGTAAAAAGGGGAATTTTTACTCAATTCTGACACTTTATAATATGTATAATAAAAATACAACTGTTATATGGTGAAATACATTGTTATGTGTGTGTGATTGAAATATTCCTCCAATTAATAAAATCAATGACGTTAAATCCTTTACACCTATTTAGCAATTATTTGAGTTGTTTTGTGTTGAAATTTGGGAGACAAAGAGTATTACTGGAATTTATTCCTGTTTGAATATATATATATAATATAGAATATTTTATTTACTTATTTACATCTTCCTGTTCTCGAAAATAGTCTTTTATGAATTTAACTATAAATTTATATTGTATGATCGCATGTGTCCAAAGTTAACAAAGCGCCCGTGGTTGGATGAAATTTAAAAAAATTAAATCATACCCTTAAAAATTTAATAATCTTTTAATTTGAGAGAAGCATTAGACATGTCAAAAATTTAAAATGTTACAAGAGAGATAATAAATTAGTGGTTCATTGTGTTATAAAACTATTTACATAAGCTTTTAAAATGTTATATATAAGTGGTTAAAATATTAATATTGAAGAAGAATACTAATAATAATACGCAAATGATTACTACAAATTCATTTTATAATTGTGCAAAAAACACTTCGAAGCCTGTAACACAACAATTATTTATATCTTACTATTGCAACAAAATTTTACTGCATATTTTTTCATTACTTTAATGGATGTGTGTAAAAAAATATTTTTGTTGATTGCATATTTGTACTAGTTATGAAAAACACCCGATAATTCACGATAAAGCAGCTTCAGAAGCATCTACGCATCACAACAGAATCAAAACATATATCTTAATACATTTAACAAATATTTTCAACAATAATCAATGCAAATAATTCAATCTTCATATGGGTAATCTCTTAAAGATAAGCTCAAATGTTTTCTTCAATAATATTGCGTTTCTAAAGATGAAAATTTTTAGGATGCTTCAATCAACAATACATTATCAAAATTTCAGATTTTTCAGACATTATTTACTTGCGGAGGTTTATTTTATTTTTTAAAAAAATCCAAATTCTAATCCCTAATTTCTGTCGATGGTGCTATTGACCTCTTTAGGTTGAAAGAGGTTGTTCAAATTACAATCTTGTTTACCCACTTGTCAGAAATAACATATAAACGTAAATCGAGGGATGCAGGGTCAGTAAATTTGGTTTAATAATCCAAAATATCCACTGTCACTTCTTCCTGAAATCAAAACAAGGTTCTATTTGTGTATTCACTAATAGGCGCTGAAACACCTACCTGAAACCACACCATAGAAAATCTCTCCTAAAAGCACAATAAGAAAGTAATGTCTCATGTCCAAGTGATCACCGTTTGATTCGCACGAGTTAGACATCGTTAATAGCGCATGTTCTCCATTAGTCTGTCCTCACGAAGGGCACTGATCAAACAAGGTATCACATCGCCTTTCCACTAATCGTTCCAAAAATCGCCTGAGTCAATCGTCGCCAGCTCGATTATTATGCTTACCGCTCGCCCACCACCTCAAGAGTTTGCGTCAGAGAATGTGACAAGATAATATTCGAATGCTAATCGGTTTCATAGGTTCCGGCACATAGTTATGCCATTTATATTAGTAATTGATGGTACTCATTGCGCATGTGCAGCATGGTGCAAGCTCTGGAGGATGATTGGTGAGAATATTTAAAGGACAATGGAGCCTCCTTGTTGATGTTTGTTAGCATACTCCCGAGTCTCTGTTTGTTATTGGTCTCGCGTGATGGTGGGATTATGAGAAGTTTGTTTTGGATTTATGAGAAAGTGTTTTAAGTAGTTAAGTCCAAAATAGGTGCTTGTGCACACGTAATGACAATTGAAGTTTTGTCTTACTTTTTTTCCATACATGTACTGTTACGTCACGGGTGGAAAATAAATTCTAAAATCATGCACTCGGTAGTTGTAAATAATCTCCAATTTTGAATCTAGTTACAAATAAATCTCGTAAAGAATGTCTGCTAACTTTGCTGTTATATTTGTATCTTTTGAGAAAAATTTATTTGAATCTTAAAGAGCTGAATATATAAATGACTTAATAATGATGCCTAAAGCTTGTTATGGAATAATTGTAAAGCTTAAAACAAAAGAAAACAATATTGTGTTGCTATATCTGAGTTTTGATATTTATATGCATTTATAGGAGTTAAATTTAAATTTCAATATACTTTTTTATCCTAAAATTCAAATATATATTTATAATTAAATGGGAATTTAATTCTTTGTTATGAAAGAAGTGAATTTTGATTATTAATATACAGTAATCTTTGTACATAAAGGGATTTTAATATCATAAATTATGTTATAGAACTAAGCCAATCATATTGGTTCATGCATGTATAGTATTTTCTTAATCTTTTTTTTTCACTTGTACTTTTATATGTTTTTATTTATTTTTTGACGGGTTCAAACATCACAGGTGAAACATTATTTTAAAAAATTTCCTTTTTAGGTTAAGCTTAAAAACTTGATGGATAAAGTTTGGAAAGAAGTGAAATATATTAAATATATATATTAGCATTTCATACAATTTCTGGAAGAATTTAATGAGTTAGGAAATACAGCTGTAAGAATGAAACTGATTTTTTTTGTTTCTTTTGCTTTCATTATCCTTCTGCTTGTAAATTGCAGAAGTAGACTTGCTTCATAACGAAGAAGGGGGAGGAATTTATTTAGATCGCAATCGTATGAATAAATTTCGGTTCTTCATAAATATTTCAATCTTTTTTTCATTCAATATTACTTTATCGTATAATTTGACCTGTAGCAATTGTTACGTTACATGTGTAATAAACTACAACACAATTTGTGCAACTTTCAGCTACAATAAATTAGTGAATTGATATTGTTTAAGAAATATGTAACAAATAAAAATCATGCTACTTGAACAAATGAAAAGAAACTCAGTATTGAAATAGAAACCTTATTAATGTGTATAACGCAAGTCATAACAATGTACGAATATAGATGTCTAATTTTTCACCAAAATGGCAAATTTCGGAAATCACCTTCCTAGACGTCCCTGCCGTCCCATTCCCTTCTGAAAAGCACGCTTCAAAAACAACTTCTCGATTTTTGAAATAATAGCAGAAACAACTAACTCACAACCTTATCAATCTCATCCAAAAGAATTTATCACAATCAATGAAACAAAATTTCTAACATATTTTTTTAATTCATGATGGAACTTCTTTATCTTATTTCAGTCAATTTAAAGTTAAAAGAATTTTATAAAACGCATTACAGTCGAAATGATTTGACTGTAGAATCGAAGTTATTTTTATTAATGAAAAGTCAAATTTCACTCGATACTTATACCAAAAATATCACTGAATTCAAAATATCACAAAGAGGAATTCTTGCAATTTTTTTTCACCATGATTAAATCATATATAACAACTAATTAAAATACACTTTGTTAAGTATACGTGTTTTAAAACAAATATACTTTTCTTAAGATCATTTAGTTGAATGAAATGAATTCAAAAAATGCATTGAAAATTTAACTGAATATAAATTCACAAATATTGTTTACACTGCACACTTAATTTGAAAATCAAGCGTTTTTAACACTAGGCGAGGAAAAATCGGTTGGTTTTAAGGATAGAGATGAATTGATATTTCTTCAGAAAACTGTATATCATTGAAAAAAAAACAACCTCTATTCGTCAGAAAACGTTAATTTTTTTTTTATCAATTGATATAGAAACTCATAAAGTTTTTTCACTTGTAAGAAACCTCCCAATGGAAAAAAACTAGTTCTGATGAGCAATATATTGCTTTTAAATAATTGAGAAAGAAAGTAACGGTCAGTTGTTCTCATGAAAAAAATGTTTACTATACTGATACGTTTATACAAATACATTGGGCGGCTCTTGAGCGCTCTCTTAAGTGAGAAAAAAAAGGAGATAGAACAAGAGTTACAACACAGAAGTGTGCTATTCTTAGCTATAATTGTGGAAATTTTATATATATACTAGCCTATGTTCTATTTCATCTACTTAATCATATCTACATATTATAGTACAAGAGCTAGCAACGTCAGAAAAACAAGAATTTTAGAAAAGCTGATTTTTTAATATTTCTTTATCTATGCCCTTTCGAACATCTTGCGGGCCATCTGGCTGCCGGTAAACGTTGCGTTTATTAATGCGCATCATACCTATACAGGTAAAAATATTGATTTTTTAAATAATTTTAGAAAGAAAGGTTTTTTGGTTTCCCTAAATTTAAAATGTTATTAACAACATGAATTTATTAATGCCAGACATTTTTGTTGTTAAAAATAATGTGCCAGATGCCATTTTGTATGAAAAGAAATCATTAATTTCAAACCATTTTAGAATGTCTGTAATTTTAATATTATTTTATTTATACATAAATAAGTACAAATTTAAATTTCCAGACATTAATTCGATTGCTTACTTAACATACAGGCCGATTTATACCGCGGTATTATGCCTGTCGTTAGAGAGAGACAGTCGCAAAGTAGGTAGGCGGAAGAGTGACAGGAATACTTTCGAAACAACTTTTTAAATTTTTATGTCTTCGAGGATGAATATAATAAAAAATTAATATTTAAATTCTAATCAAAATAATATTAAATACTTGATTAAAGTATTTATAACAAAAGGGTAAATATCGTTTTTTAAATATCATATAAATTTAATTGTAACTGAATAAAGGGATTTTATAAAAGATGAAGGAAAAATTGCCATTTTGATACAATAACAAAATTCTCACTTTTATTTATACATATTATGTTTATATATGGTCAAAATTATTTTTCCATTAAATATGTTTTTTCATTCCGCAAAAGTGTCACAAAAAACCGATGCATCTTCATAGTCGTCAAAATTGTCACTACTCCCATTATTATCAATATCATCATAATCATCCTATTGCTTTGTGTTTTGGTTTTCTAGTAGTATTGGTTCTGGAGCAAAAAAAACCCATTATTAAGTTATCATGGTCTAAATAATAATTTACTCTTTCGATTTATCCTATATTATAAATAATACTTTACTCTTTATGACAATGTCAGCAGCTCATGACGGAAACTGCTCCCCAGCAAACCAAACGAAATCGTATTTATCATCATTGACGATCCACCCGGAAGCTAACGGCGATAAAAATAATGGATTTTTTAAATGAGCATTTCTCCAAAACTTTGTCACGTACCGCACTCTCAATAAATGCTGATAAAATTCAGCTTTACATGGTGGTAAACTCGATGAATCGAAGCTTCAACATTTCTTTTCGAAATTATCATCGAGTTCTTTTGATTGATAAGTTTTGGAAAATAGATAGAAGCGAACATCATTAACATTTGAAGAGTTAGGCACCCCATACATGTGACATATAAATTTTTCCAAAGTGGCTAATATACGTTCAAGTTCATCGTCATCATCAGTTATAATCTCTTGACATGCTAATTGATACTCGACAGATATTTCGAGCAGCTTGAAGGGCCTTAGTTTACCTTTCCGAAAAAATGCTGGGGTATAATCGTACCCTGTTATTGCGTGGAAAAATGGTAGAGCTTTCGATAAAGAAATACAAAGATCTTGATATAAATTATTAATGCTTATTGGACATTCATGGTTTCCTACACCCCATTGGATCCAAAGCTTCAAAGATGCATTCAGATGATCCAAATTGCCAAGAAATATAATCAGAATATCGGAGTTTGAGCAGCGTATAACAACTTGAGCGTCAACGCTTATATGGCAAATATGATATATACACTGGTGCGCAAAAATTAAGAACGAGACGGTTTTTTCAATATAACTTTGTACAAAAGCTTTCCAAATCAACACATTTAATACCGTAAGATCCCCAATACGTAAGGACATGTGTAATGTATAAACACTTACTAAAAGAGAATCAGAGGGATAAAAAGAAGCTTGATTGAAAAAGTAGCATGGAGCGCAATGCGACTGAAGGCCGAAAAATCCCTGTCATGGGTGTCCAGCAAGAAACATCCGGTCTTTAGTAGGGGATATGATCTCCCCTGACTGCTAGCAGGTTTCACAGCGTCTGCCCATGCTGAGAATGAGGGTGTCAATGAGTTGTTGAGGCATTGCTGCCCATTCGTCTTGCAGCGCCAATCGAAGCTCCCGAATCGTTACTGGTGGTAAGGTACGAGATGCCAAGCGTCTGCCTAGAAAATCCCATACATGCTCGATGGGATTGAGATCCGGAGATCGTGCCGGCCAATCCATACGTTCAATATCCTCACTCTCTAAGAGCTGTTCGGCAGCTACTGTGCGATGACATGGTGCATTGTCGTCCATGAAAAGGAACTGCGCGACCCATAGCGCCTCTAAAAAAGACGCACATATGGAAGAAGAATCTCGTTACAATAACAGGTCAACGGGTCCCGTTGACTGAACCTGCGTCGAAGATGTGAAGGTCTGTACGACTACCAAGCATGATGCCTCCCCAAACGAGAACACCGCGACCTCCATACCTGTCCCTTTCAATGATGTTCGAGGGATGATTGCGGCTTCCCCGCTCTCTCCAGATGATTATGCGATGAGAGTCGCTACTCAAACTGAATCTGCTCTCATCTGTAAAGAGTACTCGTCCCCATTCATTGTCTCTCCAATTCCGGTGTTCCCGGCACCACAGAGAACGCCTTCTCTAATGGTCAGGCGTTAAAGGTACACACCGTATAGGGCGTCGTGCAAACAGACCACCACCGTGCAGTCTTCTGGCCACGGTAAAACGCGATATCGGTCGTCCAGTCGCCTATGTCGTGTGTCTAGCGATTTCTCCCGCTGTCTGCCGCCAGTTTCTTCTGGCTTGTAAGACAATGTACCGGTCATTTGCGGGTGTGGTCAATCGTGGACGACCACTAATGATCCCCTGGATAGCTGTTCCTGTAGTTTGAAATTGTCTCCAAAGTCGTGAAACGATGCTGTGAGAAATTCCGAACTCAGCAGCCACACTTATCACACTGCGGCCTTCCTCCAACTTCCCAGTGAGTCGACCTCGGGTAAAAGCATCCAGATGTCGTCTAACAGATTGATTATTCGCCATTTCTCGCTGAGGCAGCAACTCGGTGTGATTTTAACTGCTATACGGCGTGCAATCTCTTTGCCAGAAATACTGATCTTACACCGACAACATGCTTTATACTACTCAGACACTCCCCCATTACTTCTACCTGCATATCTGCGCATGTGCTACCGTACATCACCTTACTTAATCTCCTGATTGGTCTTTCTGTCCGCTCTGCCTCTTCGTTCAGCTGATATGCTAATTTTTCGACTTCGTCCTTAATTTTTGCACACCAGTGTAGTTCGAGTATCACAGCTTCATGTTCATCACATGATAATGATTCTTCAATACTTCTAATAACTTAGTTATTTACAACGCGATACGAATAACACTTATCGAATGACTTAGATAAATAGTTTTATTCCCAATAAAAGGATACATGTTATCGTTAGCCAATGATCGATAAAAATTTTTCGAGAGCTTCCTTGAACTGAGTATTTTTCAGTTCACCAGCAAAATTATGATGCCGAATTTGATTAGGTCCGATGGAAACTGTACTTGTTGTTTCGTTGTGACGTAAACGCTCACAATCTTTTATAGAAGGTGTGAAATACTGATCAAATAGAATATCAATGCGAGGTGATTTAAACTGTGAAATCATTTTAAGGAATTTTTTTGATATGCCATCGAAAGTTTGGGGCACTTCTTTCATGATGTGTAACATGAAGAAACAGTCTAAAATACTAATATCAAAAAATAAGGATTGCTGATTGAACTTTCGAACTTTTTTCTCGAAAAATTTAATTAATTGTGCTTTATCTGTTTTACAAATACTACCGTCTGTATGACACATCGATGTTGGTATCGACGTTAGTGGAAATCACAGTACTTTTTCAATATCTACTTTGTTGGTTATAGATATACCTAAGAGTCGACCAAACAGACCTCGTTGCATTCTTAGCTCAATAACTTTGTTATCAAGAGTTATTTTTTTTTATCTTTGGAGCACCAGCAAAATTAAGCACTTGGTTTTTTTATTGGCTTATCAAATCTATTCTGATCTTCAGCACATTCAGTAATAAATTTGTTTCCGTAAATCTTCACCATTTTTCTCAATGTTCAACAAAAAGTTCGCTACATTTTCAGATACAGGCTTGGCAGTTGCAATATTATATAAACTATCTTTGTCTAAACTTTCATCAAATGGATTAATATTATTTTCAAAAATTTCATTGAAATCAGAGAGTTGTTTGCCATAAATTTTAATTCTATTTGGTTGCAAATTCGCAGACACGTCTTGTAATTGCTTCAATCCACAGACATCGAGAACGTGAGAGATTATAGTAGCTCTAATACTGTAACCTTTGGTCCAGCGTTGACGGGCAGCTAAGGAATTAGTAAAATGTGCAATACCACTTAGGCATCTAGCCGCTTCAGAATTGATAGTCTTCTCCAGTGTAAGGTCAATTGGTATGCTCAAAAATGGTTTGTCGGTTCTTTATATTCCAAAACATCCATTCATGAAATCATTTTTTAGTCCAGGATGTGTTTCATCTACTTTATTTAGATTGTCTAAATATTTAACACACCATCGAGCATAATTCGGTTGATTTACTGCGAAAAATAAATTAGTTATTTTTGGAATAACATATTTGAACATTTCGAAATCTCCCATGCGTATGCTTCTTGACAGGGTAATATAATAGTTTACAAGCTGGATGTAAATCAAATAGAATTGAGCCGTTTTCCCATGCTCACCTTGTCTTGTTTCTTCTACGAATTTTTTATATGCAGATAATACTCTCGATAATACATTATTAGGTAATTCTATTGGCATAGACGAGTGAGAATCTATAACTTCTTGATAATGAAGGAGATCGTCGATAACTTGTTCCTTCAGGAAATTGTATTCAATATTGTCCAAAAAATGATCAAAATGTAACATTTTCAAACCAAGAGCCATCAACGGATGCAGACGTTTGCAACGATTAAAATGTTTACCTTCAACTAAATCGTTCACTGAGCCAGAAGCAATAATATTACTCTCAATCATCACATGAGATAGATCACACTCATTTATAAAAACTCCTATGGCTTTGAAGAAAGCCGTCATTAAATGGAATGAACCAAGATGGATGAAAAGATTATTGAATTGTTGCTTTGACGTTGAATGGATTTTATATGCTATTTAGCTATTGCCAGGTCATAAGTAACTTGCACGTATGTTTGATTACATTCCTTTTCAACAACTTGGGCCTGTTCCATTGTATGTGTAACTACCGCTACATTTGTCGGTGAAAAATTAATAGGTGTAAGATAAGATACTTTTTTATTTGGGACTAGTATCTTTAATAATTTTAGAATTAAAACCTGTCCCTATAGGGGTAGGGTATTTGGCACATGTAAGAAGTATGAAAGTAAATATAACAGGTCTGTTGTTTCTATCAAAGGTAAATTTGCTGGAAGAGTTGGTTCATTCTCAACTGGTGTTAAATTTTCTAACATTTGCAATCGATGCTTAAACGACGGTAGTTCTGGAATTTCCTCGTTAAAAGTCCGTCTTATTTTGTTGGTGGTAGCGGTATGTCAATATTTCCACTTATACTACTTGAATTTAATTCAATATCGTAATCATGACTTACATTTTGGTAAATGATTCCTACAGTGTCATGTAAAGTGTCCTTTCCAGTTAAAGTATCGAGGTATCTATCAAAGTTATATCGAATGCTACACCTGTGCTTAATGACGGACTTTGAATAATGTCAGGAGGGCAAATTTGAGAACGGTTTACTGATGAGATCGTAGCTTCAGTTTCTAGTTCTTCCAGCGTATTGTAGTTACAACAATGTCCAAGTCGATTTAAAATATTAATCATTTTTCTACTTCTTGTAAGACTTTTCACGGTCATACCCAGTGTTATGTGCTTTGATGGCTTAACAGTACCATTACTTTCACAATAAATAGCATCAGAAGCCAATGAATTGCTTAACCTATGACAATTGACTCCATCTCGGCGACGAATATCTTTACCTCCAATTAATGCTTTGAAAAAGCGATCTAGTTTTTCTGGAATAGTATACTCACCATTAATCAAATCTTTCATCTTCATTACAGCAGGTAATGTTGTTTTATCCATTTTTAAAATAGTACTTCGTAGAATGAATGCAACTTTATCAATGAGATCATTCTCTTCGAGTTTTTTTTAGATCTTCTTGTTCCAATAAGTCACTATTTTTATGCATAATAATTTTTCTTTTCTTTTTTATTACAATCTTAATTTCCTTGAATTGTTTTACTATTTTTTCTTCAAGTTGATGATTTGTCATTAAATTTACATCTGCTTCAGGTTGATGTATTAAGGTAACAGAACACCTTCGAAGAAAATTTTTTGAATTAACCTGAATTTTGCCTGTAAATGCATATTGTATGACCTTATGGGTCTCTAAAATTAGAAAAATACCCAAGAAAAGTTTTGTTAGTGTACATTTTTAGAGTCAAAGGGGTATTTTATAAAAAAATAAGCAAAAATAAGACTTTACGCAAAACATAACTGAAAATAAAATAAATATATTGACATTTTGTAAATTGAATAATATAGCATACAACCTTATCTAGGGAATAGACTCTTATTTTGGTAATATAACTATTACGTGGGAAGTTATTGTGTTTCGAGCTTTTATACGTTGACATTTTCTTTAAAAGCTATTGTAGTTTTCATTTTATTGCTATATAAAAAAATTCCTACTCAACACAAACTCTTAAGAAAGGTCTATTCCCTGTATTAGTATTTAAAAAACATACATGTAAAATTTTTATTTCATTCAAGCATAATTTTTTTTTTGAGATATTGTGTTTTGCGGTAAGAAAAAAATGTGAAAAAACTCATTTTGAAAACGACAAAAATAACATTAAACTATTCTGATTACAAGAAAAACACTTTCTTATTAAAATACACCAGATTTATAATCCTTTCCCTCTTTTAACTTCTAAAACACTATTTTTTTTTCTTTTTAAGTGCTCTTAAAATTTTTCTGTGTTTTCTTTGTTTTGGGGTCTGCGTTATGAATCGATTCACAGATTCTGCATCTATCTAAATGTTTATACACTTTTGAAGAAAATTTTTTGAATTAACCTGAATTTTGCCAGTAAATGCATATTTTATTTTATGACCTTATGGGTCTCTAAAATTAGAAAAATACCCAAGAAAAGTTTTATTAGTGCACATTTTTACTATCAAAGGGGTATTTTATAAAAAAATAAGCAAAAATAAGATTTTATGCAAAACATGATAACTAAAAATAAAATAAAGATATTGACATTTTGTAAATTGAATAATATAGCATACAACCTTATCTAGGAAATAGACTCTTATTTTGGTAATATGACCATTACGTGGGAAGTTATTGTGTTTCGAACTTCTATACGTTGAAATTTTCTTAAAAGCTATTGTAATTTTTACTTTATTGCTATATAAAAAAATTTCTACTCAACACAAAATCTTAAGAATGGTCTATTCCCTATATAAGTATTTAAAAAACATACATATAAAATTTTTTTTTCATTCAAGCATAACTTTTTGAGATATTGTGTTTTGCGGTGTAAGAAAAAAATGTAAAAAAACTCATTTTGAGAAAACGACAAAAATAACATAAAACTATTCTGATTACAAGAAAAACACTTAATTTCTTATTAAAATGCACCAGATTTATAATTCTCCCCATCTTTGACTTCTAAAACACTAATTTTTTTCTTTTTAAGTGCTCTTATAATTTTCCTGCTTTTTCTTTGTTTTGGGGTCTGCATTATGAATTGATTCACGGATTCTGCATTTATCTAAATGTTTATATTCCCGTAAGGTAAACACCCCAGGGTTTTCTATATTCATTTTATTAAAAACTTTTAGACACCCATCTAATCCTTTATTGAAGTGCATAATAGCATTATACGACCCAAATTTAATTGTTTTGAGCGAAACAAAAACTTCCTTCGGTACTTTTTGCCGAACTATTCCATTAAAACACTCGTTGGCATTTTGCGTGGGCATGCAAGCACTTACTTAATATCTGTTTGTCGCATAGTTCTAAATATACTGGTTTAATTTTATTTAAAACATCATTTGATATACCAGCATATTTTGTGGAACATTGTGTTCCATTTGCCATCCCCGCTGAAAATAACACCAGCTTTCTTTCCCTATTGGGCATTGACCATGCATCGGTTTCTTATTACTTGATGCATAGTGATATAACGCAGAAATTACATTTTGCTGCATGGCATTTAAGTTACCGACATTGCTGTGAACAGAAATTCCGTAATAGTTTTGAAGTATGTCAATAAAATTATCAATTAATTTGCCTTTACCAGACAGTCCTTTAGTTTTAGTTTTCACAGACGTGAACCCACTCTCTTTTGTACATGGCCAATGCACTCAAACTTGGTCACACTGTTTAATCCATAAGTGTCTTTTACACTCATGAAAGCTTTTGAGTCGCCATCCCCATAATATTGAGTGTAATGCAGTCTGCGGTTTTTTTCAGATCGAAGAAATATTCGGGAAGCCCCCACAATTTCCATTTTTGATGAAGAGCTTGTGAAATTACACTGACATATGTGGTCGGCTTTTGACGACTCATGTTCAAAGTTTCTTGGCATAGTCTGAAGTCTCTTACATGTTGGACAGTACGACGACATAACTTCTATGTCTAACACCTTACCAGCATCAACTGATATTGCAGCAACACAGCCATTCATAGATGTATAGCCTCTTCGCTGTCATGTACCATCCACCGATATGCCACATTTTACAATATCGGATGAGAGATTTTTTGTTTTTCTCCACAATTTCAGTAGCAGCTTTTATCATGGATTCCTCAGCTACTTCCTGAACCACTTTTAAAAGCTTTGCATCCTGATTTTTTGTAAGCAGTTTTGGTTAGTCGAGGCAAATTTAATGTTGAGCATCATTTAAATGCCCCAGCAAAACCTTTGCCTATCTGCCGCATATCATATACTAGCCTGGTATTTATGACAGGTGCACTACAACTTTTTTGATGAAGCAAATGCAAAAAAGTCACGACACTTACATTTTAGTGTAAAATGGGAGCACAATCCATATCTGGAATCCTCGAATAGTTCTACTTTTTTCAGCAAAATATTTTGGGCAGCAAAGTTGAGCAAAAGCTTCCACAATAAGTTCAAGGTCAACGATTCTGTTACCAAACACAGGACCAGGTAATTATTTCTTCTGCAGTTGACAAACTCTCATTTCCCAACAGCTGACAGTACATTCAGGAACTGCTGAAGTGCTATTATTTTTTCGAAGTGTTTGTGAATTTATTACCATAAAATTGCCGCTTGCGCTTTTAGCAATACTTTTAACTATTTTTAAGTTAAAATAAAACAATCAAATAAACTTTTTACGCTGTCAATTCTTTCAGCGTGAAAATCAAACGCATATGTAAACAAAGTCAAAACAACGAACTTGCTGCCAGGTTTTACACATAAAAAGGAAAAATGTATTTCCAAATACATTTATATTTATTCTTAAATGTTCTATTTTAATTTCTGACTAAATATTTGTATATTAATTATAATATTTCATGTCATATACTATGAAAGAGAAACGTAAGCAAACAACTCGGCCACTTCCGGTTAGCAGAAACTATTTCGGGTCCGAGAAATTTATGATTAAGTAATATTGAAAAAACTGTAACTCGGCTTCTAATTAAGATAGAAACAAAATTTAAACAGATTTACAAAGATAAAAGATTGAACTTTAATATAAGACCAAAAACGAAAAATCGATATTTTGACCAAAAATTGAGTTTTAGAGGTGTTCTGTCACCTTAACTCTTCTTGTAATTCTTTATTATACATGTCACAAAGGGAAGTTAATGACAAATAATTTCTTTTTTTAACTACATCTTCTTCAATTACTGACACAATTTTATTAAAAATATCCTTATGAATATCTCGTACACTATGCCAGGAGGTGCGTACAGTATTCACGGTTATTTTCTTGTAGTCATTGCAATATCCCACTTCACACGAATGGTGATAAAAAAATTGGAGCATTTGAGGTTTTTAGATTATTGATTGTTTGTATTAATTCTTGATTTTGGAATTTGGTAACCCATTCTGTTATTTTGTCATACACTTTGACATCTTTGGAAGAATGTAAACTTTGTTGTTTACCTTTAATTTGCTTTCGATCTCAAATTATAATGTTCTATAATTTTATAACATTTTTGTTTGTTTATTGATTACTTTTCAAAAAATAATGTTCTATAGTTTTATTATATTTTTCTTTGTTGAGTTGAATAATATTTGTCCCAACAAACGTAAACATATGACTTGGGACTGAAGTCGTCATGTCATGCGCCGCTAACATGCCCTGCAGCAATTATCTTCTCCAGCAGCCAATGATTGATTAGTATGTAAAATAGTTAAACTATCGGGTTGGAGGGAAAGTTCTGTCGTATTTTAAATAGGCAGGTGATTTTTCTTTTAATAAAAAAAAACATCTAGGTAGTGAGTCATTCGGATTTTTCTTTGTTTTTTAGCTGCTGTATAATGTAAAAGGAGTCCTTTTTTACCGTTCATCAATTACTTGTAATATTTAAAGTGAAAAAAAATGCCAGTAGATAAAGTGTATTTGCGACATTGCATTTTGTATGAATTACAAAAAGGAAGCAACGCATCGGTCACTCTTCCGTCCACCTACTTTGCCACTGTCTCTCTCTAACGACAGGCATAATACCGCGGTATAAATCGGCCTGTATGTTAAGTAAGCAACCGAATTAATGTCTGGCAATTTAAATTTGTACTTATTTATGTATAAATAAAATAATATTAAAATTACAGTTATTCTAAAATGGTTTGAAATTAATGATTTTTTTTCATACAAAATGGCATCTGGCACATTATTTTCAACAACAAAAATGTCTGGCATTAATAAATTCATGTTGTTAATAACGTTTTAAATTTAGTGAAAACAAAACCTTTCTTTCTAAAATTATTTAAAAAATCGATATTTTTACCTGTAAAGGTATGATGCGCATTAATAAACGCAACGTTTACTGGCAGCCAGATAGCCCGCACGATGTTCGAAAAGTCATAGAGAAAGAAATATTAAAGAATCAGCTTTTCTAAAATTCTTTCTCGAAAACGTTGCTAGCTCTTAGACTATTATGTTCAGTTAAAACGAAACTTATTTTTTAAGCAACATACTGATGTCCTGATGTCTAAAGCGTACAAAACTTCTGAAGTGTGAAACTGGCAGATTTTTGAGCTTTACCTTGAAGGTTCGATATTTCGATGTAATCCGATCAAACCATGAATATTGTAACCTTATTAGAGACCTTTATCATAAAAATAAAATCAAAATTCTCGAAAGGATGCAAACTAGGTTTATGAGCTATTTGTTTTTGAGAAAAGTCTTTTTTTATTCACAGGCTTCCTCATCGTCTTATCTATGCCATTTTTTTATATTCAGAGTTTGAAATCACGATGAGATTTTTTTTTTGTCTTTATGAAGTAATCAGTAACATATATGATCGACTACGTTGGTGTTTTAAATAGCATTCATTTTTCTGTAACAGCTAGAAAATTACGAAACAATTACTTATTTGAGAATAAATTCATAAAATATAATTAGATACTATATAAGTCATATAAATATTTTAACACGTTTCCTGAATAGCTTGGTATTTTTAATGGCTTTTAATGTTTATAAAGCTGTTAATGCAAATTTTTACAGCTTTTGAATTCTTTGTATTTTTCATTTTCGATTCTCAATATTTTAGTGTATCTAACCTGTTTTTAATGGTTTTCTTTATTCACAATTTGCTTTTTAATGATTATTTATAACTCTCCAACTGCCTTGAGCAGTACTCTTTCGGTTCTTGCTGTTTGTCTTATGTTCTCTGTAATTGGAGTTTTTCAATGTAAAGTGCATTTATTAACTTTAAATAAATTAATTAAGATTTCTTTCTGAAAAATAGGAGTAATTATTAGCTCTGATTAGGATAAACAGCGAATTTCTTCCAACGTCACAGACGAGGGCTTTTTCTGATTGTAGAGGACTTTTTTGTTGACATGTCATGCTTTTCAGAAGTAAATATTTTTTTTCTCTCTGAAACAATTTTATTTATTTAAAACCATTATATTTTAACCATTTTACTGATCCAGGCAGATAAAAAAATTTCTAATTTGAATTAATTGAAACTCATGAGAAAACCATATGTTAATACATTGAAACGCTTCTATATTCTGACCACCTGATTAAAATGAAGTAGGACCCCTTTTCGCCTATGAAATCAATAACACCTGATGAGTCGTTGACTCTACAATGGGATGATAGATAGAGTCTGAGTGCGTAATTTTAGCCTGATACCTTGTACGATTCCACACAATACTGGTCCTACAATTCCAGCCCACTGCGAGGTAGCAGCTCGAATTCGGTTACCAAATGGAACCAGAAATGTTCAAAATGATTCATGTCAGAGGGATTTGGAGATCAAGATACGACTTGAAATTCAACAGAATGTTCCACAAAAAATTAATGACTATTTGACGATAGTGTGCCTATTACACATGCAACATTATACCGTTGGTTTTACCGTATCCATATTATACCACCATTCCGCAGGAGCCCTTCTGGCATAAAGAGTTACATCTAATTTGCAATGATATTCACATAGTGTACAGACGTCAGTAATTGTTATATTGAGATGATGGGTCCTAATGTGTCTCAAGGAAACCTTACTCCCGCTATAATGCCACATATGCTCTCGAATACTAGGGTTTCCTAAGAAAATTTTGGAATTCACACTCGCCTATCTATACGATTGACCAGAAAACGTGATTTGTTGAACCAAGATTTTTATTCTATTCCTCTATTGTTCAATGGCAATCTTTCATGGTGATGTTGGCGATGATTAGCACAGGGATGTAGTTCGGGCACCGTCTGTCTGCTGACATACGCAGGAGTGTATATCATACTATATATTCAGATACATCGTCTGGGTCGACTCTGTTGTGGCTATTGGTAGTATAGTACATTAGAACCCTTTAATAAGGGTAATCCCTACCCATGTAGAATCAATGCGCCGTGGCCAACAAATGTGTTGCCTGCGACTTGTTGTTTCATCAGGTATTCAGCACTTTTGATAATTACTTACGGCCGATGTACGAGAACAGCCCCCTGAAAGTGTAGTTCAAAAAGCGATGCTCCGAGACTTCGAGGCATAACGTGATTTGACCTTTATCAAAAACTAATAAATTAGCTGCTTTTCCCCTTGTGTCTGATTTGAAGCTATACTAGGGTTATTTAGCGACGGACCTCATAATTTTGAATCTCGGTGAAATAAATGGCACACATTATATAGCTAAATTATCTGCTTATGGAAATATTGTGAGTGGGGGATTTATGTATTACAGTATCAGTCGTGCGGTTGCCTCGGTTTTGCATAGGGTTAGCTTATTGCTCTAGATGAGGGTAGAAGGGAGGAATAGAACAATGAAAATGCCCTTCGAATATATATATATATATACACTGGTGTATATATATATATATATGTATATACAAAAAATTAAGGACGAGACGGTTTTTTCAATATAACTTTGTACAAAAGCTTTCCAAATCAACACATTTAATACCGTAAGATCCTTAATACGTAAGGACATGTGTAATGTAAGCAACACTTACTAAAAGAGAAATCAGAGGGATAAAAAGAAGCATTAAGGAAAAGTAACATGGAGCGCAATGAGACTGAAGGCCGAAACATCCCTGTGATGGGTGTCCAGCAAGAAACATCCGGTCTTTAGTAGGGGATATGATCTCCCCTGACTGCTAGGCAGGTTTCACAGCGTCTGCCCATGCTGAGAATGAGGGTGTCAATGAGTTGTTGAGGCATTGCTGCCCATTCGTCTTGCAGCGCCAATCGAAGCTCCCGAATCGTTACTGGTGGTAAGGTACGAGGTGCCAAGCGTCTGCCTAGAAAATCCCATACATTCTCGATGGGATTGAGATCCGGAGATCGTGCCGGCCAATCCATACGTTCAATATCCTCACTCTCTAAGAGCTGTTCGGCAGCTACTGTGCGATGACATGGTGCATTGTCGTCCATGAAAAGGAACTGCAGACCCATAGCGCCTCTAAAAAGACGCACATATGGAAGAAGAATCTCGTTATAATAACGGATCCCGTTGACTGAACCTGCGTCGAAGATGTGAAGGTCTGTACGACTACCAAGCATGATGCCTCCCCAAACGAGAACACCGCGACCTCCATACCTGTCCCTTTCAATGATGTTCGAGGGATGATTGCGGCTTCCCCGCTCTCTCCAGATGAGTATGCGATGAGAGTCACTACTCAAACTGAATCTGCTCTCATCTGTAAAGAGTACTCGTCCCCATTCATTGTCTCTCCAATTCCGGTGTTCCCGGCACCACAGAGAACGCCTTTTCTAATGGTCAGGCGTTAAAGGTACACACCGTACAGGGCGTAGTGAAAACAGACCACCACCGTGCAGTCTTCTGGCCACGGTAAAACGCGATATCGGTCGTCCAGTCGCCTATGTCGTGTGTCTAGCGATTTCTCCCGCTGTCTGCCGCCAGTTTCTTCTGGCCTGTAAGACAATGTACCGGTCATCTGCGGGTGTGGTTCCTCGTGGACGACCACTACTGATCCCCTGGATAGCTGTTCTTGTAGTTTGAAATTGTCTCCAAAGTCGTGAAACGATGTTGTGAGCAATTCCGAACTCTGCCACACTTGTCACACTGCGGCCTTCCTCCAACTTCCCAGTGAGTCGACCTCGGGTAAAAACATTCAGATGTCGTCTAACAGATTGATTATTCGCCATTTCTCGCTGAGGCAGCAACTCGGTGTGATTTTAACTGCTATAAGGCGTACAATCTCTTTGCCAGAAATACTGATCTTACACCGACAACATGCTTTATACTACTCAGACACTCTCCCATTACGTCTACCTGCATATCTGCGCATGTGCTACCGTACATCACCTTGCTTAATCTCCTGATTGGTCTTTCTGTCCGCTCTGCCTCTTCGTTCAGCTGATATGCTAATTTTTCAACTTCGTCCTTAATTTTTGCACACCAGTGTATATATATATATATATATATATATATATATATATATATATATATATATATATATTTATATGTATATATATATATATGTGTATATATATATATATGTATATATATATACACACACACATATATATATATACACACCTATATATATACATATATATATATATATATATATATATATATATATATATATATATATTCTTTAAAATATGCAGCAAAACTTTCCATGAAGCAATTTAGAATTTTTAAAATTAATTGTTGAACAATTTCTTCTTTTTAAAGAATGAAGAACAAGAACCTAGTGCAACTGTATCTATTATCCTTAATTCTAGATAAAAAATCTTTTTGCTCCCTGCTTTTTATCAATAAACTTTAGCATTTTTAATGAAGGAAACACAACAGGTTAATAAAGAAATAAAAGAAAAGACATAAAAGTGGTTACTTTAGTAATAAGATTATAAAAATACGTAATAAACCATTAATTTTCTTCTTTGCTCTAAAACATAAAACAAATACCAAATACGTAAAAGAGAATAAATTGCCTTTTCAAAGAGCACCTTTTCCCCTTTTTCCCCCAATAAACTTATTTCTCAACAAATTTTTGCTACGGAAACTAGCGTCATTTCTCTGCTCATGAAAAGCTATTATCCCACGGCTGTTTCAACACTGATTATAAGAACGCCCAGAATAATAGCGCGGATGTTCTTCACAAAGCTCTGCATCTCTCACCTTCCTGCTGTTTACCTAGATAAGTAAAGCGGATAAAGAAGTATATACATATAAGTATTCACGATAGCAGCTTAATATGAAATTTACTCACGAGATGGCAGCAGTGTTTTATATTAATCCGGAAATTGGAAAGCTTTTAGTTTTGTGTTGCTGTGTTAGATACAAACTTTGTAACATATAATGTTCTATTTTTATCAATTTCCTGTTGTTTACAATTGTGAAAAGATTCTATTTTGTACTTTAATTAATTATAGAACATTTTATCAAAGTAGACGATTTCTAAAGCATGACATAAACTATAATAGAGACGATTAAGATTTACGAAATATAAGTATTTTCGTTTATATTTATCTGTAATATAGACGATAGTATGTGTGCTAGATAAATATTTAACTTTAGTAGATTCTTTTCAGTATGTATGTATTCTTTAACATAAAATCAAGAAATTGACTTTTCAGAATTACGTATAATATCGAGTTTTAATTTATGGAAAAATTCGTCATGTTTGGAGATTTATTAATTAAAAATAAATGTGGTTTTGTAAAAAATTATTTTAGCGAATAAGTTCGATCTTTTTTTAATAATCTGAGATTATGTTTCACTTATTTATTCTTTTTGAATTGACATCCATAAACTTTTAAAATTAAATTTGAATCACATTGTACAACATATAGATTAATTGGATTATATAATCCTTTATCTACTATTATTTCTCTCTCTGCAGTATTTTCTGAAACCTTATCATTTTTAAAATCATATTACGTAATTTTTGTTCTTGATCAGAATCATATTTCACCATCTTATTACCTTTGGAACATTTTGCAGCTTTGAATTTCATAACTGTCAACCTTATATGTACTTTTTTATTATAGTTTCTTGATATATACTCCACTTTCATATTATTTAAATACTTTTTATTGATTAATTATATTTAAATTCTGAAACAATCAAACTATATTTAAATATATTTATATATTTTGCGGCATTTTGCATCGCTCAGGAAAAGAAAACTTTTATAAAACTTCCAAATTTATACATTTCTTCTTCGAATTTTCCGTTATAATTCAAAATTTTAATTACCTTTAGAAAATCAAAAAAAAAAAAAAAAGAAAATGTGAAAAATTTGATTTATTATTATTATTTTATTTAAATAGTACTGATCTGCGTTTGGAATATTCAAGGACATCTTTCAATGTCTTTAGAATATTTGGTAGGCTGAAACATCTATCATATCAGAATATTTTTTATACTCATAGAACAGTTTTGACATTTTATTGAGAATTTAAGAAGTCATGACAAGACATTTTTTCTTAAATTTACGTAGCATATCAGACATGAAAAAAATATTAAATTTGCATTCATAATTTCTAACAGCATGATTAAAAAATATAAGTAGTGCATCAATTTAGAAGCAACTTTTTTTACAAAATAGAAGACAAATTATAATTACAAAGATTAATTTAAAAAATGCTTTAGATTTATAAGTACTTAATTGTGAGTTAGGTTATTAGATCAGAGTACTTAATTATACTTTACTATGGTAACACTGATTTTTCTTATTCAAGTGAGTCCTTAGTGCATATTATGTTCTTCAAAATTTTGAGTTAGGATCTTCCAATGAGATTCAGAAGCTCAGTAATAAAGAGTGTTTTTTTTCCAGGTATAGAAGTTTAAGTTGGCATTACTTTCCAAGGTGGCGACCGATTTAACAGCTGTCAAGTGATTTATTCTCAGTTTGGTTTGGCAATTCATCAAAACGATCATCAAGTAAGGCGTAGATTCGACGAATGGGCCCAAAACGAGATTGCCCTTGTTCCCGATTTTCATAAGCGAATTTTGTTTAGCGATGAAGCGCACTTCTGGTTGAATGGCTACGTCAACAAACAAAACTGCCGCATTTGGAGTGAAGCTAATCCACAAGTGTATGTCGAAACACCGTTACATCCAGAAAAACTGACTGTTTGGTGCGCTTTATGGGCTGGTGGAATCATTGGTCCGTACTTCTTCAAAAACGATGAAGGCCACAAAGTTAAAGTCAATGGTGATCGGTATAGAGCCATGATTACTAACTTTTTCATTCCTGAATTGAACAATCATGATGTCCAGGAGCTGTGGTTCCAACAAGACTGCGCAACATGTCACACAGCTCGTGCCACAATCGATTTATTGAAAGACACGTTTGGTGACCGTCTAATTTCACGTTTTGAACCTGTGAATTGGCTTCCAAGATCTTGTGATTTAACACCGCTAGACTATTTTTTGTGGGGCTATGTAAAGTTATTGGTCTATGCGGATAAGCCAAAAACGCTTGACCATTTGGAAGACAACATTCGCCGTGTTATTGCCAATATACGGCCACAAATGTTGGAAAAAGTCATCGAAAGTTGGACGTCCAGATTGGATTACATCCGAGCCAGCCGTGGCAGTCCTATGCCAGAAATCATATTTAAAATGTAATGCCACAAGATTATCTTTCGAATAAAAAAAATTCATGTCAATCGAATAATACATCGTTGTTTTATTGCAATTTAAAGTTCTATATTATATACCTCTAAAAAACACCCTTTATCAGAGAATATAGTTCTGTTATTTCATAGATCCGCCGAAATAGTGAGGCAGGTGCACCTTCAATTTATTGTGGCTAGGGATTGCAATATCGGATCAAAAGTTCAATACCGGTGTTCGGTATTTTTTAGATCTTAATACCGGGATACCGGTTTTAATACCGGTATTAGAAATTTTAGAAAAAGCATGAAAACGCAGGTGTTTCTTTATTTTATATTTGCCAGTTGTATTAGAGAGTGTAAATATCGCAAAAAATAATTTGTAACTTATAATTTATATTAGTATATAAAGAACATACAAAAAAAGTAAAGGAACATCTTATTTATTTAACTCAAAAAACAGTGTAAATATCGCTATATAGTCTATGATACTAATACAAATTTTTGAAATGTGATCTTAAAGAAAACAATGCATCCATTGCACTGACATTCAGCCTGGAACGTAATTTTTATGTGTTTGCAATAATTTTTCATCCGAATTATCTTTTTTTTCAAAATAATCTAAAATATCTGATGGCTTGGGCTTAGAAAAAGTGATAAAATTTGTACCTTCATCGCAATTAGATTCTTTTCTCTTTAACAAATTTGTATCATGTTTCGTTTTTAAATGTGTATGGAGTCCCCGTTTGTACTTCCTTCATTCATTTTGATAACACTAGAGCATTTTTTACATTGTGCCACTATATTCTTTTCATCATATAAATAATGAAACCAAACCGAAGTATTATCAACTGATTTTTTATGTCCTTTAAAGTTTTTCTCATTCATTATTATGGGTTATTATTTATGTATGTGAGTATATATATATATATATAATTAATATAAAAATATATTTTGAACCCTAAAAAAGAGAGAGAAGGATATGCAAATACAGTGTGAATAACAAACTCACCAGTTTAAAATATATCAAAATATTAAGCACTTTCTTCACAATTACGACCTTGTTTTCACAGATATGAATATCAGTCTACGAATCCTGCGCGTGTGCAGTGTCGCTCTGAGCTGTAACAGGATATTTTCGGCCCGCCTCTCTCTTTGGATGATTCACATATTTTATCAATTCTTTTAACTGTACGAAACAACTTTGTACTCACAGTTTGATTAATTTCGCCCATTAGGGAGACACAAAAATAAAAACGTATATTATTTTGCGATGTTGGTGATCCCTGAACATATAGTGGATACAATTTTAAGAAATTTCTAGTAAATACCGAAAAACTGGTATTTAAACTTGTGAATACCAGTATTTCAAAATTGTAAAAATCGCTCAAAATACCGGTATTCGGTATCCCAGTATACCGGTATTGCAACTCCTAATTGTGACTCAAAAGGCGTCAACTTGGGTGTCGTCCTTGTCACTTGATTGTGGTTCAGAATTATGAGGCCTATCTCTATTAGCTCCTGAATTGCTTCTGAATGCGATGTTAATAAACAGCGAATCAACCATACTAATGTTATTGTTGCTGCTGCTTATTTCTTTGTCTAGCTTCTGCTAGACGAGATCTATGAGTTTATTCATCCTCAAAAAATCATACACAAGCATAGAAAGACTTAGTAAGTCGTCGTGGGACAAACCCAGGCATCTAAGCATATGAGTCGGGGAACCCCGCTCGATGTTACATTTTGGACAAATCGGATGGATTTTATGGTCACTCTGGAAGGCAAGGCTTTTTAAATATCCACTAAGAAATCTGGAAATTGCCATCTGGGTGCATCTGTCGCAATTAATAGCATATGCACCCAGAAGTCAGTTTCCAGATTTCTTAGTAGACATTTAAGAACTACTAGAGAAGATCCTACTAGTGATGAGGATTAATATTTTCAGCTGCATTATTTTCCTGATGTTAATGTAAGAGCTTAGACCCCGCAATTAGGATTTGTGAAACTTATACTTGTTTTGTATCTTCGAAAAGTAGAGTGGCCCATTTAAAGACAATCTGCGTATCCGATTATGTTTGTTGAGGCCTTTTTTGTCAGCTAGATTGAGCTAGAAAAGCACGGATAGCTCGAGTCTCAATGTTCCATACAACTTTCGGAGGATTCATCTATCACTTGCTAATGAATGATCTATTTAGTTGAGCCCTTCAAACTATTCTTTCTTTCGAAAAATAAAGTACAAGAGACTTAGGAGCTGAGAAGCACAGTTGATTGGAACCATTTCCTTAAAAAGAATATAACTCGGTATACCTGTTATCTAGAGTAGCGTTTCTTAACCTTTTTATCGCCACGGAGAGGCTAACCTTTGAAAATTTTACAGTGGCCCGCTGAGAAGGGGTATTCAAATAATGTGCACACACACACACGCATGCACGTAGAATCAATCAAAAATGATTTATAGTTTAACTGACTAGAACGATAAATCAATAACTCGGAGTTTGTTTATTTACAACGAGAAGGTTTCATTCAGTGGTAATAGGAGACAAAATAAAACCCGAAGTGTGTTGCTTATGCCAAGTTTATTCCATTCTTTTGATTTGGCTGCAGTCTCTGCAGAAACCCCGCTACACACAGTTAGGTTGTCGGAAATGGCAATAGGAATTTAATTGCTGTGATGGCAATCTCAGGATATTTCACCATGACTTTAATCCAGAATGCCGGCAGAGTTGTTATCTTTAACCTAGTTTCAGGGCCACCGTTATTTACAATATCCAGCAGTTGATCTTCTTGCACAGATACACTAGGTTACCTCACTTGATGATAAACAAGTCTCTTCTCCATCCCTTACCAATTCATGGTATTTTTGTGATTAGAAAGTTGCTCTCAAACTCCACAGTAAATAAAATGGAAATAATTGAATGTTCCTTCGGCGGCCCGGTACCATTTGTTCCACGGAACGGTAAGTTCGGAGCTCGGGAGTTGGATATCACTGGTCTAGAGGACTACCTATGCTAAAGTTTAATGAAAATCTGCTGTAATGACTTGAACCTGTTTCGTTGTGTTAACTTAAATGTTTCTAGCTCAATAGAGCTTTGGAAGTGAAATGATTTAAAAAGGGCCTGTACACAATGAATTTAGCTTCTATAGAAAAGAAGAGAGTAACACTGTTTAGCATTCCTTTTCATAGAAAACTATTACTCTTTCAGTACACTTTGGAAATATAACACACAGAGTTGGAAATTTCTTAAAAATGCAATTACTAATTATAATTTCTTAAGAACAATGGCTAACTCTGAAAAAATTGCTGAAAAGAACAAAACTGTTCGGTTGCATACCTTTTTTATTCAAAATAATAATAATAATAATAATAATATGTTTTTAGTTCATGTAGGAATGAATGAATGTCAACTTATGAACCCCTTTGGCTAGAAAGGCAAATTTTAGAAGACAGAAATATGAATATGAATTGTGTTTGGTAGGCGTATATACAGATAATTGAGAGCGTTGCATAAATATACTTTTTATCAAGGAAATTTAAGTTTCATTGCCAAACACAATACGTACAACGTAACATTTTTGTATTATTTGATAAATATGCTTTTTCCCTTCTCTGCTCGAAACTATCATTTATTTAATCACTTACAACTTAAATCCTAAAAAATAAGCCTAAATCAATTTATACACAATAGAAAGTATTCATAAAATGTGCTATAATATTTTAATTTCAGATTTTTCATTGAAGATGTTGCAACGAAAGCAAAAATCATCAGATAGTTGGTCGTTTAAAGAATTAAAAATATTTATATCAAACGTAAGTATAGGAACATTTTTTATGGATTGATTTTAAAGTATTTTAATCATAAATAAAAATATGTATCCCTTATTTCAATTCATTTTTTTGAGTTTTATTCGATTATCTTGTTTACCGAAAAAATTTCAAAAAAATAACGTTATTAAAATTTCAATATAATTTGTGTTAAACTTTTTAAATTACCAATAAAATACCAAAACATTATTATTTCTTTCACTCTTTAACCAGTCAATTTTTTTTACCCAAAACGTTTCAAAAAAGAACACATTTTTTAATGTACATAATTTAACTGGCTACCGCAGCCAATTTTGGAAATGGAAGAGAAAGAGAAAGAGAATTAGTCCACTTTTATTTTCTGTTAACAATATAATAATCATAAATAATGTAGGATTAAACCATTACTTTTATAAATAAATTATTTATATAACTAATCATACTAATTTAATTTTAATAATAGTATACGAATTCCTATAATAAGCATAACAAATTTCAATTCAATTTTTTAAATACATGTCTTATTACTTGACATACATAATAACGTCAGCAAAGCTTAACCCTTGAAATGTAATGATGATTTTTAATGATTTAGGTACACAAATTGTCGCTATGATCCAAAAGATTAAGATATGAATCCAACATAAATTTCTTCCGATGTGTATTCGGGTATAAAATAATAAGATGAACTTAAAAAAATTACCCCGTATAATATTCGGTTTTGACATTTTGATTCTCTAGTGTCGTGCCCGAAATGATCTCGGGCATGGCAGTTAAAAGGTTAATGTTGTATGATTAAAAATGAGCACAAAATTCATAAACTCGTGTTAATAGATCTTGAACTTGAAGATGTGCCATTTGAAAAATTAGTTTATCATTATTTTCTTAACTTATATTTGATTGGAATGAATGTAATATTTATTTTGAATAGCACACACACACAAAATTTAAAGCTCGTTTTTTGGAAAGGGCATTTTTTCAATAATTATTAAAGTCTGAATATATGATTTATAATTGTTTGAAATATTAGGCAATTAAAAATTAACAGTTTATCAAGGAATAAAATCCAGAGAATTTGATAAATAATATGGCATGTAAAAACTCATTAAACATTCGAAAGAGCAGTTATAAATTCAGAGTATCTAAATAATATGTTTTCTTTTGTCAATTGAAAAAATGTACGGCTAAAAATGCGATATTTAATAAACGACATTAAAACTAATTTGCGAAACACGTAAATTATATTTATTTTATAATGTTTCTCTCTGAAAAGAGACAAAACAATTAGCGAAATGCAATCGTAAATATCACTTGAGTATTTTTTAAAAATTTAAACTCAAATGCACGAAATTTTGCTGTTAAAATCTATACATACATGAACTTGGGAATTATTAATGAAAGAATAACAAATAAATCTCACATAAAAGCATTTTATTCATCAAAAGCGATGCTGATTTATACAACAAATTTATTTGTTACATTTTATATTTTTTAAGTCAGAAGTTCTTTGGAATTTTTAAATATATCGCCATCACACACGTATTTATTATTTAATTAATATTGTTACAAATTTGAGTGAGGGAAAAAGCAGCAAGATTACAATCATTTGAGAAATAACAGATTTATATTAATGGACAAGGACAAATAGATAATTACACGAAGACTAAATGACACATATACACAAAGAAGTATTATAACAGATTATTTACAATAATATAAAACTCAGTCGTTTGAAACGAACTTTACAACGTTCCAGAAAAGGGGTTCTCTAGAACTGTTTCACGAACAGAAACTCGGACAGATGCAGCAAATCACAGTAGTCTAGTGGTTAAGGTCACGAACTTGAGGATGGGTGAATTCGCGCCCAATGCCGTTGCAGACCTGCTGCATAGAGGGGGCCGATGCACGTTAAATCTTTCGAGACTGAAACGTCCTCCCATTGGTGTGGCGGGCGAAGTTAAAAGAGATGGTCAGCTCAGGTTTCATTCTCTTCACTTGACCATGGCTCAAAATTTCGAAGTCCGTCGCCAATAGCCCTTGTGCAGTTGTATAGTGCGACGTTAAAATAACGTTTACTCTCAGATAGATGCAGTGTCTCTTGTGTTTGCCTTGTTTCAAAGATCCTTCATATAGCTTCATAGAAGTTTTTAGAAGAGTCGATCCTAGAGACTTCTCGATGATTCCTTGGCAATATCGTATTTTTCACCAAATTTGTTTCCAACGGAGATACAGTCGCCAATCTTATTCCCTTGGCAACATCTTCTGTGATTGCCGTAATCTTATTTTTCAAGTGTACGCTGGAAAGCGTACTTTGACTTTAAAACTCAATTTTACCTCAAGGAGAGTGTTACTGAAGGGAAAATAACTTAAGTGACGAGTTTCAGTATTAAGAAATACGCTAGTAAGCAAGCATGCTTAAAAGAATTACCCGTTTTACAATTTGAAAGAAAAAAAATAAAAATATCAATACGATTGTTAATTGTGATTATTCGAACGAAGTATTATACCCTCTTATGTAAATCTGTTCAATCATACTATGTCTAACGTAATCCATTACTCGTATTATGCTGAACGAATGAGATATTTAATGAGTATGGCAAATCAGCATAGTATAATGAAACATTATTATATAGTATTATATGAAACAATATATTACACCGGGTAAAATATATTGACAAAAATTATGATACTGGTATTAATGTACGCATTTAATTCTCATTTTAAACACAGATGTATTTCTTTAGTAAGTAATGTTACCTAAAATAAAAAAATAGCACTTTCAATAGAGGGCACTACAAGTAATTGAAGCTAATATTTATATATATATGCATTTATGAAACCAAGAAACTAAACATAATGCAATGCGATGCACCAAATGTTTGCTACTCGTATTATAATATTAATGAGGTAAGCAATTATAATTTCGCTCATAACATTAATGAGTTCTATTTAATTTACACATTTCTCGATTTCCATATTTGTACGTAGAAATTCCATTTAATGAACTATAAAAGATAAGCTTTGAGTTCCTCAAATTATCCAGAAGCGCTACAACGATCGAATGAGATTAAAATTCAGTTTTCTTATTTTTTTTTGGTTGTTCATTCAAAACAAATTGAGTTAATAATAATTTATATAATAATGTGACATCAATGGAGTAATTTGTCACAGTGATATCTATAACGAATTCTAAAACAACATGTAAAGTCTCAAAAATTTCAATTTCACAAAAATTGGTTGAATAATTATATTGTTACAGAATCGTGACTATTTAACAATTCCTCTGATTTAGTCCTGACATCTGAATTGATTACTTAAAATCCTGTTTGTTTAGAAAAAGAAATACTTTCTTTCAAATTATCGTATATTTTTGGAACTTTTTGAAAGTTAAAGCATGGGGTTCAGCCTATATACGGATCCGGTAATTACATAAAACACACACGTAGCTTAGGAAAAACACTTTTTTTTTTAAATATTTTCAATAAGTCATACGCACGCAATTTTAATTTTTAACTCTTCGGGTGTTTCATAGAAAAAGTTATTCTAAAAAAGTAAAATAAAATAAATAATAGTTTGAAAAAACTAAAAAACACGCTTTTATAGTTAATTGAACTAAAAGGTAAAAAAAGAAAGACTGGGCAATTGTTTTCTTATGGTAAAAAATTGCTGACGCATCCTCTCCTTTTTCACATAAAGAATACCTTTATTTTGTTTGTTGTATTTGTATTAACCATGAGCGTTTTCGCTTTAGGGTCGTAACAATCTTTTAATCGCCAAATCTGAAAATGGGAAAACGCTAATCCTGATGATCTGATCAGGATAATGAACTAAATTATTAAATTATTGCATTGTCATCGATCCTTGAGAAGTGTACAAAATTTCGAATTAATCTGACCTTTTTAAGTGGGTTAAAATCGATTCAAAGATTCTGTTATATTAAGGTATCCGACTACGTTCAGAACCGTGATTTTAAAAAAGCGCATAAATGGATAATTTTCATGATATTTAGTGTCACTTAGATAAGAATACATGCATAAAATTGTTTTAAGGACATTTCGACAAAAAAATTTATTTAAATACAATATTTTGGCAAAAAAATAACATTTTTTCAAAATGTTCTCCTTTTATAAAAAATGATTCTTAAATAATAATAAAGTAAAGACTTCTCCAGAGAGTCTGAACTATTTTTTTTGAAAAATTCATATTATTTTCAGAGTTATCAGATTATATTAGAGTTACAACCCATTGAAATAATTATCGGTGTTTTTTTCTTAAAATTTCTCCCCTCCGTTGTCGTAAAACAGGGAAAAACCCACTTCTAAGTTATATATTTCAAAAATTCTAGTTGAGTCTCTGTACAGAGGTCTGAGCTATATAAAGGCAAAATATTATTATAGTAGAAGCATTTTTCCATAAGGAGAATATTTTAAAAATGGGTCATTATATGTTCATTTTTTGTCAAAATATTGTACTTAAATAATTTTTTATTGTAATACTAATCTTACAACAATTTTATATACATTTTCTAATCTAAGTGGCACTAAATATCATAAATATTATACATTTATACTCTTTTGCGAATTCACGGTTCCGATCGTATTCGGATACCTTAAGGTGAAGTTATTAAAAGCGTGTTAAAAAGTGACAGGGATCTCTCAAGTAAGTGTTTAAATTCGTGTATCCGAATAGTTCATACAATTCGTATTTACCCCAATGGAATGTTTGAATGTGTATGGTAATCATGCAGTGATTTCTTCCTCTAAGGCATGTAATATAGGTCGACGATCATGAGCTGTATACGAATGTCTTTTTCCGCTCATGCTTAAAATTTTCCCCTGTTCGGCTTCAAACTTTGGGTACATTTTTGAAGAATAAATCTCCTCTCGGCTTAAACACAATCTGCTTATATTCGGAGGTATGTGGTATATTTATTTAATTATTGTTAATTTCTGCATTCTTTTCAGAAAGTAAAAAAATTTTTTATTCATCCTCAATTAGCATAATATAAACCTTTCATAATTGTTTTAAAAATTTTTTAAATTGTTTTTTTTTCAAAATCTTCTACAACTGAAATCAAATTTTAAGCAAAATCTTAGAACAACATTTTTAAAAATTGGACGGATATTTTTGTTACCCAATTTTTTTCTTAAAACCAAATGCATTGTTTGTTCTGAGGATTAAACATATAATCTAAAATTAATTACTTAAAATTGTTTGGAAATTACGCATCTATGATGCTTCTGGGATAAATGAATGATTTTCTTTCATATTTATTTCTTATTGCATGAAAAGAAATAACTTTTATTTGCACTAGATGAAATAAGCAGATAATTGGTTTTTATTTTAAGGAAGTAACACATAAGAATGATCACATACCTCAATGCGAATGCATCTACTCAAGCAAAGTAAATGTAAATTTATTGCAACAGAATAGTAGATATAATCTGAGAACAAAAGAATGTGAAATATGTTGTACATTGAGCCAGTATGGCATGTGTTACTTCTGAGAAAAGAACTAAATATTGCTTTCTGTGCGACTAAATCCGCTATACTACATAGACTTTATCCGTATTAGTTGTATTAAATTATGTTCATTAGTAAGAATTAACAATTTTATCTGTTATGATTCATTATTTTTTTCTTATTATCCTATAAAATATTTTTACAAGAAATCTTATGAAATGATGGGTTTACTCTTCTAAAATGATGGCAATACGATGATTGTATCATTCTGCAATATTCGAACAAAATATGTACTACAATTTTTCAAAATAAATATAAGGAACTTATGGATAAAATGCTGTGAACTTTGCTTAAAGTGCCATGAAATAAATTAAATATTAATCTTCTATTTGTCATTCTTATAAAATATATAATGGTATATTATATATTTCTATTTTTACATTTTTACAATAATTAGTATTTTGAATTTTATTAATTTATCATTTATTAATTACTCGATCCTGTTAATTGGAATATCAGGTTTAATAAAGCATGTTATTTCAAATTTTAATACAAATAACCGAAAAACATGATTACAATTGCATCATAAACACGTGTTTTGTATTGAAAGCAGTCATCACGTATTGTGTATAAAACCCACAGAATTCAATTCTTAATAGAAAGAAAAGATGAATTTCCTTTGAGATTGAATTACAGAATTTAATGAGATTCCTATATATTTAAATTTTCTTGTGTATTCATTTTCTTTTTTTTTATATTTCAAATTGTCTTTGAGATAGTTAATATTTATAAAAAACACGCGCGTCTGAAATACTGCAAAGTAAACTTGATAAATAATGTATCTTAGTTCAATAATTAGAATAAATATCTTTCAAACATTCAAATAAAAAAAATTCATTAAACGAAGGAAAAAAAATTCCGTTAGCATATAATTACTCTCTTTACGTAATGTATCTTTTTGCTATATTGTTTTTAAATATTTAACGAAGCTTTTATATTTTTGTAATGTGGCACAAACGTATTAAGACAATACAACATTTTCTGCTTTAATTAGTTTAAAATAAATGAATTATTACTTTAATCAAGCTTCAAATTATTACATTTGAATGGAAATAGAAAGGTACTAATACTATAGAAAAGTACTAGATATTGTACTAATGAATCTTGCTTATTTGCATATATTATTGGAAGGAGTTTGTTGAATATACATTCACAAAATGATATTTTGAATATATAATTTATAAACGTATGTGTGTGAAAGGATAGAGATTGTGTAAAAGAATAGATATCACTTGATTTATTGTCTTCCTCCGAAAATTGCTTCCGTTAATAATCTAACGCATATCGTAGGTTATTTAAAATTGCATACATTGAATAATCGTTCATAGAATTTATTGAAGTTTCATAATAAATGTTTATAATAAATAGTGGGGTGATTTCTAAATAACGTATGCTATATATTTAAAAATTTTAATGATGAAGCAGTTGTTTACTTTCAGTGTACGAGGGTGAGTTGGAAAATAAGTTATCCCTGTCGACTGTGGTCAAAGTTATGCATGAGAGTCAAAACATAGAATGAGACATTAAGGTATACGACTACGTTCGGAACCGTGATTTTGCAAAAGCGCATAAAAGAATAATATTTATGATATTTAGTGTCACTTAGATTAGAATATGTATATAAAATTGTTTTAAGAATAGTATTACAAAAAAAATTATTTAAGTACAATATTTTGACAAAAAACGGAACATAAAATGACAAATTTTCAAAATGTTCTCCTTTTGTGATAAATGCTTCTATTATAATAATATTTTGCTTGTATATAGCTCAGACCTCTGTACAGAGGCTGAATTAGAATTTTTAAATATACAACTTAGAAGTGGGTTTATCCATATTTTACGACAATAGAGGGGAGAAATTTTAAGAAAAAAACGCCGATAATTATTTCAATGAGTTGTAACTCTGAAAATAATGTGAATTTTTCAAAAATCATTGTTGAGCCTCTGTGCAGAGGTCTGAGCTATATACAGGCAAAATATTATTGCAATAGAAGCATTTTTCATGAAAGGAGAACATTTTGAAAAAAGTTTATTCTAAGTTAATTTTTTGCCGAAATATTGTATTTAAATAATTTTTTTTGTCAAAATGTCCTTAAAATAATTTTATACATGTATTCTAATCTAAGTGACACTCAATACCATGGAAATTATCCATTTATGCGCTTTTTTAAAATCACGGTTCCAAACGTAGTCGGATACCTTAAATATACGACGCAACTTTATTTTTTCACACAAGTACCGAGTGCATTGAGACATTTGTCATACCGCTTGATAAGCTTCAAAAAGCCTCCCAGGAAATACTCAGGGCTTTGCATATGGAAGAAGCGTTTAACGGTTTGATAACTTCAGCTTCGTTTCCTAAGTGCCTTCAGGCAAGATTCTACTTCAAAACTGGAAACAGATGAAAATAATTTGGTACGAGATCAGGACTATGGCGGATGGTGTAAGCGCTCCCAACCAAGAGTTGTAATACGGTTTTGCGTTGCCGTTGCTAAATGTGGTTTTGTATTGTCATCCAACTACAGAATGCCACATTTGAGAAGCCCATGCCACCTTTTTCGAATCGCCTCTTTCAATTTCGACAGGGTGTCACAGTACCAATTAACACATTGATGGTCTAAACCTCCAAAAAGCCCAAGCAAAGGTAAGCTCTTCTTCCGTATACAAAGCCTTGATTTTTACTACAGGGTTTTTGAAGCGTATCAAGCGGTATGACAAATTTCTTAATGTTCTTTGTACTTATGTGGAAAAATAAAGTTATGTCTTACCTTTAAAGCTTCATTCTATGCTTTGGATTTCATACTGAACTTTGACAAGAGTCGACAGGGGAAATTTACTTTCCGACTGACCCTCGTATTTGGAAGTAAGGTATATATACTATTGTTTGCATTTTTGTTATTTTTTGTATTTAATTTCTACACACTGATATCTACAATGCCTCAAAGATTTTCTTATTTAAACTAATAAAACATTTCCTTTATTGTTTAAGTCTTTATTACTCATATCATTATTTAAAAAATAATGAATATTAATCAAAAATAATCTTACTTAATTGAATAAAATAATCTTGCTTAAAAATATCTAGAATCAAAATGATAAAGTATTTAACCTTAATTTTAGGCATTCTAATTATCTGAAACTATTTTAAATCCTGAATATATACAAAGTCAAAGTGTAATAAAGCGTTGAAAGTCTACTAACGTTTATTTAGATAAATAGTAAGCCAAAAAATTCATGTGATATTTTTTTTTAATTCCATAGTTAAAACGAGATAGAAATAGCAAATAAAAAGGCGTAATAAAGATAGCACTTGATTGATAAAGAAATTTAAATATAATTTATTATTACGGGCTATCCACAATAATTGAACATCCGAAGGAATGTAATTAAAATTGGAAAATGTAAAGGGTATGTTAGTTATAATCTCTTTTCAAAATTTTTTATAGGAAAAGATGCAATAATAGGCATAGAATACAGGTAAAAGTATACATATTTTAATTAGATATATTTATTTGAATAAGCTACTCATACGCATATCTATGTATAATATTACTATACAAATTTATTAAGATGATTTAACGCGAAGTAAAACTTCAAGGAATAAAATAGGAAATACCTAAGTAGATAAAACCTATAGTAATGTATAAGCAAGTTCTCTTAGGCTTAACATTATAACAGCAGGATTAAATAACAGTGTTGCAAACCGCTTTCCTCTTTCTTTATTTACGTAGATTACAGAGCAGAAAAAAATTAGGAGAAAAAATAAAATTAAAATTAATGTTCAACTAGTCGATAAATGCATAAGTATTAAAGCAAATTTATAATAAATCCAAATCAATATATATTCAAAAAGTATCAGTGTATATGCAATCATTAATATTATACTAAATTATTATCAACTTAACTTGGCAGTACCTTAAGCAAGAAAACAGAAAGATAGAATAGAAAAAATACAATAGCGATAACAATTCATTAACAAACTCTTATATTTCATGATTAAGATTGTAAAGTTAAGTAGGTACCAAACTTTAAACAGATACCTTAAGGTACCAAGCTTCCTTTATTTGCCTGTACTCTTTTTCTGAAACAAAATTAGAAGATAAAGTAGAGTTAGAAATAATGTAAAAAAAGAAAAATTTACACCGAAACTAGTTTTTAAAAGTCTACATTATGATAATTCAATATTGTCAAAAGGTATTCTACGTTCTTTCCAATAAAGAACCAACACAGAAAGAAATCGCAGAATTGCACATAGCCGGAATTAATAATTCATAAATATATTCTTTAACATATTATGCGCAGAAAATATGAAAACATTAAATAAAATTTAAATAACATTTTTTAAAACTGATACCAATTCGGTTAATATCAAACCAAGCTAACGGATACTGATACCTATGATTGCTCATTGGGAATATAATTTATTAAAATTTTTAAATCAAACCAAACTAACGTTCAACTACTGCAAACGTATGATTTAAGAATGTAATAGGGGGGAAACATCTATAAGTTATAAAATAAGCCGTTTTAAGCTGTTTAACAGAAAATAATTAAACTGTATAATTTTATCCCTATCATTATTAGCTAATTAATAATTACGCTGCAGCAGTTAAATACTGCACTCATCTATATGGATATAAGAATTTTATAGTTACCCAATGGATCTTTAATGTTATTAAATTTAAAGGCATACCATATATAACAAACTAGCCGTATTCCGCCTGCTTCATTGGGTACCTCACGCGTTGTACGAATATATTCTGTGCTCTTATATATATATAATCAAATATAAAATATTTTTTTCAATATATAATCATATACATAAATTTATACACACATATACATATACATAAATAAAAATATAAAAATAATCATATAATTATATACCTAAGATAACTAAAAGTAGGAAGGAGGCACATAGTATCAAGACAAATTCTTGGCCTTAGGAACCAGGATTGCAGGTTTAAACAAGTTTTGCGGCGCCAACCTTTACCTGTAATTTGTCATACTATGTACCAAGAGGAAAGGAAAGAGTTATATATGTGTAGAATTTAAATATTAAATCATTAAACTAAAGAACATATGAACATAAACATAACCTACTAAAACGTATTTATAACGATGGCCAAGAGTGCAGTATCGTGTTCCCGCCAAATAGGGAGGGCAGAACCGCATAAAGTTAATTGCGATACGATATACGATAATAAGAAATATATATATATATATATATATATATATATATATATATATATATATATATATATATATATACTTTTAAAAAATCATAAAAATAAAAATAAATATCATAAAATTAGCGTAAAATATAAAGAAACTCAGAAAAATATATATATTAAGAATTTAAAAAAAAGCATGTGGCGCCATCTATATAGTAATTGTAGGATAAATTAGATATTGTCTAAATTTACAAAAACATTACAAAACATAATAACAGTAAATAATTACATTAATACAAATTGTGCGTGTGTGTGTATCATAAAAAACTATTATAAATATAATTACAAAGAAAATTAGCAGGGTATCCATGTTCAATACAGTGATTAAAAATTTTTTTAAGATTTAAAAAAATATTAGCTTTATCGCTAACTAATACTTTATTGCGATAAATATAGTTAAAAATAATATTTCTATATGTAGATATTGATAAATTAGAATTCCAGTAAGGCACTTTGATTATATTAAAATTAAAGGCATCTCTTTTATCATAAATATCAGAATGTAGTTTCAAATCCTTAATATACAGTGATACATCTAGGTAATTTGTTTTGATTGGATTATTATTAATTTTAACTAAATTTAAGTAGGACGGATAGAAATTAATAATAGGATTTAAATTATCATTTTTACCAAAAATAATTAAATCATCAATATATCTAAAAATGTAGTAGTCATTATTAATAACATAACTATATATTCATAAAAATGTAAATAAAAATTAGCCAAACTATTACTAGCTGGGCCCCCTCGTGGGAGTCCTTTCTCTTGTTTATATAAAGAACCATTAAAACTGATATATATATATATATATATATATATATATATATACAATTTTTAAATATTGCTTAATGAGTATATTGATAATTAGATCGATCGATTGAAGATTATACCCTACTGCACGGCGTCTTAAACTATCACTATTTTTTCGGTCTTCAGTGTACTTTGAATATTTCGTGAACAATGGCATAAAATTAGATCCAATTTTTAATCTAATTTTTTATGATGTGTGAAATTTAAATATCTAAATCATATCCTCATCAATCAAATATATATATATAAAAAAATCTTAGCTCTTTTTAATTCTTTTCTTTTACATAGTTGCCTTTAATAATCCCTATTTTTAATAATGTTATTATTTATATTATATTTTCGGAATCGGAGGAATCATATAACAATGCAATTTTATGTTTATTAAGACCAAACATGAAGTATTTGATCTTCTTGATATTAAAGTTTTTTTTCAAAATCATCAATAAGAACTCTAATATTGTCATTTAATGAATTTTTATCTCTATTTTTCCTTTTAGTTCTATTACTTCTAGATTTTCTTTTAGAAGTATTGTTTAATTTATTGGCATTATAAAAAATTCTTTATTATTATTCTGTAACATTATTTGCAGAGTATTTTTAGCAAAATACAAAACATTAAGGCCATATGGATAGATTGTATTAAAACTCCTAATAAAGTGATTTTCCCACCATAATCTGTGCTTAGTAATTGGAGAAATTTTAATGATAGACAGTTCAACATTTTTGAAATCATGCATATAAAAGTGTCTAAGTTCAATTTTATTAGAATTATTGGAATTATTAAAGAATTTACCATCATGTCTATGCTGATTAATCCTTAAGTTAATAGCATTGGAGGTCTGTCCTATGTATTTATATTGACATACTTTACAATTTAAAATATAAATACAATTAAAGGTTTTACAAAGGTTAAATTTTGAATCACAATCATATTGATCCATATTTAACATAGTAAATGTCTTACATCTACTATCTCTACATTTATTGAATTTTAACTTAAGACTATTATAAGATTGAGAGTTATCAAAATTATAAGAAGATAAATTATCATTAATTCCATGTATAGCAGGACTCTTAGTGTAACATTTATTAATATTTTGAGAAATGTGATTATTAGAATCTAACAAGTTTTGTTTATAATGATTATGATGACCATTAATGAATTTTTTTGTTCCAAAAAATTCTAGTCTTGAATATTTTAATATTAGAATTACTATTACGAAGATGTAGTTCTTTAACAGAACTCAGATCCTTTCCAAAATTGTTATTGGAGAAAGAGGGGGGAGAGTTATGAAATTCCCTCATCAAATAGATATATTTCTGTGAAATACAGAAGTAGATACCCAATCAAAAGAGAGTGTACCAAAGCAAAACAGAACAAGTTAATTTATAAAAAACAAACTTGAAAGTAAGCTCATAAAAGTCAAAATAAATAGAGATTTCTGTAATAATCCAGAAATTGATACAAAGTCAGGTAAAATCCTGGTCTGGCACACTGCTGTTTTTGGCGCCATTTTTTTCGCCAAATGGCGCCAATAACCCCTGTCAAAAAATGACGTCATGGAAGAAAACGAAAAAAAATCGGGGGTTGACGGTCTCAGCTGGTGATCAAAAACCCTAAGAAAATGGGGTTTCCGTAATGATGTCAGTTCCGGAAACGAAGGAAAGGGGAGGGGGTGACGGTCTCAGCTCCTGTTCAAAAATCCTAAAAAACGGGGTTTCCGTAATGGCGTCAGGGACGCTGAAAACACATGTATTTACACAAAAGCATAAAATAAAGAAAAGGGCAAAAAGAGAATTTCTACGAGATAAAGGCACTAAAATAAGGGAAAAACAGCATTTTAAAAATTGTAAAAAATCACCACTGTGTTTTTAATTTTTAAATCATTCACTACAAACTCATTCATACTCTTGCCAAACCAATACCTGGTTAATCGCAAGATCACACAAATACTCAATCTACTATGACTAAACCAGATACCTTTTCTTACACTCCGGCAAACAAAGTGGGGATTCTCTTTCGACTGTACTCGACAACGCCATTCAAAACCATCAATCGTACCCTTTCCTTCAACCAAACGCATATCCTTTTTACACTTCGGACACTCATATTTGGAGGGAATTAATCCTTCTTTCATAACCCAATCTAAAACAGCCGTATTCCCTTGCTCTCCAAGCAAAACAAAAAATCCTGTGGTTGCCTCGTTTTCAAGCAATTTTATTTCGCAAGCCATTCTAACAACCGGTGGAAAATCAAGCCAAAAATCGGAACACGTGGGGAAGAAAGTAAGAGCAGGGGTGAACTCGACGTGTTACAGCAGGGTCAAAGGCGAAAATGGACGATGTGATGCTGGGCGTCACTGGGAAATGGAACGCGAAGCGTTCCTCCATCCCATATCTAGATAGTGTATGTGACCTGATGTGGGTGGGCCTGCCTGGGAGTGAGTGTCCTGATTGGTTGGTCGAACGTGGCAAGAAGGCGTGGCTACAGAATCTGAGTTTTTCTTGCATACGGTTTCAGCGGTAAAGTCCTGAGTAGTCTGAATGGCACTGTTGTGGTTGGTCAGTGGCACTGTGAAAGTAGGCTCTCTATTGGTTGCACTGATGCGTTGGTACGAATCAAAGGGGAGGTCTAGAAATCTGCCCTGTGTGGGGGTTGCAATTAAGTAAAAAAGTTAAGAAGTTAAAAGAAATTAAATTAAACAAAATGCAATTGGAAAATAAAATAAAGAGAAAATTTAGCAATGATAGTCGTCACTCTCCACCCGGTGAGTGACTAAATTAATTGTTAGGGGGGATTATACGAATCTAGGAGTATTCTCCTAGGTCAATGGACGATGTCCACTTTTCACCCGATTTTGTTTTGCTTGACCGGTTTTAGGGTTGCCATATGTTAGCCACCGGACTGGACAATCCGGAAGGGTTGCCATATTGTAAACTTTATCACCAAAATTTTTGGCGCCAAAGATTTTGTCGCCAAGCAGTGTGCTTGACTAGGATCCACCCCAAAGTCAAAGTGAGTGTGAAACAAGTTAATTTTTAAAAAAACAAACTTGAAAGTACTCTTAAAATTAAGAGAAAGCTATTTTCAAAACTAAAACCAAAGCCAAGAAAAGGCTCAAAAGACAGCCATCCACCACACAAAAAATCAGCAAAGCAGAAACAAGTTAATTTTTAATCAAAACAAACTTGATGAAAAGCTATTAAAAGTAAGAGAAAGCTATGCTCAAAACTAAAACCACAGCTAAGAAAAGTCTCTAAAGACAGCCATCAATCACACAAAAAACAGAAGGATACAAATTGGTAATGTTATAACAATGCTGTACTTACCTAATCAGTACACCACCGAGCAAAGATCAGCTATAAACTAACCTAATTGCCAGTCGCTAATACAAATTGTGCCAAAATCATAAAGTAGATAATTGATAAGGAGAAATGAGTGCATTGCTAAGTAGACATAACCGTCAACACCTCAAAATACCAAAAATTAATACAAACAAATATGTATTACATGATAGAACATATTACATAAATAAAAACAATAATTTAAAAAAATATAAAATATATATAAGTAAAAAATAAAGCTAAAAAACTGGAATACACTAAAAAAAGAATAAAAATATATAAGTAAAATTAATGCACTAAAAGCCATAAAATACAATAATAATAAAAAGAAGTAAAACCATTCTTGAATATGAAATCAAAGAGTTAAAAAACATTGATACATAGAAAAGTAAAAGAGTATATACAATAGCCAAAATTAGAATCTGTTAAGAAATCATAATAAGGCTATAAGCGTAATTGCTTACAATATGAAAAACAGCAGTAATTCATAAATTTCTTCTATATATAGGCGCAATGCAGCCAAGAATATAAAAGTAAATATAATCAAATATAAAAGAATTTTTTCAATATATAATCATATACATATACATATATATAAATTTATACACACATATACATATACATATATATAAATTTATACACACATATACATATACATAAACAAAAATATAAAAATAATCATATAGTTATATACCTAAGATAACTAAAAGTAGGAAGGAGGCACATAGTATCAAGACAAATTCCTGGCCTTAGGAACCAGGATTGCAGGTTTAAACAAGTTTTGCGGCGCCAACCTTCACCTGTAATTTGTCATACTATGTACCAAGAGGAAAGGAAAGAGTTATATATGTGTAGAATTTAAATATTAAATCATTAAACTAAAGAGCATATGAACATAAACATAACCTACTAAAACGTATTTATAACGATGGCCAAGAGTGCAGTATCGTGTTCCCGCCAAATAGGGAGGGCAGAACCGCATAAAGTTAATTGCTATACGATATAAGAAACGATTAATTGCGATACGATAATAAGAAATATATATATATGTGGGGTTGGATATGTGCAATGGACAACCTCTCCTCCTGTACTTAGGGTGGAGCAGTCCACACTGACGTCACACCCCGTCAGGAATGTCCGACTAAAAGGACACACGGGAAAATATGTAGACGGACGTTAGGGACGCTAAGCTTTAGACGTAGGAGAAAGACGTTCTCCTTTGCTGTTCAGTATATATATATATAATCTAGATATTTCATCTTGTTAAATAAATCATTTATCATCCTTAGGTTGTAGTCATTTCCCCATATTTTGGGGGCTCGACCTTTCTCTTGCATATTAAAGAAAATCTCCTCTAGACGAGAGAAACTTTTTAAGACGCGTTAATATTTTTCTTCAGTGGACGCTACATTGCAAAAAGCGTAAAAACGTGTTGCTGTTGGAATTTCTTTTTCTTGGATTCATTTAGTGCCTCAACTGGTTTTGGATTTATTGTACGGACTGCTCCCCAACCCCAGGTAGGCAAAATTTAATTAAACGTATTTTTTTTTTTGTTTATTTTGGCTTTAAAATAACTGTATTTAGTAGTTTTAACTCAGAGTGTGATAGGGAAATTTTGATTACAACCTTGCACCGTCTAAATTTTCAAAGTGATTAATTTTGTATATTAAGATGTCCTGTAAAAAAATTAAATTAGGCGATATTCCTATAATTGCTAATTCGTTGAAATGTGGTACAACTCGTGCTGTAATGGAATTGTTCAGGCGTGTTCATCCCCTTACGCTAGTCAAGTTGTGGTAGTAAAGAAAAAAGACGGGAAATCAAGAGTTTGCATTGATTATAGACGCTTAAATCGCAAACTTATTAAAGATAACTATCCTCTTCCTTTAATTGACGTTATTTTAGATTGTCTCCAAAATGTTAAAATATTTACTACTCTACATCTAAAAAATGGATTTTTCCATGCCGCGGTAAATGAAAGAGCCGTAAATTTACTACTTTTGTTACTCACAATGGTCAGTATCAATTTAGACAAATGCCTTTTGGACTGAGTACTTGTCCTTCCACCTTTATGCGGTACATAAATGCCATTTTCCGACATCTGATTTCAAAAAGTATTGTTCTCCCATATATGGATGATGTCGTTATTCCCGCTGCTAATGAGTCCCAAGCCCTTGGATATCTAAAAATTGTTCTACAGGTAGCTTGTGATTACGGACTTGAAATAAATTTTAAAAAATGTCAATTTTTACATAATACAATTGAGTTTCTTGGCCATATTATAGAAAACGGTAGATTGTTTCCTTCCCCTTCAAAAACTAAAGCTGTTATTAATTATCCTGATCTTAAAAATATTAAAGACGTTCGCCGATTTCTAGGTCTTACTGGCTATTTTAGAAAGTTTTTACCCTCATATTCGACCATAGCAAAACCTTTGAGTGACCTCCTTCGTAAAGACTTCCTTTTCCAATTTTATGCTGAACAACAGAAAGGATTTCAAAAATTAAAATACTTACTTTCCCAACAACCCGTTTTAAGTATTTTTAACCAAAATTCTCCCACTGAGATTCACACTGACGGGTCAATCGATGGTTTGGGTGCAGTCCTACTCCAAAATCCATACATGACAACCAGTTTCACCCCTGTATTCTACATGTCAAAAAAGACATCAGACCATGAACGAAAGTACACTAGTTTTGGACTAGAAGTACTTGCAGTGGTCGAAGCACTTAAAAAGTTTCGCACCTATGTACTAGGAACATCATTCAAAATTATTACTGACTGTGACGCCCCTCGTCAAAACACTAAGTAAAAAGAGCTTAACCCCCAGGATAGCCAGATGGGCACTTTATCTCCAAGAATTTAATTATACAATAGAACACCGTACAGGCTCAAAGATGGCTCATGTGGATGCTCTCAGTCGACCTCCACATTGTATGCTAATCCAAAATAGTGTTCATCTTCAATTTCTCAAAGCACAACAGGCTGATGACCAAATAACAACGATAAAGACGCTTCTAGAAACAACGCCGCATGACAACTATATCGTAAAAAAACAAACTCCTTTTACAAAACAGTCAATGGCACCGATTTACTAGTGGTACCTGACGAAATGCAGGCTAACATCATTAAAACTGCACATGAACGTGGACATTTTGCTGTTCTACGCACACAAGATTTAGTTAGCAAAGACTTTTACATCCCACGACTTTAAGACAAAGTTGAAAAATGCATTCAAAACTGTGTTACATGCATTCTCACAAACCGGAAACGTGGTAAACAAGATGGCACGCTTAACCCGATAGAAAAAAACGATTTACCTCTCCATACATTTCATCTAGATCATTTGGGTCCCCTAGCGACAACTTCTAAGAAGTATAAGCATGTTTTTGCAGTGATTGACGCATTCAGTAAATTTACATGGCTGTATCCCACTAGATCAACGGACGCTGCAGAAGTCATAAATCGATTAGAAAACCAAAGACATGTCTTTGGAAAAACCCCGCTAGGATTATCACTGATAAAGGATCCGCATTTACTTCCTCCGCTTTTGAAGATTACTGTAAAAAGCAAAACATCCTTCATATCTCCATTACAACTGGTCTCCCAAGATCTAATGGCCAAATTGAAAAACAAAATTCCACCATCAATTCTGTGCTGTCAAAACTTTCTGTCGACGATCCCGAGAAATGGTATTCTGAAGAAATGCAAGAAATCCTGAACTCAACTTTTCAAAGAAGCATCAAGATGACTCCATTTGAGCTCCTTTTCGGCACCAAGATGAAGTTTTGCCAGGACATTGAGATTGTCGATCTTCTTAACGATGAGATTACAGCTCAATTCCAAGAACAACGTGATGCTCTCCGTCAAGATGCCAAAAAACAAATCTACAAAGTTCAAGATGAGAATCGCCGCACGTACAATCTCCGACGCAGACAAGCTCATAAATATCAACTACATGACCTAGTAGCAATTAAACGCACTCGGTTTGGTCCAGGCTTGAAACTTAAGCAAAAATACCTCGGACCATACAAAGTTACAAAAGTCAAGCACAATGACACTTATGACGTAGAAAAGTGTGATTTTGTCGACGGACCATCAAAAACGTCTACTTGTGCAGAATTCATGAAACTCTGGCCAAATCAAACTAACTCTACTTGATTTCTCCATTAAAAACTGTTCACAATTTTTCTTCCTGTGAAAGACTTTCGTTATGGACATTAACAACAGACTTTTTATCTATTTATTTATTTTTGATTCCATTTTTATTGAATGACTCTAACATTTTCTTATTTCATTTTAGTACAAATTTAAGTGTTTAGAAGTAGGAGAATCTTGCTTCAATATGTTCCTGTTTCTTATTCCAGATTCTTATTTTAGCCTTGATCTTATTTGTATCGTTAACATAACTTGTTTTACCCCAGTGGTAATGTATGAAATTTTTTTTCTATTTATGAAATATTACTTTAAATTTGTTCATTTTTCAGTATTTTTGTACTTTTTCTTTGATGATATTTTGTGTTGTGTATAGTTCTTTCATCTACTGTGTATAACTGTGTACCTTTTTAATATTTCATTACTATGTATCTGTGCATTTTATCATTGTATGTAATCATGCGAGGTCGCCTTCCCGGTCATGATGGCCGATGTAGGGTTGGATATGTGCAATGGACAACCTCTCCCCCTGTACTTAGGGTGGAGCAGTCCACACTGACGTCACACCCCGTCAGGAATGTCCGACTAAAAGGACACACGGGAAAATATGTAGACGGACGTTAGAGACGCTAAGCTTGTGACGAATCTATACGGAACTTTATCACTAACCTTCTGAGTCGACCTTTTTAGGGAAATTTAATTCCCTACCTATTTCCAATCAACTCCAAAAAGCGGACAGGATTCCTTGTTATATGCAGATTAGATTAAGTATTTAAGTCAAACGAAATAGTAAAGTTAGAGCAGTAGGAGATAGAGATTGAAGCAGAAAGTTATAGTGGATGTAAATTGAAGATTTCTTGTTAGAGATATTTAATCTCAAGAATTGAGATTCCGAGTGGTAAATATTGATTTGTGTTTAAAGTCTCATTAAAGATTTAGGAGTGAGATTAAAGTTAAATGTTCAATAAGAACATTATTAAATATAATTCTGGGATCTCTTATCGTGGTAATTTCTGCGTGATCGTTTTTTAATAAATTAATTAATTGGATCATTAATTAATTAAGTTAATTTTAAAGGATATTACCTTTAAAACCTCATAATACTAGTAGAAGCATTTGTTAATAAGTCTTTGATTCTATTTGGGAAAGATAACCAAATGAAGAAATTTATTTATAAAAATGGCTACTGGTTCTTCTTTGACTCAAAATTATTCTCGTTCTCAAAGTGAGGTCCTAAGGGACCTTCACAAGCTTTAGACGTAGGAGAAAGACGTTCTCCTTTGCTGTTCAGTATAATCTAGATATTTCATCTTGTTAAATAAATCATTTATCATCCTTTGGTTGTAGTCATTTTCCCATATATATATACTTTTAAAAATCATAAAAATAAAAATAAAAATCATAAAATTAGCGTAAAATATAAAGAAACTCAGAAAAGTATATATATTAAAATTTTTTTTAAAAAAACATGTGGTTCCATCTATATAATAATTGTAGGATAAATTAGATATTGTCTAAATTTAAAAAAAACATTACAAAACATAATAACAGTAAATAATTACATTACTACAAATTGTGTGTGTGTATCATAAAAAACTATTATAAATATAATTACAAAGAAAATTAGCAGGGTATCAATGTTCAATATATATATATATATAAAAATTATTGAAATCTAAGTATTAACATTAAGAGAGAGCGTTTGATTGTATTGAATTAAATTCTTTTAACTCTCACCTCTTGATTTAAAAATGATAGAACTTTTAAATAATGTCTAAAATTGAAGTAGAATTATCTTTTAGGCTCTCGTAACCCGCTCCCATAAAGTGGATATCCGTAAAACAAATTTTTAGTGGACTTCTACTCAATGAAATAAACATGTTTACCAAATATCAAATCAAAATCTAATAGTTCAAACCCGAAAATTTTTAAATCAAAAAGTCCCTTTGAGAATTGATTTCCTTTAGACACATTCTTAGCGCATTTCAATTCAACAAAACCTCTGTTGGAGCGGATATCTACTCCACGAAAGGAACATGTCTGCCAAAATTCAAGTGTGTACGTCTAATAGTTCAAAACAGAAATATTTATCAACATAGCCACTTAAGCCCTTGCAACTTAACATGGGGGTTGATTTTCCTAAAATTTCTTTTGTAGTGGACCTCTAATCTGTCGAAAGAACGTGCCTACTAAATTTCAAGTCTGTAGGTCTAATAGATTAAAAATAGAATTTTTATTATATGCGTAACGCCCCTTAATCACTCGCATTGTCCTTTGAGGAACGATTTTTATAAAAATTTCTTTTGTAGTGGACCTCTACTCTATGAAAGAAGCGTGCATACCAAATTTCAATTTGTATGTCGAATAGTTCAAGAATGGGAATATATATCTGTAACGCCTTTTAAGCACTCGCAACGCCCCTTTGGGTCAATTTTCGCCCAGTCCGTTCTCAGCGGAGCTCTACTCTATGGAAGGAACATGCTTACCAAATTTATAGTCTGTAGGTCTAGTATTTACGGAGACGTGATGAGTAAGTGCTTTTCTCCTTCATATATATATGTCGCAGGGAAATGACGAAATTAGGAATTTTATCAAATCCATAAGGATATGATCAATTGACGAGGGATGTTAAAATAATGTCTCTTCGAGGTTATTTACCTGATGAAAGTAAGGGATTTTATCAAATCTCTGAACTGTTTCAATGAAATGATGAAATGAACTATAGTCAGGATTTGCATTGACAAAATGCTGTCGAGTGGGGGTCGAGTCCTTGTACTCCTAACCAAACAGGCAGTACTTTCGACCTCCCCCCAAATATCAACCCCATATCTTAAAAAAATGGCACCATAGAATTAACATGGGGATTGAATTTTAATATGTAAGCCCTCCTCTACCTAAAACATGTCATCATTAGTAAAGAAACTATGAAGGGAGGGATGGGACTGGCCAAGTCGATCGACGCCACCACGCGCACTTCCCCACTTTCCTGTTACACATTTCCGTCCCTTTTCACGAAATCACTCCCACAGGTATCCAGCAACCGAGAGGAAAGATGTTACATACAAAAAATATCAGCCTAATTTTCTCATTATTGGTTAGTTTTGAATAAATAATTTGTATTTGTTGTATTACTTACTTCTGCGTTTAATAATGCACCATATTTGTTAAATAAACACTTTTAAACTCTTGACAATATTATTTTATCATTTCAGTGAAAAATATCAGGGATTTGTTCAAATCCCTTACTTTCAGCAGGGAAATGACCTTGAAGAGACGTTATTTTAACAGTATCCTCCAATTGATCATATCTTTTAGAATTTGATCAAATTCCTAATTTCATCGTTTCCCTGTGCCATATATAGAAGTTGCTATACTGTAGTTTTGATATACAACTTGCGTAAAGTTGTATCTAAAGGTTCTATTTTAAGTTAGTTTACTTTAATTTTACAAGTTTTCAATAAAAGGATAAAACATAAGCTTAGATGTTAACTCTCTATCTTTTTTAAAAAACCCTTTTATCTATATATCTATGTAAATAAATAAGTCATTGTTGTATTAGTGCGTCCATTTTCATAAAAATATAAGTAAAATTTAATCATTGTTAGCAGATTCACCTTGCAGTTAGCCTTTAATAAGTTAATATATAAAATGCCATTATATAATTAAAGCAAGGCTTTTTGTGAACTAAATTAGTAAGATTTTTTTAAACTTTATTTTATTATATATTTAGACCATAATTATTACATAATTCCATAAAGGAACCTTTATTACATTATCTATCAGGTTACTTAGTTTTTCAAAAATTATAACCATATAGAGTAAATTTTTTTGTGTTTCAAAAAATTTGAGAGATATTTAATATTCTATATAATAGCTATTTAATTCTTGAGATTTATAATATCTTATAAAATGGATTGTAATAATTTATCAGAAGTAGTAAGTTAAGTTATAAACTCATTACTAAAATCTCGAAATTTAATAGTACTTTTTAAAAATTTTGGTGTTAAAAATATTAATGGAAATTTGTCTTCTTGTAGATATATACCTAATTTTTTATAGAAAGCAAAAAGACGATTATAAATTTTTGTCACCTAATTTATATTTATGAAAAGAATTATTGTTATGGAATTATATTAAAATCTTTTCTACACATTTAATTAGTTAGGTTGAAAGTCCCTGGAGGGAAATAATTCCGTCATTTGCACTTTTCTTATTTTTTTTCAAAACAATTAAAACAAATAAATAGCGAGACGTAACTAACTCTAAGATAAAAAAAAATATTAAAAGAAAAGTATATTTCAGAAATTATTTGATAAAGGGAAAAATGACGAATTTAAAATCCTTTTCACGAAAACTAATTGAACTTTTAAATCGAAATAAAATGTTTTCAAGTGTTTATATACATATGTTATAAAGCAGAAGTTTTATTATTTGAATATCAGATTTTACATAAATTAATTCTGAATATTTGAAAATATTTACAGCACGTACTGTAATCATTCGGATGCCATAAAAATTCAATTATAAAACAATATTCAAATAAGTTCTTCATAAGCTTTTAAAATAAAATCTCTTTTTTAATATTTAAGAGCCTTCAGAAAAGTTCATTTAAAGAATTCTCAGTTTGCATTAGAGTTTTGTTAAAGCTCATAAACTTGTAATTTTTCATGATATTGTGTTTTTCAATTCCTATTATTAACTCACACTCTTTACATACTTATTTATTTGTTTGTTTGTGTATTTATTTATTTATCTTGGTGGAATTTTCAATCGTTAATAATATATATTTTAAAGTGCTCTATTGAACTGAAATTTAATATACATGTTTATTTTGGATCGGAATACAGTATTTTAATTATAATTAATAAAAATTAATTGATTAAAACTAATTATTTAAAGAATTACAAATGCAGCCACGCTGGCATAACTTTTGGCGACCCTTTTGGAGACTTGTGTCAAAACTTGAAAAGGTTTTTTTCTCACGTTTTAAAACATTCAGTTGAACTGAAATTTTATATACACAGTTGTTTTGTGTGGATGACAATAAGATACTTTAATAAAAGTAATAAAAATTAATTACCACTTAATGTTGTGATTCTGTCATATGTATATCAATATTATAATAATTTATATTAATTGTAGCTATTTAATAAAAAGTAGCTAAAATAAAGTTTTTCTTTGTTGTTCTCAGTAGGAATTGACTCAATTTTTTTATATTACTTTTTTTTTGACAAACAAACATTGTTGTAAAATATTTTTTGATTTTTTTCCAAATTTAAAATTTTTTTTTTTCATTAATATTTTTTTGTCAGAACAATAAAATTAATGTCCAGGAATAATACCAATTTTTATTTCATAGGATTATAAAATATTGCTCTTTTAAATACACAGTTTTCCAAAATACGTTCTTTAATGTAAAAGTAGTTCCTTAAGCTAGTTTCGATAAAACTATTTTCTGTTAAATGTAAATTTAAATTTAAAAGTAATTAATAGATATCTTGATTCCCACAAATCTTTAACTTTCTTATCTAGCCTACTGAAGAGATATTGGGGCCAGTAATTTGATTTTCAGACAACGAGAGAAAATTATTGCCAATGATGCTGAATGTGTAGGACTGAATTTGTGACGGGGATTTACGGAGTTTTTCAACTAATCCTTTTGGGGGATCTTTGGGGCCATCAATTGAGTTATTTCGCAGCCAACCCTTTCAAGAAGAAGCCTTGATATGCAGATTAGATAGTAGATATATAGTGGAGTTTTAGTAATCGAGAAGAAGAAGGAGGAAGGAAGCTGAGTTGCTGAACGCCGTGAGGTTATGGTAAGGATCTGAACTTAGAAGCGTAATTATAGAGCGGGCTTTAGCTGTTCAAATAAATTAAGGAAGTTAGGATTCATAGGATAACTTTACTTATAGTTAAGCGGTTAGGGTTATAGGCGCTTATTCACATAAGATTTAGAGCTGCAATATATCACTCTTGATTTCCTCCCTAGAGTAAGATAAGTCTTTGATTATTATATTTAATAATAACAAATTGTTTTTATTATGGCTAGTTTGGGTCATCAATCCTTACCTCCTACAAATCTAGGTTAAGTAGATGAAGAGATGGTTCCCCTAAAGATAGTTTATCACAAACTAGACGAAAACTTTACTGAGAAATGTCTCCAATCACTAAATTTGGCGATGAAAACAGGTGCTCTCAGACAAATCTAGAAGGATCTAGGATAATTACTTGAAGAAATATTTCTAGAAGTCTCTAGAAAATACGTCACTGTTTATATGTAGACCATAGTGGCGGTGCGCAATGTTTCATATGCTTCATCCGATATTTTGACTACGTGATTTGTATTCCTGTGTGTTCTATCATGAAATTTGAGTTTTTGTTCTCAAAGCCCTGTATGTAATACGTAATGACTACTTTAATACAAGTAAATGATTAGAAAATCAAAGAAAAAAATCGTTTATTTCAGAGAAAAAGGCAAAAGAACGGAGGATTTAATTCCCTGTTGAATTCCCTCTAGCGCGAATGCGAGCTTCGATACGATCGGGCATTGAGGCATACAAGTTCTATACGATGTCTTGAGATATTTCGCTCCATATTTGTTTTAACCTTGCCTCTAGTTCGTTCACACTCGTGGGATGCCTAACTCGCCATCCCAAATGATACCAGATATGCTCTATTGGAGACGAATCCGAGGGTCGGGCAGGCCAAGGAAGGGTAGTAACAGTGCGGAGATGGTCTTGTGACACCCTTGCCGTGTAAGGCCGAGTATTGTCTTGTTAAAAAACGGCTCCTGAGAGCCGTTGTATGAGTAGCAACACGTGTGGTTGCAGGATGTCATGGACATACCGCTGGGCTGCCATGGTGCCACGGATCAGTACTAGAAGTGACTGCGTATTGTAGGCAATGGCACCCCATACCATCACACCAGTTGTGGGAGTGGTGTGTCGCTGTTAAGCAAAGGTAGGATTGAGGCGTTCACCACGGGGTCTCCACACACGAACACGATTGTCATCACCGCTGAGATCGAATCTGGATTCGTCGCTAAAGACGACCTGGCTCCATTCCGCTGCAGTTCAGTTTCTTCGTGCGCGGCACCACTCCAAACCGAGGCATCGATGGGTGGGTGTCAAGGGCAGGACACATAATGGGCGTCGCGATCCCAAATGTCCTACAGCCAGGCGCTTTCGTTTGGTCCGAGAAGACACAGATGTCTCTAATGAAAGGTGCTGTGCCTGCATGGAAGCCGATGAAGCACGCGTGGCTGTACGCGTGCATTTTTTACGATGCGGCGGTCTTCTCCACGACTGGTCTGTCTAGGGCGTCTTGAGCCTGGTCTTCGTGTAAATGATATTTCTCATACACTGGTCCCAACACCTCCTCACAACACAATCCGAGCGGCCTAATTGACAAGCTACTCGCCTAGCTGACCACCCAGCTTCCATCATGCCGATGATTCTCCCCCTCTCAAACTGCGACAGCTGCTCATATTGTCTTCGAAAATGGCGTAATGGCATGTCTACCTGAGCTCTTACTTTGTAAACGATTCAGCGCACTCAAACAAGTTTTGGTTTTACCTATTTTATACACCATGGAGAACGACATTGAATGCTCTCTACCGGCCGTACGTGATGCTCAAACACGCTGCATTTCTAATCATTCACATATCTCCCTGACATGTACCTTCATGCCAAGTTTTTTTACGATCCCGTTTTTTGGTCCGCTAATTTTTTTGCCAAGAGGGTATTTAAGTTAATAACCAAATAATTCAAAATAAGCAAGGATGTTGGTTTTTTTACGCATTTAAGGCTGTTTTTGCATAATAATAATCAATAAGAATTTAACTTGAAGTGATTTTAAGGATAAAAATACACCAGTGTATAATTTTATTTTGATTTCACAATTGTGTGTGCGCGCGTACATAACAGTTTATATTCATTTAATTTAGTTTATTTCTTCTTTGAACGAATCCATTCAACCCTCCATAAAAATATCTTTCATACTTTATCAGTTTAAATTTATTTTAAACGGGTTATAACTTTATTTTTAACATATTGAATATTTCCTGAACATTTTAAAAATTAAGGAAAATCATTAGAAAATAAGCAATCATATGTGTATCGTAATTTTGTTATTTTATGCTAATATTGACAAATTTTTCTAGCTGAAAATGTGCTTCCTCTTTGAAAAGAAAACCTACTTCAGAGCCCCTTGAACAAAAAGTAATTTAAATTAAAATCAAGTTTTAGTGTATAATATTTTAAGTGGATAAAAAGCAAAAAAAAAAAAAAAAAAAAATTTGAATTTTTATAACGGATAATTAAAAGGAAACATATTTTGTAATATTAGATAAAAATCCAATATTTTAAATTATGTAAAAAAAACAGACCATTATCGATCAAAATTACATTATGTAATATGCTGGTTTTCAAATATTAGAGAAAAACTGGAAAAAATCGTGAGTGCGAAATGTAATGGAATTGTTCGAATTCAATGACATTTTGCTGAAAAATAACAAAAAAAAGCAGTTTCACATACACACATTCAAAAAAAAATATTTATTTATTGCTTTCGAAAGTACACAAAGTGAAAATACATCAAAAGCATATTACTTGAGTTTAATGGAAGACAGTTTTGATATACAGTGTGATAACCCCTAACAGCTTTGTAGACACAACAGTGATGTTTCAAGCTCAAAGCGATAAAGATTATATTTATATTGGTAATAATTCACATTGCATTATCAAGATAGTTCAAAGTGCGTAAAAAATATAAAAGGAAAGGTTAAGAGTAGAAATACGTCTCTTTTGAGCTTCCTAAGAATGTTCATTTGGGTTCTTGTCTGAAGACACTGCCAACCAGCCCACGCACACAGCTATCTCCTCATGAAGGCGATTCTCCTCCAATCGAGCAGGCGCGGTAGCTTAGTTGTCAAGGTAACGATTCGTGGCTGGCGTGTCATGACGTCAAGCCTAGTACTGCAGGGCCCACCGTGTAGGGGCGATGCACGTTAAATCTTTCGAAACTCAAACGTCCTCCCGTTGGTGTGATGTGGTTGCTAAGAGGGTACCTCAAGCCCTTGAATAGCTAAACAGTGCGACGTTAATATTAACTCACTCACCCACCAATCGGGCTCTATATTATCTTGTTGGATGTATGAGTCATTCACTGGACTAGAGTAAGAACGAACTGATTAAGCATTCTTTCGCTACACAGCTGAACATAAATGTGTCTCTTGAATTTATAAATTGATCACTACGGTCATTCACGGTTGCGTACACATTTGTTTTGTACATCTTTTGTGGATGACAAATACACTGCTGGACAATTGCTAAGGACGGATCACAAATTGCTATGTAGCATAACATTAAGCGAGACATGAGGCCTAGTAAGATAAAATATAGTTGCCACACTGTTCAGACATTAGAATAAAGAATATTTATTGTTCTGGAAAGTACAAAAGCTGTGAAACATCTGAAAAAAATGTTCATTTGATCTGCGTACGGAGAAATGGTACAATACATCTAAAAGTCAGCAGGCACCTTAAAGAAAGGTATCAGTACGGGATATGTCCACCGTGGAGTGTGATGCAACATTCCACACGTCGTACCATACTTTGCACAACATTATCCAGCAGCTGATGAGACAATTTATCCCATTCCTCTGTGAGTGCATGGATGAGGGTGTTCTTGTTTGTCGGAGGATAGTTTCGACCAGCAACTTGCCTCCCCAAAGCATCCCACGCATTTTCAATGGGGTTTAGATCTGGAGAACGCGCTGGCCATACGAGACGTTGAATACCCTCGCTGTCTAGACAATCCTGAACAGCGAGTGTTCGATGACATGTTGCGTTGTCGTCCATAAAAACAAATTTATCACCGACAGCACCACGGAAAAGACGAACACGAGGAAGTAGAACTTCATCAATGTATCGTTGGCCCGTCATAGTCCCATTCGCAACCACATGTAGGCGCGTGCGGCCATTGATCGTGATGCCGGCCCACACCATGATACTGCATGTCGGATATCGGTCCTTTTCCTGGATATTTTCTGGCCGATAAGCAGTACCACTCTCGCGCCAGATCAGTTGGCGTCTACAATCCGATGACAGACTGAACCTACTCTCATCTGAGAATAGTACGCATGCCCAGTCCTGTTCAGTCCAATTGTGATGCTCACGACACCATTGAAAACGGGCAGTACGGCGCTATCTGGTCAATGGGACACACACAACAGGTCTGCGTGCGTATAGTCCTCCTCCCCTCAAACGTCTGGCAACAGTTTTTCGGGAGATCTGCTTTCCTGAGGCAGCAAGAAACTGATTTGCCACCTGCTGAGCTGTGGTGCGCCTGTTCCTTTTTGCTGATAGGACGATATATCTGTCTTCTAACACGACCTCCCCCGTGCCGTCTACTACACATTCCAGTAGTTTTAAATGACTTCCACAGCCGTGAAACAACGCTGTGAGCGATGTCGAACTCCCTGGCAACATCTGTTATTTTTCGCCCTTCTTCGATCTTTCCAATAATTCGGCCACGCATAAAATCATCTATGTGATGTCGGGAAGACATGCCAAAAATTTTAAGTTCATCTATTAAATTTTTCCTGTAAAACTTTGACTTGAAACAACAACTGTCCACACGCGTCAAAACCTTTAAAGCTCTTATGAACGCTATCACGTGATGAACAGACGTGGAAAAAAATTTGTATACTCATACTTCTTCTTACTAATATCCCGCACTTATTCTAATTTTCCACATTTTGCTTCCTTTCATTTTGTGGTTGCTATAGATGATAGTGTTATCCGTCCTTAGCAATTGTCCAGCAGTGTATAATGTCGGGTGCTGGATTTCTTCCATGCCAACCATCTTCTTGAATAACTTTTAAAATAAAACCTCGAATCCTTTTGATCATCGGCCCATTTTTCAATTCCCCGCTGTCGTAATTTTCCGATAATTCTAGTTTTTATATGTATCAAGCACCAAGGTTTTAACTTTCATGTCTCAAAGGTTCACTGCGTAATTTGTACTGGAAAAAACTGCAGACATTTTTTAAACCTGTTTTCATTCCCTTGTAAAATGATAGACAACCACAGAAGCTCCATTAATAAGCATTTCATATTCATATGGAGGAAGGTTCCTAAAAAAAGAATACATTTTCCTTTCAACTTTGGAAAAATTTCAAAAATAATTTTAAAGGTCTAAAAATCACTGAAATAAAAAAAATATTTTCGAAAATTGAAGAAAAAAAAGAGAAAGATATGTATCAGAGGGGGCTCTCGAGACAAAGAATGAAAAAATTAAAAAAAATTATTTCCCCCCTTATTTTTCTTATTTTTTTCTTTTTGAGATGCATTTTATGACACTAATACATATAGTAATATAGATGTTATACTGTAATAAGAAAATATAAGAATAATATCCCTTCTTGATGTAATACATAAATAAAGTGGTTTGAATGAGATATTTAGCGGTTTTATATTAATAAAATCAGTCTTGTTAAATGATCCGTAGTATGAGAAGTTCTGTTTTTTATAGAAAACTTGATGTGCAGTAAAATCTCCTCTTCCGATTTGACACAATCGTTGTGCACTGTCACATGGTATCAATGTTTAAATTCGTTGTTTGAAGGCATAATGTGATAATTTAAACGGAGAACACTCATTTCTTTAAATAAAAATATTTGCTCAGCTATAAATCTTACCGACACTTTTATCAGATGTTAGGAAATATCTTCAAACCGCAGAAAATATCCTCTTTTTCCTTCTGATTATACCAATATTGGCCATTACGAACAGATGGTAGGTGATTATCATAAATTTGAAACCTTAAGTTGTATCTTACATAAAGATTTAAAATTCCTACATATATTGTGTTCCAGTTTCCTCGAGTATTTCATTTCTAGATTTTAATTTCAATGTGTAAGTGATAATTTATAGTAAAATTTTTTTACATTTTGTTTCGAATACGAATTATTTACGGAAACCAAACTTTTTAGGCTTTTTTGTTGCTTTGAAATTCAAACAAAAGTGAGATTTTTTTCCACAACAAAACCTTAAAATAAACAGCCTGTTTGATCAATTCATCTATTAAAAGTAAAAATTAATTTCATGATTCCCAATTAAAAGTTAGTGGAAAGGATTTGAATTTAGAACAAGTACAGGGCAGTTTTTAACCTCCCCGGTTCCCTAGGCACTTCAATAATTACTCCCCATCCGTAGTTTCAGAGCATCCCCTTCCTCTTTCAGTTTTTACATTTCCTGCTTTGTTTCGGGAGGGATTTTCCCTTAACTCTCTTACTTTTCTACCTTTCTTTATTTTTTCTGTTTGGATAGTTTTTCCATTATCCACCACCTGGGAACCCTCCGTGTTCTGGACTGACAGTCATAAGGAAAGGATAATGATATGGTTTGGCCACTCTTGTCCATTGCTTACTTTTCGGCATCATGGACCACCCACCCTTTTGTAAATTAGTAAAGAAATTTCATGAAATCTTTTGCAATTACAGTATAGAGTATACGAGGTATGTCAATTAAGTAATGAGACTGGTAGCGTAGTGTTTGATCTGGCAACACTGGGGAAGTGGGACATGGAGGGGAGGTAGGTAAACATGTGATGCGTCATCAGTATGAATTTGAAGTCGCCGAGTCAAGTTAATTGTCTGTAGTGATTTGTTTCGTGAAACAGGTTTTTCTTGTGTGTTCTGAAATGAGTGACAATAATTTCGAGCAACGATGTGCTATCAAGTTTTGCTTCAGACTAGGACATAACGCAACGGAAACATTTGCAAAACTTCAGCAAGCCTACGGAGACAGTGTTTTGTCAAGGGCCTAGGTTTTTCGGTGGTTTAAGGCATTTCCAGAAGTTAGAGAGTCAATTGAAGATGAACCTCGCATTGGAAGGTCATCAGTTTAAAAAACCACTGAAAATGTCGTTAGAGTCCGGGATCTTGTGCGTTCAGATCGTCGCTTGACAGTCAGAATGATTAAGGAAGAGTTGAATTTGAATCACACCACCGTTCATCAGATTTTGATCAATGAATTGAAGTTGAGAAATATCTCTGCACCAAAATGGTTCCGAAAAACCTTTCTCAGTGAATAGTTTCTTGGCCAGTAAGAACATTCCTGTTGCTCCTCAGCCCCTTTCTTCACCCGACTTGAGTCCTTGTGGCTTTTTCCTCTTTCCGAAATTGAAGAATCACCTCAAGGGACATCATTTTGGGACACTGGAAAATATTCAAACGGCTGTAACCGACCAGCTGAAGACTATTCCAATATCCGAGTTCCACCAGTGCTATGAGGAGTGGAAGAAACGTCTCCAACGCTGTGTGCCTTCAGAAGGCAGTTACTTTGAAGGAGACAATGTTGAATTGTAAGTTTATTGGAATAAACAAGTGAAAAAAATCTGTCTCATTATTTAATTTACACACCTCGTACATTATTGTTTGAACTGATTTCAACTTGTTAACTAACATCTTTTTCATTACATATCACTTTACTGTTTTTTTTCCTCTTCGACATCCTTATTCATTGTTGAGTCACTGTCATTGTGCTGGTACAACGAAAGGTTTCTTTGAAAAACACGGATGATTTTTTCGAGAAAATCATAAATAAGATCATTGTAATCAATTTTCATTGCAATATCAGTTTGAGTGAATTGTAATATCAAACTGTGTGTAAAGCTTTTCAGTTTCCATTATAGATCTTATTTCAGTCTTTATTCTCTTGAGGGCAGAAAATGCTTTTCTCACGATTCACTAAGTGATGGTACGTTCACTGCAATTTTAATTTTTTTTCTCTTTTCGCCAATTTTTTGCACCCAAGACTAGGTAAAACAGGAGACACAATTTCCCAACCATCTCCACATGATTTTTGCGGCCATTATTTATTCAATGAACATGTTTGAATACATGTACACACACGTACACACACACATTTTTACTTTAATAATAATTTATTACGCATGTTTATATTCGATTTTGAATTCTGAGAACAAAGGTCTCATTTTAAGAGTAATGAAATCATGAGTGAAATATATATATATATATATATATATATATATATAACTATTTTGTCATATTGTAAAGGATAGTAAAGGGAATTAAGATAAACTTTTTTTGTAATAATATAATCGTTGAAACTGTCACTTTTCCTCTTAACGAACAAATCGTGTTGGTTAGATTAACTAAAAACATATTGCAATAACATAAGAAGCTATTTTTCGCTTTCAATTTCAAAATTGTGGAACGCCTCGTGATTTCGAGCTTACAGATTTCCATCTGATGTTTGGCGAGGTGAATGGTAACGCGTGAGTCCTATGTATCGTAACAAAATCAATTACGGAAACAAACTTTGTAAAAAAACCCGTTGTTTTTATGTATATTTATATACTTATGATAAATAAAAAATTAAGCAGTTGTCAGCCGTTATGCGTGTATAAAATAAATGACAAAACCTAAAAGGATTATCCCTTTTAAAATGCTTTGCGCATTTTTTTCCCAAAAAAAAAAAAAAAAACCGAGCATCATTTTTTTTTTTGGGAATTTTTTCTATAGTAGTTTTATTAGAAAAGCCACAAAGAGCTTAGCTTTTATAGACTTGCATACAGAACTATCTCTAAGCCATTGTCCCTTTTTACTGTTTCTTTCTAATACTTTAAATGAAATAAGTATCAAATTTTTGTTTCCGTATTATAAATAATATTTGATTGCAATTTTTCTAAATTTAAATCTAAAGAAGTTGTTGATAAAGATGTCATTAAAAAATTTCACCATCTCAAATAGAACAGAAATTAAATTATTTAGTAATCAAAAATAATTAAACGGCATTAAAAATGTTCTAAAACTAACGATTATGCAAAAATGTTACACATCCTCCTAGAAAAAGGTGCGTGATTTTTTTTTCATCGTTAATTTAAATCCTGGACATTTTCTAGTTTGGTTCCATCTCATAATATTGATGATGCGGGCATGCAAGAGCAACGGCGGAGTGAATACCGCATTTGGGGAACTATTTTAAAGTTTTCTGTTATAATGTGCAAGCGATTTTAACCTTTCAGTTGTTTGGAATAGAGCTTTTATTCTAAGATTTGTATCGAAACAGGTTTCCAAATAGTTCGTAAAATTCACATTCATTCCTTGATTGTTTGCGCTTTTGAACTGAAACATAGGTCGACGATCACTTGTCATCATTCCTTAAATCTTAATTTTTAAATATATTTCAATTTTATTTTTAAATGCACCTAATGATCAAGAAATAAGTTGGTATGCGAAATCGTTTTTATAACTAAAATATCTATTTAGAATCAAAGATTGTTTGCATTGACAAACATCATTGGAAACTGATTTAATTTACTTCAATCTATAGGGTATTAAAAATATTTCTTTCTCTTAAAGTGTTATTTTCCATGTTTATATGATATTTTCTCACAGATTATGTGGTACCATGAAAATTTACTAAAGTGTTTTTATATTAAAATCTGTGAGAAAGGAAAACCCTATAACTCTTTCTTACATCATAAGCCCCATCTCAGGGATAAATAAAACTAATTTTCAGAATTACTTCGAATTTTTTATTTGATTAGTTTATCTAATGTGAGTGAGTGTTTATTAACGTTGCATTATAAAGCAACGAGAGCTACTGACGGCGGACCTCGTGATTTTGAACCATGGACTAGTGATAAGGATGACGACAGAACTGGCAACCCAATCTCCAAAATAACACACCAAGCCAATGGGGATTATTCTATCGGAGCAAATACTCAGGAGTCGTTATATTTGGACTGAAAAAAAACTTCTAATTCACATAAAATCATCTTTACTTCAAATATATAAGAGTTTCCCTAATAAAATATGGACAAGTTAAATAAAGAGAGAGAAAACACACCTTTATTTGGAAAAAATTGCCATGGACGTTGTAACACAGGTATCCTTGTTTCTGCACATGTCTATGCCCTTGCTTTAGAAAGATTGTGGTTAATTCTTGGGGAAGTCCTGCACAGCTGTGACGGGCTCACGCGACTTTTCTTTAATATGTCCTTTGGGTACTTAGGGGCCAGGATTAATGGCAACTCTTTTCCAACCAAATCCAAGAAGTGAAGTGTGAAAGAAAGATGCAAATTAAGAACCTTTTAAATATCAGAAATTAGAGTAAGCGAGATGGCAATTTGTGGCAAGTGATGGCAATTTGAGGAATGTAAACAGTTCGTGGTTCTAGATTGAAGAAAGTTTTAGATAACGTTACGTGGCGAAGAATAGTAATTATACGTGATAGAGATGCATTAATCAAGCTGCATACCATTGCACACGAGTTATCGCAAGACCTCATCTAAAACTAGTGTGATCGTTTACTGATACTACAACAAGGTAGGATTGGTTATTTAATATTAGGACGAGTGATTGTATTAGAATTGAGTGTAAGCGATTCAGTTATTGATAGTGATCCGAGTTAGGTTAAGTTGTTATTATAAATATATTGTGTGTGGTGTGTTTTACCATCGTAGATTCTCTCACATAAATTATAATCTAATTTATTAAAGGTTTAAGTTGAATATCTTAATAAAGTCATATTAAGATAATGTATACGTCTAGTTCTTTCGTTAATCCTACGTTTCTTGCTCACGCTGACACTCAAAGAGATAATCACCCTGTGACAAACCTATACGGAACTTTATCACTAACCTTCTGAGACGTCTTTTTTAGGGAAATTTACCCTAGGGGGGATTATCGCACAGCTTCTTTCACTTTATCGTCCAAATGGAAACTTAATGCTCTCTTAAATGGAAAAAAGTAGGGGAGTCCTCAAGGGTGATAAATCCATACAGTATGGTAGGTGTTCAAACACTTTCCATCAGAAATTTTTGAAGATCATCAGGGTTTCATGGAAGACGTGGGAAAAGTCATTGTTACGGAGATATGATGTAGTTTGCCTTCTCTTACTAAAACTTCGACCTAAGAATTGCACATCATAGACTGCTTCCATTCACCTACAAATGCCCGCATTAAGCTCCCGTTATGCAATCAGAAACCGTAAGAACGCACATTGTTTCAATATGGACGCCTCCTTGTATAGCACGACTTTACTTTCGATCAATATCCTGTACCATGAACAGGTTTCAGTATTGAACACTGCACGCAGTGTACATTTCCTACCACCCTCTATATACCCCTTTGTAGGTGCTGCTATAGCTGCAGTCATTCTGATGCAATCACCCGTGTTCACTTTCCATTTGGGTAACCTTTATAATTATAACTCACAGCTCGCGATAAAAAGGAAAAGTTTCCACTTGATAAAATAGTATGTTACTTACAACTATTACCCAATCTACGTCTATAACTGAATCCAATAATATCGGTAAAAAAAACACCTAGTGTTCTATCATCTATAGCAATTGCATCGGTGTATCATTTTCATTGTCAGTGATTGTATAACTGAATTATTAAGATATTTTCTACTGGTGGGGTTTCAATTCAATATTTTTTTAATATCCCCTCTCTTTAATTTCAGTTCTTACATATTTGCAGAAATATGTAACATATTTTATGTCGTACTGTGAAGAAGCAAAAGAAAGACTGTTGAAAACAAACCTCGTAATTGTGAACAACGGTGACACAGCGCCACTTAAGGATTTTGAGCCTCGAAAGATATATAACATGCATTAGCTCCTCTTCATTGATACAAAGTTTCGAACTCACAACTTCCACCCCTGCATGTGATAGTCAGCATATTCCTGTATCTTCTACAACTCGGGCTTTGAAACAAAATGCTAAAAATCGTTCGAGTAAGCGTAATTTGTGAAAATCCATAGATAAACCTAATGTAGAAATAAAAATGGGCCTTCACAAACCGAAGGAAAATGCAACTTAGCAGGATACACCAGACGAGGAAACGATAGAATACGATGCAGATGAATACGGTTTAACAGAATTACCATCGTCACGTGTTGAATATTCTCATTTTTTGTTACCCATACATGTTAGAAACGATAACAAGTAGTTTTTTGTGTCCTGCGACCGCTTTTGCTGGTTTTTTCATTCTAAAGTTTTTAACTTTGAATTTTATTCCAACGATTTAAACAGTGTCTTTGTCAGAACTTTTATATACAAACATGTGTGCATATATATAAATATATACAATTTTGCGTAGATATTTTTATATTTATATGTTTTTAACAAAGTTTTGGCACAGTTCAGCCAAAATTTAGTCTTGCGCCGAAAAACCCCTCAATCACTCACTTACTCATTCGAACACGCGACTCAACAACGACAGCCACATGTTCGCGACCATAAACAATCGGCTACCACTGCGCTGTAAAATGACGAAACCCAAAGATGTTTGAACATCACAATTGTTCCCTGTAGTAAACCTACCCGGCTTTTTCCGAGTTGAACTCAGGCAGGCGAACTGTGGCTCCTCCTGAGTGTAGCTTGGGCACTGATAATTTACACTGTGCAATCGGTCTTTCCTGAATTATTTCCCATGTGCTTTTTATAGTTTCGAACACTACTCGTTATACCACTCGTTGGAATTTTCTGCAAAAAGAAGACATCCGTCTGCCGGGCACCCCCTTCACGCTTGTCTGAAAGACTGTTGACTACATTCCCCCAACAGAGAAGAAAACCGATCCAGTACAACAGTGTATTATTTGCTGCTCAAAGAGAGACAGTAAAGGAAAGGTAAGAGAAACAAGATTTTGCTGTCCAGTTTGCGATGTTGAGTTATGTGCAGTCCCATGTTTTTGAATTTACCATAAGTGATCAAATTTTGATTAATAATTTCATAACCATTTATGTAAAAGCAAAAAATGTCAATTAAATTTGTAATTCAAGATAAAAGCTAGTAATCTAGGCTTTATATATATAGTTAGTGAGAATTGATACCAAAGTCTTATGATTTCTGTCTTACAAAAAGCGAATTTTACAGGTTAATTATTCATTTATTTAAATAGATATTTTTATATTGATTTTAGGAAATTTTGTATGCGAATGGTGCTATTACGTTAAAAAAAATATGTATTTTTGAAAATAAGCATTTTTAATCCAAAAACAAAAGGAACTTGTAAGGGATTAAAATTATCATCACCCTTACATTTTTTAGAAGATTTTTACATTTAATTAATTTTTTTTCAATTATTTAATCATTTTCTCTCCTCTCTCACAACAGCGCGACTAAAATCTTTATAAATTTGCATCACCCGCGCTGGAAGCCGGGAAAGCAGTTAGATCTACTGCCAGCACAAAGAAGATAAAAAACTGCATGATCTTTATTGAACGTAACGTTGGTGTTAAACAAACAAGATTTTCCTTCACATATCAAAGTGTTTAAGAGAACTCCCCGCCGTGCGCGCGTAAAAATAACGAAGTCCAGTGTGCTTAACATATTTACGTAATCCCTTTAGCTCTTGTTTGCAAAATTCCTCTTTCAAGAAAACAGCAAATGACATATGTGCATGAAGACCTTTACCTTTATGACAGGCAGTAAAATGGATTATGGAGTTCTTGTCCCAAAGTTTTACTCTAACGTGCCTTTGACGGCGAACTTAGAAGCTCGGAAAGATGTGACAGATTTTTCTATTACAGCACATTTACTAGAACCCATTAGTGCAAAGCACTTCTAAAAATGTTTGCCTTCTTTTGTCTCCACAAAAAATATTAAGCAGTTTTACAAATATCTAAGTTGGCGTGAAAATTACTTTCCGTTATTAAAGGGAGCTGAATATTCAAATGTCTTTTAAAGGTTTTGCTCCTTTTCATAATTTTCTTAAGTGAAAACAGTCGGTATGCAAATGAATAAAAGTTTTTATTTTTTCGGGATTTTTTTCCTCGATCGGAAACATTTATATAGAAATTAAATTCAAAATGAAGTGAAAAAAATCAATTACTTTGAAAAACATACTATAAAAAACGAAAATAAATCAAAATTTTAAAAAAGCAATTACGTTTCGTTAACTTTAAGAGGACTTGGTACGATTTCTATAATTCTTTTTTTAATTTAATGATTTTCAGAATTTTTTAGTTGCACTCAATGTGTATGTATTATGTAAAACAGATTTTGTGCTCAAAATTTCATAAAAAACTAATCATTTAATTTTTTAAGGAAAAAAATATAAAACTTATGTGAAGTGATTTTAAAATACTCCTCCTCTCTTACAAGAATCGTTGTACACACATGAAATTTGATTTACAAGTACGTCAAACTATGTTTAACAAAATCTGGTATGATTTCTATGATAACATCATTGGTATTCGTATAATACTTTTTGTATCAATTCGGATTGAAAATTCCTTACAAAATGTATAAATTCTAAATTCAGCTATTTTTAAGAAAGTAAGTATTGCTTTGATTCAAAAATGAATACCAACTTTTGTTAAATGTATTACAATAGATATGAAAAATATTAAAACATTTGATACAATAGAAAAAAGCCTTAGCATATCGACAAACTAATTATTTTTTCTTTCTCAGATGTCAGTTTAAAGTTTTGATTTGACATTGGATTATGGATAAAAACAAACGTAAAATCTACTCTGTTTATTAAATTTAGAGCTTTCAAATTTTGAGAGATAATAGAAAAGTATATAAAGGCTAAAAAAATAAGATTCGATTTTTTGACCGATTTTTGTCGATTAAATTGTACTATGTTCTCTTAAGGGTTACTAAATGATAAGAAATTGCAAAATACAATTCGTTATATAAATGCATGACGGATGGACGATTACACTCATGCTGTAAAACTGAACGTGAACGTTTATTATAATTATGAAATTATTTGAAATTTTTTTATTTACACATTTATGAAAAATACTCATGTAGGGAAAAAAAAGATTATTGAGAAGATTGAAATTACATAAATTTTATTCAATTCATTTCCATAGAAACGTAATAAATAATGTAATCGTAAATATAGCATCATATACGTATCAAAGACATGTCTTAATATTATTTTATTCATATTATTATACATCAAGCGAATATCTTACTAATAAAACATTAATTTTTTTACTCACTTTAACATCTATTAGATAACAATTTTTATTTCTGTAATAATTAAAATAGTACAGTCTTTGTACCTGTACAACATAATTCAACCTGATAATACAGATGTTAGGAAATTTATATTTTCTACTTTTTATGTAACAAATCATTGAACTGTTGTATAAGAGCTCACTACAAAATGGAATATTAATGGCAAAAACTTTGAAATATTTATCATTTATTTTTTCTATTCACAGCTTTATATTGAGAATTTTACAAATGTGTTCATATAAATGCTATTATGTGAGTCATTTTAAAGTATCAAATCATCGGATATTGGACGAAAATTATTTACTTAAAAGAATTTGAGGAAAATCTATTGTATCTAAGGAAATCATTTAATCTATTGTTAACTAAGATGATAAAAAAGTGTTCTTGGAAACGATGCCAAAAATATTTTGAAAAAAAAATTATCTTCTCTGAATTATGTTCTGCGCTTTGAAGCGTAAGACTTTTCAGATAATTATTTCAACATAATTATTCAATTATTTGAGACAAAAATAAATACCATTTCTATGTTTCCTTTCAATTAAATTTAATAAAATATATACGCTTTAATTTTCTTCTAAAAATATACAATGCTGGTCAGTAAAACCGTAACAATATATAAAGTAAGGTGATACGAACGTAAAATCCCCATGGAAGAAGTAAATGCTGGAATATACAAATGATTTACATTTAGCACAATCGAACAAACCTGGAAGTTGAAATATCATCTCAAATTTTGTATAAGAAAAGTCACGCAGCCGTTTCCTCATTTGGAAATCGTTTTGAATGTTCGTTGTTTGTGAGAAGATCATGTTAGGACTCATAAGAAGGAAAAAAGTTACCAACGAGTCTCTAAGCTCAATAATGACAGGATGAAGGCCTATCGAGAAGGCAGTCTACCATTTCAAAATATTGTTACTTGCATTGGTCGAAATCCAACGGTTGTCATGAGAATATGAAATCAAGATTTTGACGAGAGTCATATTGAATGCTATGCAGGATCTCAGCACAAACACCCAAGAGAACATACATGTCGTCCTTACTGGTCCGTAGAGACAAAACAGAGGAATTGAATCGAATGGAGTGGTTTCCAATATACATGGGCTCGTTCCCAACATGACAAATATTCGTACTAGAAATATGACGACGTTTGAAGCAACGCAGTTGTTTGCTCGGTGACCATCTCATTATAGAAACCTTTGACTGCAATATAGATACGCACCGCAACATTTACGCCTTCCACGAGAAAACTGCACGCAGGAGTGGTACCAAGATCAACTTTTAAGATAAATCCCGTTTTTGAGTACCCCATTATGGTGGATGTTTCCGTCTTTAGAGGCTCCTAAGAGAAAGCACAAGCCTACTTGCATTCGATATCTCCGTACAAGCCCTACACACAATACACGCCATCAAATGTCATTGGGTATACGGCAAGAACATCTCTTGTTCGGATCGTTAGTAATCTAAACAACCAGTGGCAACTGTGTCTTATTTTTGAAGGCATCGGAGAAGTAAGCCATTGTTCAAAAGGTAACGTAAGACTATAAGTTACCCGTACCAAAGAGGAGGTTTGACAGTTGCATTGGCCAGTACTTTCTTCAGATCTCTCACCGACTGAAAACTTTTGGTCATCAGTTGCGTCGAGACTGGATTGCTAGCACTTTCCTGCCACTAAAATTGATGTAGTAGGAATAGCTTGAAGCAACATCCATGTATCTGTCATCCTACGTCAGCATGTCTTTATGTCTAACTGGGGCTAGAGCTGCTTTAAATACCAAAAGCGGTAGCTATATCCACTAATTTTAGACTCAGTAACCCGAAAATTGCTCAAAAATTCAATAATGTTTTTTCCTATTCAGCTGCGTACGTACCAACAGATAAATTTTGTTTGTTGCTTTTCTTCCCGACGTTATAATTTTAATAGACAGCAGTTTAGATTGAATAATTGAATTTTAAAATTTAAGCATATTTTCTGCTAACTTTTTAAAGATGCATTATTTTACTGAAAAAATAATCTTTAGTTTTAACTCAAGTAGAGAGAGAGTATGTGTGTGTGTGGGTTTTTTTTGTACTTTATACAATGCTTTCTGCGGATTAAACTTCAATTCAGATTTTGAAACAATTATAAATTATTGATGATTATTATACTTTTCTCTAAAATATAAATAACAAAACATGTCTAATGATGTATGTTGTTTAACTTATTTTCAGTCTCATTATTGATGAAAATTCTAAGCAAATATAGTATTAAATTTACAACGTAAATTGGCAATTAAAATTTCATAAATTTCTTTGGCTACTAATTCTCCTTTAAATTTTAGAATAGAAAACTGAGATTTCGTGAGAGACAAACATTGGATAATGAGTCGTTAAAATATAAGTGGGATTTGAACATAATGAAAAGATATAAATATTTTTCTGACAACAGGAAAAACTACAGTTTAATTTCGCAATAATTGGAAGGTTTGTTCAAGGGGGGAAAAACTTTTGTATTTTCTTAGCAAAACTAATAAATCTTCATATTAACGGGAAATTGCGAAAAATATATGTGCAAATATTACTTCATCGTTTGATAAATACATAGTGAATTCCTGCAAAGAGATTATTATATTGCGACAATACAGTCTATGTACGAAATGTATAATTTTGAAATATATTTGTTATCTATATGTATATATATATATAAAAATTCTTTTCACACTTCTTTGCACATAGAAATTTGCATTTTAATTATTGTAATTTTTGTTTTCAACAAATAAAATATATTTTTAAGTAAAACATATTTTGATAAATTTATATTTTACATCATACATTTTTTCTCTTATAAAATGAAACATCATTTAGAAATTCAACAGAGTAGGAATTGGATGAAGTTCGCTGATCGTTATGCTACTGAGTCGGCTTGAAAAAAACCCGATAAAAACGAATTTCATCGTGTTTGTGATATTTATCGTTTCCAACTTGAAAAAGATTTTGGAGCATTTCGGTTATTTTTATAGATATAGAACATGATGAATGTTAAAAAAAATTTTTTGTGTTTATCCGACCTGTTATCTCTTTTTGAATTCCTACTATTATTTCATACTTTCCGTATATATATACATATATATATATACATATTCATATATAATCTAACGTTTAATGCTGGACAAAATACACAGTTCTACTACATATAATACAGTATCTACAATTCGATTATCATCGACCTACGTCTAGAGTCCGCTCGCTGGATAATCTTCACAATAATACTGGCAGTACAGGAGTGTTGAGAGTGACCTACGCGTTTCTCTCGTGAACAACGGATTACTCTGGCCACCGTTCTCGTCACTCTTCAGCCCCGGTTGGATCATCGACTATATATATGCACTCAACGCAGTTCTTAATAACGTTTCGCTACCTTCTCAATTGCATACTGCTCACGCACTATCTGATAAACAAACTATATATATATATATATATAAGTATATATATATATATATTTTATATATCGGTCATATATATATATACTAGAGGACCCGACAGACGTTGTCCTGTACACACATCTTAAATTCAAAAGACCGGGTTTGGCCAGTTTGGCTGAAAATCAATTTTCGACGCCAACTTACGTCTTTTTCAATTCCTACTACTATCCCACGATCTCTATACATGTTTTATTTGTTTGTTTGTTTATTTATTTATTTATCTTGGTGGAATTTTCAATCGTTAATAAAATACATTTTAAAGCGCTCAATTGAGCTGAAATGTAATGTACATGATTATTTTGGATGACAATACAATAATTTAATTATAATTAATAAAAATTAATTGATTAAAACTAATTATTTAAAAAAGTACAAATACAGCCACGTTGGTGACTTAGCGACCCTTTTGGTGACTTATGTCAAAATTTGAAAAGGTTTTTTTCTCACGTGTTAAAGCATTCAGTTGAAAGGAAATTTTATATACACGATTGTTTTGGATGACAATACGATACTTTAATGATAATTAATAAATTTAATTACCACTTAATGTTGTGATTCTATCATATGTATATACATGTTTATAATAATTGCAACTATTGCAGTTCAAATTAATTTTTTCTTGGTTGATCTAAGTAGGAAAATTGATTAAATTTTTTTTTATATTACTTGTTTATAACAATAGCGTTGTTACAACAATGCAGGTGAATTTTGAGTTGTATCTTTTGAATGTTTTTAATTAATATCTTTTTAACTAATTGCGATATCTGACCGAATTGTGAATTTAAACCATTCTCGAATTTACTTGAACCCACACAAAAAATTTCATCGAAATCGGTCCAGCCGTTTAGGACGAGTAATGCAATTAAAAAATTAGGAAATTTTCAGTGAGATACACACGCACAGAAGATTTTTTTATATAAAAAGATATATTATATATATATATATATATATATATATATATATATATTATACTCATGGACAAAAAAAATTAGAACACCAAGAAATAATTGTAGGCTCGTAACGAAACTTGGCATGAAGGTACATGTCGGGGAGATATGCAAATGACTAGGAATGCAGCGTGATTGCGCATTACGTACTGCCGGTAAAGGGCGCTTAACGTCGTTCTCCGTGGAGTATAAAACAGGTGAACAAAACTTGTTTGAGTGTGCTGAATCGTTTACAAAGCAAGAGCTGAGTTAAACATGCCATTACGCTGTTTTTGAAGACAATATGAGCAGCCGTTGCAGTTTGAGAGGGGGAGAATCATTGGCACGATGAAAGCTGGGTGGTCAGTTAGGCGAGTAGCTCATGGATTAGGCCGCTGGTAGCTGACAATACAATATTTAATTATAATTAATAAAAATTAATTGCTTTTGTTGTGAGGAGGTGTTGGGATGAGTGGATTCGAGAGATTTCATTTACGCAAGATCAGGCTCAGGATGCTTTCGACTGACCAGTCATCGAGAAGACCGCTACATGGTAAGAAATGCACGCATACAGCCAAATGCTTCATCGGCCGCCGTCCAGGCACAGTTAGCACCTTCATTAGGGGCCCCTGTGTCTTCTCGAACCATACGAAGGTGCCTGGTTGAAGAACATTTGGGATCGGAGTGTCCATTACGTATGCTCCCCTTGACGCCCACCCATCGACGCCTTTTGGAGTGGTGCCAAGCATGAGGAAACCGGACTGCAGTGGAATGGAACCAGGTCTTCTTTAGCGACGAATCCAGATTCAATCTTAGCAGTGATGGCAATGGTGTTCGTGTGTGAAGACCCGTTGTGAACGCCTCAATCCTGCCTTTGCTTTACAGCGACACATCGCTCCCACAGCTGGTGTGATAGTATGGGATGTCATTTCCTACATTACACGTTCACCCCTAGTATTGATTCGTGGCACCATGACATCCCAGTGGTATGTCCATGACATTCTGCAACCACATGTGTTGCCACTCATGCAACGTCTCCCAGAGCAGTTTCTCAACAAGACAATGCTCGGTCTCGCATGGCAAGGGTGTCACAGGGCTGGCTCCGCACTGTTAATACCCTTCCTTGGCCTGCCCGAACCCCAGATTTGTCTCCACTCGAACATATCTGGGATCATTTGGTACGTCGAGTTAGTCATCCCACGAGTGTGAACGAACTAGAGGCAAGGTTACAAGAAATATGGAACGAAATGTCTCAAGACATCATACAGATCTTGTATGACTCAATGCCCGATCGTATTGCATCCTGCATTCGCGCTATGAGGGTTCAACAGGGTATTAAATCCTCCGTTCTTTTGCCTTTTTCGCTGAAATAAATTATCCTTTTTCTTTGATTTTCTAATCATTTACTTATATCAAAGTAGTCATTACGTATGTAAAATTTCGTTTTATTTTGACGATTCCTTCTTGGTGCGCTAATTTTTTTGTCCATGAGTGTATATATATCTTGTTCAAATCTTCAATCATTAATAAAGTATATTCTTTATTCATCCACTCAAGTTCAAAATACATTTTTAAACTTGTGGTAGATGACACTTTATGTTAATAAAGTTTTTTCAAATATTAATTCATTGCTTGTTGTTACTAATGCCACCTGATCAGCAAAGGCCAGATCAAAGCCCATTCATTACTTAAACTTTATTTTTTAATCTTAAATTTATTCTGCTTTATTTCTGATGAAGTTACAACTAGCTGCGACAGATGACGCCACCAAAGTAGGAATTGGCTTTAATTTTTTTATATATTACTTGTTAAAGCATATCATTATACAGTTGACATCTTAACAAAGAGAAAGTTATTTATTTACTATAATATTCGCAAATCATGCATTTGAATATTAATTTATCATTTAATAAATTTGCATGTAAGTATATTGCCTATTACCTTCATAAGTATATTATAATACATGGATTACTTGCAAAGTTTTTAAGTAACAACTTGTGAAGATTTAACTTTGTAAAGGAGGTAAATAATGCTGATTCGAACCAATGTTTAATATTTTTTTTAATACGGCCGACCGACATTGTTAGGCAAAGTTACCGGATTTCATAAAATCCGATTTCAGATTCCCGTTCCCCACTCCGAAACGCACTCGGAATTGACTTTCGGTGCCCCAGCTCGTGAAATATCAGCCACTAGAGGGAATGACTCGGACAACAGGAGAGCAGGACTCGAACGCGAAGTAATTCTACCTTATTCTGGCAAAGTTAAGGGAGTTTCTGAAATCAGATTCTCGTTCCCCGCCCCTAGACACAACCGAGACCTACTTCCGGAGGCACAGAGCCTCCAAGTTCAATTTCTGGAAGGGGGGCATTAGGGTCATCCGGTGTTATCCCACAAAATTACGGGAATTTCAAAAATCCGATTTCAGATTCGCGTTTACCAGCCCGAAATGCACCAGTATAATAGTTTTCAAGCAGCAAGACTTTGAGGGTGAGCACCTTTCACGGTCTGCATAAAATTTGGTCATCCGACTTTTTCCAACAAAGTTACAAGAATTTCTCGGATCGAATATCAAATCCAAATTGCCCCGTCTTGAAATACACTAGGGACCACGCTATAAGGCCTCTAAGATAAGCCCCTGCCACGGTGTGTCTAAAATAAGGTTGTCCAGCATTATTCGGCAAAGTTGCGGATATTTTGAGAACCGATTCAAAGTTCTGAACCTGTTGGGCTCTCACTTTTCGTGCACTTTGGTTTACAAAATCCGTTTCCGTCAACACGCTCGCATTGAAACATTTTGGGAATTTTTCCGTTTTCCAGATTCTTCGTATTTAAAACAATAAAAAATATTGATGGTATTAATTGAGATAAAAATTATCCCGCATTCTAAGCTGGACGAAATGACACACAATATGCAAAATTATATTAAGATTGGTTGAGTAGTTTCGGAGTTCATTGTGGAAAAAAACACCATACACACATGACACAGGAATTTTATATATAAAGATATAATGTAAAAGCTTTTTATTAAGTTAGTATGTATTTTAAAACAAAGTTTAATACAATTCAACGAACTGATTAAATTTAAGCAATTTATTACCTTTTAAAGATCTATTGACATAATTGTTATTAAGTAACCGTGAATATGATGAAATATGTTTTATGTGTATTAAAACACATAAAAATATTCCCATCTATTTTGTAAATTAATTAGCTTATTTGTAAAATTCAAATGGTCTTTATAAACAAATTAATTTCAAGAAAGCCAATTCCTTAATATCAATTTAAGACATTTTTTTCGCTCCATAATAATTTAGTGGTAGGTATTCCTGATTTATTTTTTATTATTTATATCTTTCAGTGCTCTTTTTTATTTCATTTTGAGTTGCATTGGAAATTCATTATTTCATTTTAGGTTGATCAGCTACTTGATGATGAATGAAACTATATATAACTCTTCCTCTTCCATTAGTTCTGCAGAAATAATTTTTTATTGCAGAACGGATATCGACTATCTCGTAAGAAATTAAATTTCTATTTTCAAAATTTATGTTAACATATTTGATTAAGTTTCTTGAACTCATTTTTAAAAATTCGGACATGCAATATTTATATTTAGTATGCGTGACGCACATTGTTTTTTATTCAGCTCTAAACTTCGCATTTCTGCATGTATAGAAAAGATCATTGTTTAGTGGTAATCATTTTCGATTAATATTTTCTGTACTATATAAAAAAAACATGTCTATTCACTTTTTTTTTAACCCGGGAGCAGGAGGGTGGGACACAGAGTCACCCCAGGTTCACGAAATCGTTAATTCTGGGAAAATGCTTATTTGATTATAAATGACCGTGACAGTATCCTCCTATATTGCAGAGACTTCATGGGAACTAAAAATGTATTTGCCACACATGTCCCTCTTTTTGGGAGTAGCAAACGTTTTCTTACAATCTTAAGGTACTTGTTATGACTGAGTTCCCCGCATGACCACTTTTTTTCCAAAATATTTTCTATTCACATGCTGCATTTTACCCCTGAAAACAACTTAGTGATTTTAATTGCTATGTTGTACTACTTTTTATGGTTTATAAACGTAAATGAGCAGAATATTAATAAAAAATGGGCATCTGTGATCTGTATTGAAGGAAGTTGAAACTGATCAAGGGAAGAACCTACGGAAATAATGTATATTAATCATGATCACGAAAGTAATTTTGAGAAAAGTGATGAACATGAAATGTCTGAGTTGAAAGGAAAATTTTCAAATGCTACCTAAAGAACTCTATTCAGAAAAGTATGAAGTCTTAAGTGTAAAACAAGACACACTGCGCCCTGTCAAAAAGACACAAGCAAGAAAAAGTTCAATCTGCTATTTGTCGATCATCAAAGGACAATAACACTACAATAACTTGAACAAAGTATGAAAGTTTTGCTTGCAAATAACATTCCTGTAATGTTAACGAAAAGTATATAATTTGTGTCTTTTATTACAGTCACGCACATTTGAAACTACTTGGTTTATTTGGATTGATATTTTTTGTCAAATCATGAAAAAAAAATTGAAGTCTTAAAAATAGATAAGTATACTACTTTCTCTTGATTAAATTATTCACTGGAATAATGATTTTTATCATGTACAATAGAAATAACCGTAAAAAAAAGATTGGTGTGACTCAGTCACACCATGCGACCATTACTGTTAGTATGGAGTGCGCGCCTGCTCTTGGGTTAATGAACAAGACTTCAGAGTGCAGTCTATAATATTAACCTTGTAATCATTTTAGATACAATTAACACATTGTGTTTCCCTTCCAAAAAATAAGCAGCGAACAACTCAATTTAGTTGCTGTATCTAATTGCACAACTGAAGCAGACATTCGTGTTTTCCATTATGGATTCAAAAACAGTAACGCGAGGTTCAAAAAAATACACCGACTTAAATGACACGAAAAGTCAATTAGTGAGAATGGAGATTTTAATATATAAATTTCGACAGCTGTATCTAAAAACTTTACCTCTCTCTCTCTCTCTCTCAATCTCTCGAGGGAAACTAATCGTCAACATTTCATTTTTCAGACAGAAAGTGCGGTTTTAATGTACCGAAACACATCACTCTAATGGCATAGATTGCAACTGGAAAGAAGGGAAAATACCCGAAGCGAAATGCAATGTCACTCACCAAAGGGTGTGGCTCATTAAACTGAATGGACAGGATCTTCGGATTGGCGTCCTACCATTCACAGACAATGTATTGTTTGCGAATGAGGAATAATGGGGGTTGACAATGCGATGGCTTATAATACCGATTTTGATTCTTTATTGCTCTCTGGGAACTAACTGTAAGATGCATTGTCTCCTGAATCAAATCACTCATTTGTTTCGCTCAGGATTAATGGTGTTCTTTGGATGCGACGTTGGTCTCTCAATTTAGAGTAATGACAGGACGACTTGGGGGAAATGAAAAGAAACCATACATTAAATTAGGGGTGTGTATTTGTTTATGTTATTCACTTAGAATTTCCGTTAAATTTAACAATTTTAGCTGCATTTGAGGATGTACATTAGAATTTCATGATTTTTAATAAAAATCTGAATTTTCATGTGTCGATTATTGTGTTCATTTTAATTTTAAGAACTTTATTTTATACACAACGGGATTTCTTTTTTATTTCCAAGGAAGCTCATCAGTTTGTAAAAAAAACTCATCAGAACTTTCCAAATACGAACTTAAATTCAATAAATCGCAGCTTGTGTGTAAGATTGTTAAATAATTCATCAATACCGGATTGAGATGTACAGCCGCAGTAATCTAGAGGTCATGGTCACGAGCTTGTGGTCGGCATGTCATGAGTTAAAAGCCTGTGCTACTGAAGACCTACCGTGTTGAGGAGTTGCTGTATATTAAATCTGTCGAGGCTCAAAGTACTCTTATTAGCGTGGTGTGATACTTTGGAGAGGAGAGTGGCAGCTCTGATGTCGTCCTAGTCACTTTACCATGGTTCAAAATTTACGAGGTCCGTCGCCAAAATCTCTCGTACTGTATTATAAAGCAATGTTAATAAACATTCACTCACCAAATTGATTAAATTAATCACTGAATCATGTAAAGCAGGGTTCTCTTAAGATGACAAATGGAAGAGAATATATCCTTAGTATTTTCTGTAAATCGATGCCTTTCCTCCTGATGGATTTTTTTTGTCTTCAGGAAAGCAATCTAAAACATAAAATTTAACACAATCTTTCTGTTTAAATTTTAAAAAAATAAATGTAAATATTTTTGAAATATTTAAATACATTTTTGTTTCTAAATTTTAGAATATAATGTGTTACTTAATGAGTTGCCATATTGTGCATTAGATGTACATATGTGATGTATACCATAATAAGGTATATGCCATGCATAAAGTATGCCTAATTCAATTCCGTAAGAAGTACGTGCTCATGCTTACCTCGATATGAATTATAGGGTATACCTTGTAAAGCTATGTGACCAAACATAAAACAGATTTTAAATAGTTATATGCATCGCTCAATTTACAGAAAGGTAAAAATGGGTATTGATAAAATGGCTAAATATTGCTCCGGGAAAAAAAACAGAATTATTTCATATGAGATTTAGATATGTTAGTCTACTTGATTAAAGGTGTGTGTACTGCATTAAAAAATATTATTTCACATGGTAATTTAAACTTAATTCATCATAGTACTTTTTAAAATATTAATAATGAACTCCCCTTCCCCTCATATGAAATTCATAATAAATCTAAAGAACAATCATCTATCTTGCGAGACATGATATATATATATATATATATTTAGTTAATATTTATTTCAGCTCAAATTTAAGAATTCGTGATTCGCCATTTAGTTTTAACCATAAAGTAATCGCGCGAACTCTGTTTACAAAATTATTTGAAGTTTTTTCTCACAGCATTTTATACGATTTATGCTCTGCGTAAGAGTTAATTTTTTCATAATAATTTTGAGATTAAGGTATTCGACTACGTACGGAACCGTGATTTTGCAAAAGCGCATAAATGAATAATTTTCATGATATTTAGTGTCACTTAGATAAGAATATATGCACAAAATTGTTTTAAGGATAGTTTGACAAAAAAATTATTTAAATACAATATTTTGGCAAAAAATTAACTTAGAATAATCTTTTTTCCTAAATGTTCTCCTTTTGTGAAAAATGGTTCTATTATAATAATATTTTGCCTGTATATAGCTCAGACCTCTGTTCAGAGGATCAAATAGAATTTTTGAAATATATAGCTTAGAAGTGGATTTATTCATATTTTATGACAACAGAAGGAAGCAATTTTAAGAAAAAAACGCCAATAATTATTTCAATCTGACTCTGAAAATAATGTGAATTTTTCAAAAATTCTAGTTGAGCCTCTGTAGAGAGGTCTGAGCTATATACAGGCAAAATATTATTTTAATAGAACCATTTTTCAGAGAAGGAGAACATTTGGAAAAAGATTTTTCTAAGTTAATTTTTTTGCCAAAATATTATACTTAAATAATTTTTTTTGTCAAAATGTCTTAAAACAATTTTATGCATATATTCTAATCTAAGTGACTCTAAATATAATGAAAATTATCCGTTTATGCGCTTTTTTAAAATCACGGTTCCGAACGTAGCCGGATACCTTAAGAAGAATTTTATCAACTTAACCCGTTAACTGGTTTGTGACAGTACGCTGTTCGCGGGCACTGATATTATCTTGTTTCTACCTTTAATTTGCACATATTTTTAATTTTTATAGTGTGATTATTAGTACTAGTGTTTTTAAGAGATGCAGTTTATGTCCCTAGTACTGAAATACTTCTCATCCGTTCTTCCTTTAAGATTGAGGTGAAGGCGGGAATTTTTCATTCAAGGCAGGAATTTAGATTCTTGATAATATTCGATAAAGAAAAGGAACTGGAAAGGCGAGATGTAGGGAATCTTATTGTAGCTTGAGAAGAAATGAAAATGGAAAAATTATCCAAAAAGACCCCGATATTATCTTTGTCTCCCACCCTCCTTATTGCAGTGTAAAACTTAGTATTACACCATGCTTCAAATTGTGTGTGCATAAATGCACACACACACACGAAATCCTCAACCGTTTGAAAAAAAGGTATAAATAAGACATTTTTTTGTATGGACGAGAAAAATACACTTTTTAGCCCTTTATCTACAGCATTATGATTTACTGCAGTTTTTTTCATGCAATATTTTTTTCGAATCACTACATTGAAGAGATTAAAGAATATACATAAACAAAATACTCAACTTTGGGAAATTTAATCTATTAGAATTAATCAATTAAAAGTTAATCAATTAATTAATCAATTAAAAGTCTATGTAAAGTTAATCAATTAATTAATCAATTAAAAGTTAATTAACTAATTAATTAATTAAATATATTCAACTGTAAAATTAATTATATACACTGTTCATTTAAAATAAACAGTCAAATCGTTTTCTTATGTCTTTATTAACATACAATAAAAAAGACACTTACCTTTCGACATTAACTATTTTTCGGAACAAAAATGGCAATTTTCGCAATCCGCTGTAAACGCAATTTCTGCTATAAAACTATTCACCTTCCCCGCTAAAATACTCATCATAGAGCCCGTGCTGCCATATATCTTGGAAAAGTGGATTTCAAAGAATATTCCTGCTAGTGTTCGTAAAAATGGTTATTCTATATAATTTAAAAGTGAGTGGTAGTTATAAGTACTATCGGTAGATAAAGGGTTAAGGCATATGAAACATTCTTCATAACATGCAGATTGCTTTTATAAATAGCAAACACTTAGGGTGTTTTGTGTTTCTTAATTATAAAATAAAAAACAGTATGAAAACTCGAAAATTAAAATAAAATTCTTCCATTTTCGCATTCTGTTAAGTATGATGCTTAGTTATATATATGCAACAAAAAATGTGCCTTTTTTTTAGAACATTTTGGGCCAAAAATTGACCGCTTATGGAGTTAAACTAACTGAATTACTACAAAGTATGGATAATTCTCGACACAATCATCTTGGTAGAGGCGTTGTGTATATTTTGTAATGTAGAGACATGCGCGGTTTTTACAAGCCATATATTGTACTGTCTCGGTGTACATCAGGGGTGTAAACCGAACGGCACGGGGGTCGCATGCGGCCCCCAGCGAACATTTTTGAGGCTCGGCCAGTATATTGGCACACAATAATATATAATAAAATATCAAAATTTCTCCCGAAATAAGAAATGTAGTAGCAGAGAAGATATGTCAAGTGCCAGGACGTAAACATTAAATTTTTCTTGTTGTGTTATGTTTATTTTAATGTAATATTCGAAATAAATTTACGTTTCAAGGAATATTGTTTTTTTGTCGCCTATGTAAGTCTTTGAGTTTGACATCCATCTCTGATGTACATCCTTGGTCTGTTATCGGTTCTTGAACTTGTACCAAAACATTTTTTCCATAAGAAATTAAGGGACAAATTATTGATCCGTTTTCTTGATAGAAAAAAGCCCACTGCTATTGATATAATGGACATTCCAGCGCTTTTATAAAATTATCTATAAATAGCACCCAACACTTAAATATATAAATTCAAAAGCAATGAGAAGAAAAAAAAATAAGATTGAAAGTGCCAGTCAATAATTTTTTTTAAAAAAAATTCAAGTCAAGAATTTTTTTTACTTGTGTAGTATGATATTTTTTTAAATAGCATTTAATGCAATAAATACTTAGTAAACTAGTAATTAAATTTTTAGACGAAAGAAAAACAAACCTAAAAGTTAAAGAATAAATGGAAAAAAATAAAAAAAATAGGACAAAATCTCCCAAAAACTGTATTTGATTCATTATCTTAAAATAATAACGTTTTACAGATACGCCTTCGAATTTCTAAAATTACACTTTAAAAAGAAATATAAACAAAAACAAAACAGAGAATAAAACAAAACGATATATTTATAAACAGCTTATATTTTATAAAAATATTCCAATTACCTAATATCTCTCTAAATAACAATAACATTATTTCAAACAAACAATCCCGAAACGAAAAATCTCTCTCTATCTCTCTTCTCTTTATTCATAACAAAATAAAAAAATTAGCAGAATTTCTGCCGTCACTAATTCTATTCAAAAAGCATAATAATAATAATGTATTATATATTGAAATGTTTATATTCATATATGTATATTTTTCTTTAAACATTATGTAAAAGCTCAATTTCCCTCTCAAGCGAATTAAAATAATGTATAGTTAAAAGAATAATATATCATTATCCAGTTAAAAGCAAGAATAAGCATCGCATGGAATTCAAATAACTAATCTTTATCATTAAAAAACTTTTTTTAAATTTCCTTTGCATTTTCTTCAGTTATTGTTTGCATATGAACAAAGACTCGGAAAAAGAGGAGGAGAAACAAAAATATATTTTCTCGAGAGATTTTAGCAGTCTGTATAAAATAGCAATCATCGTATTTTATCTTTTCGTCTAATTTTGAAAGGATTTTATGCAACAATGGATAAAATAAATATAATATTAATATAATGCATTAGCCTTCATAAAATTATTATTATTACTGTTACCAAAATTGTTAAATTCGACTCGAGGCTGTCTATATACTATTATTATTATTATTATTATGTATTAAATTTAATAACGCACTTTACACATATGCCAACAATCAGACGATGCTAGAAGCTATTAAAAGCTATTTTAATCAAATACAAAAAAATATCGAGTTGAGATACATGGAAGGAAATCGTCTGAGAATATTTTAAAATTAAGTTTTCAAATAATGGAATTATTTTACGATACGATGGATTGAAGGATTTTTTTGTATAATTATTATTTTTTTCAATCAAGTTATTCAAACGAAATAGCTATATTTTCAAAAGAAAAAAATTATTTTATTACAGATTTTATAAAGAATTCTATTAAATATTTGTTTAAGTAAAATATCGATACTTCCGTCTTTTTTTCAAAGATGTTTAAACACATTATTTAAATTGGAAGTTTATAAAATGTTGGATATATACCTTTGTAGGAAACAGTGATGTATTTTAAAATTAAATGGTATCTATAAAGAATATTATTAATACATTTTCAGTTGTGTTAGAAAAATAACAAAATAAAGCACAGCTTTGATAGTATGTAACTTCCATTTCTATATTTCATGAATTACTTTTTTATACTTAAGCTTCTTTCTTTTGTTTCTTGTTCTCACAGGGAATTGCGAAGTAAATCTAAATTTATTTGAAAATGAGATATTTAAAAAACATTTGATATTGTAGATATTCGGGATTCATCAAGATATATTCTCTAAAATAATTTATTTCTAATGAAACCTTTATTTTTGTTGATATCCTATTACAATTAGAGATATTTGTTTTAAATTTTCCAGGATTTTCACTTGGGAATATACAGGCGAATTGAATTCACTTCACTTTAATAAATACCGCATTTTTTTCGAGACATTTTACATTGTTTAACATATAATAAAAAACATCTAATTCATTCGAAATTAAATCCTTTTTTTCCAATAGTGAATTCTTAGACAAATATTCAGAGCAGCACTTTTTTCTAGTTCGAAACATATATTTAATAAAATTTATTATTATAATATATTGTCACGGAGTTCGAAAGAAGTACACAGTTCAATTAAACAAACAATTAGATTTATTCTAACGCTTGGAGCTCGATACAACACTGGACTGAGAACATGCCCAACTGGCGATGAACTCTGCTTTTATACACTTCGGAATATTCGAGAAATAACCAGTATGCACTCTAAAGAATGATCTGGATTCATCTAGAACCTAGAGAAACAATACATTAAAAACGGAAACAAAATTCCAGTCTTTGGATAAATCTGCCGGGGCCGGGATTCGAACCCGAGACCTGAGGAAGTTCAGTCCAACGCTCTGCCAACTCGGCTATCGGGACTTGTAGCAAATTATGCGTGTGGCATTGCTCCCCTCGAAAAGAAGACAGCGCCCCGCTGTCATTTTGTTCAAGGGTCTTTATTCTGGAACGAGTGATGGGTCCTTTGTATGATTCTTTGGGAGGAATATCCTCGGTTTCGATTTGCTCGGCGGGATCATGGTACGGTTTCATACGCAGTACATGGACAACTTCTCTTAGTTTTCTTTTTCGTGAAGCAGGATCAAAATCTTGTACTTCGTAAGTCACGGCTGATAAACGGCGTAGCACCTGATACGGTCCGAAATACCTTCTTAAGAGTTTTTCGGAGAGACCGACTTTTCTCACTGGAGTATAAACCCATACGAGATCTCCGGGAGCGTAAGATACCATTTGGTGTTTGGAATCGTAACGTCGACGATCTTTGTCTTGAGCTCTCAGAGTGTGCACTCGGGCTAGCTGTCGTGATTCTTCGGCTCTGGCTGCTATCTTGGTGATGTTATTGTCATCAAAATCGTTAGGACAGAATGGTAGCATTGTATCTAGTGTCGTTTCCGCTTCACGACCATGAAGTAAATAGAACGGCGTAAAACCTGTGGTCTCTTGTTTAGCGGTATTATAAGCGAAGGTTACAAATGGTAGAATTTCATCCCAATTTTTCTGCTCTACATCCACATACATTGACAACATGTCGGCCAAGGTCTTATTGAAGCGCTCCGTCAGTCCATTTGTTTGAGGATGATACGCCGTTGTGAAACGATGATCAATGTTACACAAGTCGACGAGAGAGGAAACAAGTCTGGATCGAAAGACGGCTCCACGATCTGTGATAATTACTCGAGGAGCTCCATGCCTGAGGACAATTTCTTCAAGTAAGAACTTCGCTATTTCGTCGACTTCGGCTGTCGGCAAGGCTTTTGTTATTGCATATCGTGTTGAGTAATCCGTGCAGACTATTATCCATTTGTTTCCATGAGCAGACTTTCGAAATCTCCCAAGGAGATCAATTCCAATGCGATGGAAAGGAGCTATAGCTGGAGGGATGGGAACTAAACGTCCAGGTGGTCGTTGAGGAACGGACTTTCTCCTTTGGCACTCCCGACAATGCATGACATACCGAACGACATTTCGGTACATTCCCGGCCAGTAAAATCTCTTGCGTATCCTGTCATAAGTTTTCGCGAAACCAAGGTGTCCTGCGGTGGGGGCGTCATGAAAGTGCCTTAGTATGTCTGCTCGTAGATGTTTAGGAATGACTGGCAACCACAACTTTCCATCTGGATCAAAATTCTTCCTGCAAAGGATACCGTCGATAAATCTGAATTCTTCGGTTTTGGATGAGTTGCTCAAAAGTTTTAATTTCGCAAGGTCTTGATCCTTTTTCTGTTCCATCGCAAGGTTCATACTCGTCGTGACTGCTAAAAATTTGTCTGATGTTTCCGTTTCCTCTTCCACTGATTTCTCGAAAGAGCGTCGGCGTCACTATGCTTCTTACCGGTTTTATATTTTACGTCAAAATCATGCTCTTGAAGTCGGAGGGCCCATCTGGCAAGCCTTCCTGAAGGATCCTTTAAATTCATGAGCCAGCACAAGGAATGATGGTCAGTTACAACAGTAAAGTGTTTTCCGAATATGTACGGCCGAAATTTGTTGGTAGCCCATACGATGGCAAGACATTCCCTTTCTGTGGTGGAATAATTCTTTTCGGCTTTTGTCAGAGTTCTAGAAGCGTATGCTATAACTTTCTCGACATTATTCTGAATTTGTACTAGAAGCTCCGATACCGTACCCGCTTGCATCAGTATGGATTTCTGTAGAAGCTCTTTCGTCGTACATCCCCAATACTGGATCCGAAGTAAGTGCTTTCTTAAGACTGTTAAATGCTTCCACCTCTTTAAACTCCACGCCACTTTTCAGCAACGACTGCAAAGGTTCGGCGAGATAACAGAAACCTTTAATAAATCTTCTAAAGTATGAACAAAGGCCAAGAAAACTTATACATGTCATGTATATTCTTTGGAGTGGGAAAATTTCTTACGGCTTTTATTTTGTCGGGATCGGGACGAACGCCATTACTAGATACAAGATGGCCCAGAATCTTTACTTCTTGGGCAGCAAAAGACACTTCTTTGAATTTAATTTAAGACCAGCTTCCTGAAGACATTTTAGAACAAGTCTTAATCGTATAAGATGGTCTTCAAAAGTTTCTGAGAACACTATTATGTCATCTAGGTAACAAAGACACATAGTCCATTTAAAATGGCGTAGCAAATTGTCCATCATTCTCTTCGCAGGTGCATTACAGAGACCAAACGGCATGACTTTAAACTCGTATAAGCCTAATAAATGCCGTTTTTTCACGATCCGCTTCGTCTATTTCTATTTGCCAATAACCAGATCGGAGATCCATGGAAGAAAAGAACATGGCACCTTTCAGACAGTCGAGCGTATCGTCAATACGAGGCAGAGGATAAACGTCTTTTTTTTCGTGACGCTATTCAGCTTGCGATAATCGACGCAAAAACGCCAACTACCGTCTTTTTTTTTTTCTTACAAGCACAATGGGTGATGACCAAGGACTTTCAGAGGGTTGGACGATACCTTCATCAAGCATTTTCTGAACCTCTTCATGAATGATGCGTCTTTCAGTCGGCGAGACTCTGTAGGCTCGTTGGTTGATTGGAGCATGGTCACCAGTAAAAATCCTGTGTTTCACATTCGTCTTCGCGGCTGTCGACTTGTCGGTCTTCGTGAAAAGCCCAGAAAATTTCCGAGTAGTTCGGATAGCTTGTTTCTCTGTTCGTCACTTAACTCGGGTGACATCATTAACGAACAATTCATCTGTGACTCCGAAGTTTCTTGCTGGTCATCCAAGCAACCCGATGTGTCGGAAATAACACATAGATGCCCTTCATTTAGTGGTTCAGCTTGGCCTATGCACATTCCTCTAGGGATGATTTGGTTTCGAACTGCAGGTTGGTAACCCAGACATCACTTTTTCCGTTACGATATGTGGATACCATGGACGGTGTAGCAATATTTTTCTCGAAGAGCAAATGTTTGCTGCCGTCTAGAACTACATTTATGTCTCCTCGGGTTTGATATCCTGATACTGTTATTCTAGTTAAAGAATGCGGCTTAAGTGTATAGTCCCTGGTGGCATACAAATTCCAGGCGTCAGGCGCTGTGGAGTCTCGACAGATGTCTTCTAGAACAAGTTCATTTTGTCCACAGTCTATAACGGCTTGAGACGCCTCTAAAAAAGTCCCATCCTAGGATGACGTCATGGCTACAATGTGATAAAACAATAAAATCAAAAGGCAGTTCTCGATTGTTTATACGGACACGTAAAACACATTTCCCTATCGGCCGAACAAAATTTCCATCCGCAACTTTCAGCATAACGCTCTTGGCATCAGCAAACAGAACTTTCTTTAAAAATCGGCGATACTTATCGGATATGACAGAAAACGATGCCCCAGAATCTACTAGAGCACGTATCGGCTTTTTATCTATTATTACGTCTAGTTGGTTACCAGTCATCTTGGCGGTCGACGGAGGATTTCCAGTACACGCGGCCTCACCTCCTTGGAAGGTCGCTCTCCTTAGTTTTCCTCGCTCCTACGGCCTGGCGACTGACTGGATCGGCGATATGGCGACGGGGATCTGTAACGACGTATTGGGGATCGGCCTCTCGTGGGACTTGGCGTAAAACGGCGAGAAGAGTTTGGTCGACGTATTTCTTCTTCAGTGCCAACGTCGTCGAAGTTCCGTCGGCGGTTTCGAGAGTTGTCAAAGACAGCCTTTCTCTCTCGGCAGTAGCGCATTACATGTCCAGGACGTCCGCAGTGGAAACAAACAGGTCTGTTGTCAGCCGTTCTCCACACATCTGTTTTCTTGGTTCAGGTGGGAATTTCTGAACAGGAGCTCTGTATTTCCTGGTTACAGCGGCGTATGTTGGTCGTGGTCTAGTTTCTGTAGGTTTTGTTGACACTGGGGCCAAAACCCTTTCAACTTCGTCTTGAACGATCTCTTCTAAGGATTGGGGATCGGAGTCCAAAGATTCTTGCGTCTGGTTAACTAGTCGATGGACTTCTTCTCGTACGATTGTGCGAATAAGAGAGACCAAATCAGTCTCATCCGTCAGGGATGCAACCGGTACGACGTTTGGAAGCCTTTCAAATCTCGGTCGACCAACTCTCTTCTGCTTCATATCTTCGATATAACTGCACCATTTGATAAAACTTGCTGTGTCGTTGATTTCTCTCGTCAACAGGGCCTGATAAATATCCTCAGCAACACCTTTCATTAGGTGTGACACTTTTTCGTCTTCTTTCATCAGAGGATTTACCTCTTGGCAAAGTCCTAATACACTTTGTATGTAGGACTGTGTACTCTCGCCTGAACGCTGGGCTCGGCATTTTAGTTGTTCTTCTGCCCTTCTGGTATATTTTTGACGGTCACCGAAAAGTCCACTTAGTCCATTTTTAAACGCTTCCCAGGAATCTAAGGCGTCTTCGTTGTTGACATACCACTGTCTCGCAGTTCCGTCAAGAAAGAAATAAACGTTAGCCAGGCACATCATATCATCCCACTTGTTAAAGTTGGCTACTCGATCGTACTTTTAAGCCATTTGAGAGGGTCTTCCCCAGGCGCTCCTCGGAAGGTCGATGGGCTCCTCCATTGCTGTAACGAAGGTGTTACTACAGCGGGCTTGGCTTCTTGCTCGGTCGGCATTTTTGTCCTCTTCCTACTATTTTTTAACAGTCCGAATTCGGGGGATAATCCTCTTAACCGGAGGCTCCTGCGAAGGTTGTCACTATTATCCACGTTTGACGTAATTGTTACCCGGCGCCTCCACCAAACTTGTCACGGAGTTCGAAAGAAGTACACAGTTCAATTAAACAAACAATTAGATTTATTCTAACGCTTGGAGCTCGATACAACACTGGACTGAGAACATGCCCAACTGGCGATGAACTCTGCTTTTATACACTTCGGAATATTCGAGAAATAACCAGTATGCACTCTAAAGAATGATCTGGATTCATCTAGAACCTAGAGAAACAATACATTAAAAACGGAAACAAAATTCCAGTCTTTGGATAAATCTGCCGGGGCCGGGATTCGAACCCGAGACCTGAGGAAGTTCAGTCCAACGCTCTGCCAACTCGGCTATCGGGACTTGTAGCAAATTATGCGTGTGGCAATATATACATTAGAATAATAAATTCTATTAAATATATTTCGAACTAGCTTTAAAAAATTTACTCTAGAGACTGTGAAAAAGTTTTTACATTCGGACTATTTTTAAGTTATAAAACTGTGCTGTGAAACAATTTCTTCTAACGTTATACATTGGTTTTGAAAAAGTTGCTTTTATTAATTCCTTGGAAAATAATTTAAGTCAACAGAAATATTAATAATTTATGAACACTAAAATGTTTTCTGAATTTTACTCACATAATTTGACACACTCCTATGTGCCGAAATTAAAGTGCCGTTCCATTCTATCATTCATACTATTAAAAATTAACTTATCTGACTTTAAATATTTTCCACGTTAACATTCATATTAATTTTGGATGAAATACATAATGGTGTATTATGAGAATTACTATAGAAATGAACAATTTTATAATACAGTAATGCTTTATGTAAATAAATGTTTTTAAAAATTGTGTAAAAAACTGCAAAAAAAACCAAGATTTTCTAAACTAGGAATAGTCACAACGTAAACAAGTTTAAGTAATTTTATAGAATGAAAGTTTAAAAATTCTTTAAAAAAGGATTAAGAGGTACATTATGATAGCTAAATTCTGAAAAAGAAAACGTTTTTTAGAGAGAAAACTTTTTAAGACAGAAGAAAACCAGCAAAATAAAATTTCGAACTATGAAACGCTGTAGCTAAAGTTTAATAATCTTTACATGAAATATAAAAGAAATATATACAAGTTGTTTTATCTTAAGTGTGACCAATTTTAAAAGTAAAAAATTATTTGTGATACATTTTAATCGCTTTACTGCCAATTATATTTTAAAAAAGAAATGTTTAAATTATCAATCGAACTATTTTTATTAATGGAAATAAATTATGTCTCCGAAATTAAATCCTCAAACCCGAAGCGAAATTTTTAAGCATTTTAAGGATGGCTGCTCAAATTCCATTAAAAATAAAGCATTTAAATATCAGAAAAGGTTTTTTTTATGGATTACTATCTAAACTTCAAAGAGAAATAAAGTTTGGCTGGCAATCAGAAGCTCCAGGAATAAAATGTGAACTAGAAAAAAAAATTTAAAAAATAGAAACTGAAAAAAGATTTACATTGTTAAAGAAAATCCTCTACCTCAAAGAATTAAGCAAAGAAACTACATGTTTTGCAATCAATAATTTGTCGTTAGTCAAAGAAAACTGTTTATAAAAAAATGAATAAACCAGTCTTTTGTAAAATGCCTGCAAAGATAGTAGGAAAAGGAAGAAAATGTTCTTGGCCTCTGTATTCAATGTTACGCAAAAGTAGATACAAAACATAGATAACTTCGGATGAAACATTGTTTCATCTGTCATTTACCACTGGCAAAACGAAGGTACAACATATTCCACACGAAAAGCGTTGCAAAGACGCAACTGTTTTGCAAAAGGCAAGTTGGCTGTCAAGTGTTAAGGTATGGATGGAAATGTCCCTTAAAGGTTTGACACAACCATTTTTTATAGAACCAAAGGCAAAAATTAATGCTAAATATTATCAGAATAAAGTTTTGAAGCACACGATCAAAGAAAGTAAGCGTCTTTACCCTCAAGGAAACTTTGTTTTTACCAAGATTCTGCACCAAGTCATACAGCAAAATCAATTGTAAAATGGTTGAATAATAAAAAAATATTTTCTTCTTTCTCTCTGCGAAATGGCTACCACCCTCCCCTGACTGTGCTCCTTGCGATTTTTATGGGGATACTTAAAAAAACAATTAAATAGACGTAAAGTAAGAACACTTCAAAATCTTCAAAAAGCAATCAAAGAGGAAGTTGAAAAATACCTTAAAGAATGGCCAAAAAAGCTCTTTTGGATTAGTCTAAGCATTTACGTAATATGTAAAATGCTAAAGGAATCCAAATTGAAAATTTCCTGTTAATAACTTAATTTAGTAAAAAATTATGATGTTTTGAAATTGGTCACATTATTTTTGAATCAACCGGTATAGTGTCACCCACATACAAACTTTTTGATTGAAACTCAGCCAATTGCAACGGAGAATCCGGATGGCGTATTAAAAAAATGGACATTCCTATATCAAAAAATAACTTACAGGGAAATGTGAAGTACCACTAAAGACCCACCTTGTAAGTGAGTGATGCACTTTAAATCTGTCGAGAGCTCAAACGTTCACCCATTGGTGTGGTGGGGTAGTTAGGAGAGGGAGGTGCCAGCTCAGGTGTCGTCCTCGTTACTTGACCATGGTTTAAAATTACGAGGTCGGTTGCCAAAAGCCCTCGTGTAGCTGAACAGTGCGACGTTAATATTCACTCTCATTCACTCACTCGCACCAGTGAAATATTCATCTGATTGTCGTTTACCGCATAGACTGGCAACCAGGAATTATGTTACGAGATGCCATTTCATTGATAACCTGATCCTTTTGGTTGTTACCCGTGACACCTTTACCGGAGGTGGTACATCGATGATTTTGCATCCCATAGTATTGCCCTTAACATACAAGTAACCCTTTCGGAGGCCATTTATTTATTATTTTGAATTTCTCGCAGGTTTTTATGTTTCATTAACAATTAAACAATAACATTTAAGGATATATATTTTATTTTGCCGAATTTTATGTTTACATTTAAATTTTCGGGGTGGGAAGAATATTTCCTAAGGAACCATTCACATTCGTAAAGAAAATTAAATTTAATCGTGATTATTTGCCATGAAAGTATAAGAAGCATGTGTGTGTGTTGCAATACACAAGGGAACATCACATTATGCACCCATGTAGCGGTTACTTTTTTCTTGTCGCTTTCTGCTACATTTCCTACATAGTCCATTGTTGGAAACCTTCTTTGGCATATTATTTCTCCTTCTGGAACTACACACTTCTTTCCTTGAAAGCTAGCAGGGCGTCCTTTCCTTTTTCTTGAGGAATATCGGTCTATTAGCTGACAAACTAATGCTAAACGGAATGTTGCGGGTCTAAACTTGTCTCTTTTGTTCACTTGCCACATTATGGAACCATTTATGCTTGTAAGGTCAATAAGAAAATAAAAGATACGAGATACCACCATTTTACAGATCTTCCTTATTTGGTATCTTTTTTTTCTTTAATTGACGCGATCAACCCCTCCCATGACATGATCGTATACAGAGAAAGCTTTTGGACAAGGTACTTCTTCTTTAGTATCATCTTATTTTGCCCAACTTATAAATGTCATAATCTCTGGATTATGCACAGTGCCCCAAAATTGAAGCGGGAATTAGTCTTCCCATTGTTATAATAGTAAGGCCAATATATATAATGAGTTTTGCGTTTCCCACAGGTATATTTTGTAAGATCCTGTAGATGTGGAAAGTAATCTTCAGAAGGTCCACGAAAGGCTTAACGGGAACTCTGGGCTTACATTTCAGCGGGATGATGTTAACCACACACAATACACATTTCTACTGTTTTTCTGCATACATTTCCAACACTTCCCTGACCAATGTTATCACCAGAGATCTCGCCAAAAGGACAGATTTTTTTTCTGAGGAGTAGGCATCGTAAACCATCTCTGGATCATACCTATCTATATAGCCAATTGAAGTAGGGACGACAAGCATTTCTGCTGGAAGGCACCTGCCAACTCTCACTGTGTCTAGTTGGATAACATCTAAGCATAAAAGCTAAATGTTGGAACAACTAATTACTTATTGTTTTATTGTATAACAGCATTTTCTAAATAAAACATTCAATTCCTATAAAACTGTTAGCGTTTGTTTTCAATACATAGACATCATACCTACCAATTTTCGCTTCATTCGGATGAAACGAAAACTGATAGGTGTAATTTTCGGATGTTGGTGTATTGCTTTTTATGTCATAGAGAGCAGAAGGCATTAACTTTTCAATTCGTTTGTTGGATATTAATTACTCTTAAAATATACGATGTTCCAACGTTATGTACTTTTGACAGAAGTTTCAGAACAATGGAAGTTGAAGAGTTAAGTGAGTAAGTTCAAATTTAATGAAAAGAATGTGGAAACTTAAGTTGGAACTTTGGAATATGTATGAAGTAAAAGAAATCTATTTTGAGTATAAAATTTAAAGTTTTTCGAAAATGAAAACCTAAAATTTAGTGACTATACTATCCAGGAAGAAAATTCATTACTATAGTAGGTAAGTAATTAATAATTTAAAAATTCTGCATGCAAATAGAAAAAAAATTCAAAATACTAAATTGCATTATCACCGTTTTATTTCATAAAATTTTCAAGTTTCTAAAATTTATCCGATATTTATTTTTTTATAACTTAGTTGAAAAAGCATGGTCTTTTATACTTTTCGTTGCGTGAGGTATATATATAATTTAGAGAATTCTACAAAATTTATAAAATTCTCTATTTTAAGATATAATAAGATAAGTAAAGACGTTTTTTAAAAATATTCTTTGAAAAAAGAATATGAACTTGAGAAAGGCAACATAGCTTATTGTTTGAAATATTGCATGTAAAATATTTTTTTAAGTTAAATTAATGTTTAATATTTAATTTTGCATATAAAGTGTATAATGTTTAACTCCCCCCAATTTTCCCGATAAATTACGAGTGCAAAGAAAAAACCCTCACTTGAGTATGAAGTGTATTTTCTGCCTTTAAATAAGACTTATTTTCAAGCAAAACGTTTTAAAAATTCTATCATATTTTGACTTTTACTAATGTGTACAGGAAATGACTTAGTTTTATATAATACTCTTTTCTGTTTTTAATCATGGCCCCGGCAATGTATTGGTTCAGATCATGAACTCGTGTTTCGAGTCCTGATGTCACTAAAAATCCTCCATGTGGAAAATCATATGCACGTTAAATCTCTCTTGGCTTAAAGTGTTCCAGTTAACGTGGTGTAGGAGATAGGGGTTCCAGTTGAGGTGTCGTCTTCGTCACTTGACCATGGTTCAAAATTATGAGGCCCATCATAATAGCCCAAGTGTTTTTTTTAGAGTACAACGTTAACAAACATTCAACCTTCCTGTTTTGACTTAAGCAATAATTTTCAGGCATATTTTTTGTATGCTTGAATTCTAAATGTGTCTTTATATATTAAATGGAGTGAGTGTGTGAACATTACCATCACATTCTTCAGCTACTCGAGGGTTTTTGGTGACGAACCTTGTAATTTTGAACCATGGTGAAGTGACAAGGACGACAGCTGAGCTGGCACCCCTTCACCCAACTTTCACACCACACCAACAGGAGGACGTTTGAGCTTCGGTAAATTTAATGTTCATCGTCCCCACTTACTTCAGTGGTACTGGACTCGAACTTAAGGCACACCGGTCACGAGTCTGTTACCTTGACCAATTGGCTACTGCTGCCACAAATTAATTGCCAAAATAATTGTGCCTTCAGTGAATTAGTTTCTGGATTTTATGGTAGTCAGGGAATGAACGTGTAAATTCCTTATATAATTGCGTGAATTTATATTTTTACTGAAATATTTTATTTTGTTTCAAAAATAATTTGAGATATTATTTTCATGCATTAAAGTATCAGTCTTGAACATAAGTTAAGTGGAAGAAGATAGCAACCTTAGAAACTTTCGCCAAACTTTTTGATCTTGCGGACCAGTAAAATCATAATTTAAATCCCACGGACCACTAATAAGATTTTTTAAGTGTTAAATATATTTATAAAAAAATTGTGTTCTAATATATACAGTTTACCTAGTTAATAAAATGAAACTATTAATTGTAACGAAATTATCAAAGCTTTAATAATAAACCATAATAAAATAAACAAAAACTGTAAAAACAAAAGAATCAAAAGTATATCAAACTTTTATTTTATTATACATTACTAGTGTGGTGGATGTTCCTGCTTACTTGAAATAAGATTATGGATATTTGGATCCAATGTTGTTGCTGCAAGACGGAGAACTTCATTTATTTCATGTTGAGAACGGTTCAGTGTTTTGATGGCTGTGACAGATGAAAAGGCCTTTTCACATCAATAAACCTGTAAAAAATTGAATCAGAATTTTCATCTCCTGTTCACTAAGTAAATGGTGCACTTTTTATGGAAAGCCAAAAGTGAGATCTTGATAAGGATGAATAAAGTTTAAATATGAGAGTTTCGTTGGACGATAGGTCGATAAGGCTTTCTTTTAGATGCACGCTTAAATTATTATCCAGAATTTTCCTGCAAATGGGTCTATTATCTACATATAAAAATGCAGTTACAGCAGTACAACTTTATTCCGGCGTTTTTATAACTTTTCCCGCATTTTTATGAATTTAATTATGTTTCAATGCATCTTAAAGCATAACTTAACACGTGATGAATAAATATATTCCACATTTTCTGGGGACCAGCGAACTTTTCTCGTGGACCACCACTTGGGCGACCTTTGCCTTAGAGAACATCGGTCCGTACTGTTGCCAACTCTATGCCGACATACATTAGTGGTATCAAAATTTGTAAGTATAAAATATACATTTTGTTAACATCTTTGAGGATGTTGGTTTTTTACTATTTCTATGCTAAAAGCTCCTTTTACAAAGCAGATAATTGAACTTGAGTAATAATTTCCATTTCGAGATGTGAAACATAGGATTATTTTGAGAAAATTTTGAGAACAGCAATGTCTATATCAAAGAAGCTCTTCAGTGAGATCACGAGATATATATACAGTAATTATAACTTAAAAATGATACATAAAACAGATACAATCATTATTAACTATCACAATCATTGCCATTATTTTTAATGTGATTTTCGATGTTTCGACAGTTGATTACTGTTGTAAAATACAATTTAATAGAGGTCTATTGCTTAATGTTCCATTTTTTAGGAATTAATTATTACGGGATGATAATAAACTTGGGATGCTAAAGAAAAATAAAGGAAACTAAATATGTTTTATTTCAACGAAGTATACCTTGAAGTTATATATATATATATATATATATATATATATATATATATATATATATATATATATATATATATATATATATATATATATTTAAAAGAGTATGTATCTCTTATATATAAATATCTTCCAATACTGATTAATCCTCATAATACTTCACGGTAAATTTTTTTCAAATGCACAGCAGAAATTCTCATAAAAATTTTTATTTAACTGTACAAAAGAGGCATAGCATGGATTATGTATTTCCGAACGGTTATATAAGGCAATTAAAAAATATTCATAATTTATAAACAGGTTTTGAGGTATGAAAAAAATGAGAGATCTCTTTTAAATATGAACATAGTAATAAATATAACATAAAACTATTAAAAATTTCCAAACGGTAATAGTTTATTAACTTTACCCGGACTGATTTTGATAGATTTTCGTAATATCGACGTCATTACTAATAACCAAATATGTTCTTTTTCATCTATATTATTTATCTTATCTTTATATTCCTAAATTCTCTCCATTTTTCTACTCAATTATTGGTCTAGCTTTACATATAAATTTAAACGCAAAAATAGCTGACCTTTCTGATCAGCCATTCAAAGAAGCTCCCCTCGATTCTAACACACATTTTAACTTTTTACATCAAAATATTTTCTTTACTGAACCTGGTCTCCTTTGCTGGAACCGGATTGGCTGGGTATGGCTCTGCCCACACTCATCACGAAAATGTATTCGAAGTGAAGATATTTTTCCATCAAGTTTTATCTTTATTTTATATTTGTAAATTTATTCTTCTCAAAGTAATTTTTCTTTTTATTATTTTTCATTAGTTATATTTTAAATCTTAAATATTAACAAAAAGGGCAATTTGAAAGCGTTTTAATGTCATACAAAATGCCCTGAAAAGAGATGAAGATTCTGAAGAACTAAGTGCTCCCATCCCACCAGACTACAACTACAACTAATAACTGATTTAGGGATAAAATACGATTTTATAATCAAATGCTTTTATTTTCTTTTGAACAATAATTTTACTTAAAAACTGTAACATTATTTGGATATATTTTGCTATCTTTACCTAGTTAAAAAAACTGTTCGAAAGCTGTGCATACTTACTTGTATGAATCCAACAGCAAAACAAGAGCATCTAGAGGGCGCGCGGTCTTGCTTCTTGACGGGCGTTCGGGACGAAATTTCTTCCAAAACTCGAGAAACAGGTGATCGTATTGGACGCTCCCTGGTCCAGGTAACGAAGAACCGAAAAACCACGTGCGTCTTCGTCATCGGCTGATCGGCTCTTTCAACATATAAAGAGAAGGAAAGGATAAAGATTTGAACTTTTTGAAAATAAAGCAATCGTTTTTTCTGTTAAAAATTACCTAATTTTCTGTAGAAGATTAAGTAAAGTAGAAGACTAGTAAGATATTTAAGAACAATGCATCATCGAAAGAGCAACGTTGTTAAATCTTCACTTGAGGTAAGTTTTTAAAAAATTCGTTTCCAACCGTCTTTTAAATTTCGGTATAGAAACTTTTAACATTGTAGGTGTAAGACATCGGTTATGTATTGTATATTCCTGATATCACATCCAATAAAATAAACACAAGCAAAATAATAGGAAAAAGAAAACATTTTAATTAAATATGAAAAAGTGATAGGTTTTTTTATTTAGAGAAAGAGAAACCATATTTGAAAGAAGTATTTCATTTTAGTACATTATTTAATACTTTTTACATTCTTTAAAGAATTAGAGATAGTAGAAACTTTTATTCACAGGGATTGCTGATAGTATAACAATAAAAGAGATTTATATTATCTCTGGTCTATATATAAATTGAGTATAAAATATATTCCTTTTCATAGAAAATAAATGTAGAACAATATCATTTTTTTCATAATTATACATAAAATTATACTTCAAATATTTATTGAGAAAGTATCAATTTTGAGAAAAGAATTGAAAATCATTTATTAATTAGCAAAGATTTTCTTTACTTCTAAGATTTCAAGCGAAATGATACGTAATTCTTAAGCATTCTATTCAACAACATCCCAAAGACGAGAAATTTATTTAAATAAACTTCAAATGTTTCTAAAGAATTTTACAATGTATTCTTTTACGTAAAAAAGGGATATTTTATATAATTTCATAATTATTAAAAATATCCCGAACTTTTTTCTGTATTTTTTTAAAAAATATAGTGAAACTAATAAAAGAATAAAATCTCAACAGAATTCCTTAGTTCAAGTCTTGTTTTTTCGCAAATGATAATTCATTAATCATAATTTCCGATGTTAAATGGTTAAACCGGCCAATTTGGAATAATACCAAGTTTGAATTTTTTTTTCATTTGCAATCTGTTTCAAACTTTCAGATACATTTCACAAATAAGAAATTTTTCGAAAATGTTTATATGTCTTGTGGTATGTATAAAAATTTAAAACTTTTATGTATCTCAATTAATTATTGCGGAGCTATTACATTATTAAACTTTTCAAAACATCGGGATTGATCAACTTTTTAAAATATTGCGACTTTATTCACATTAATATTAATAGTTTCAACGCTTTTTCCTGTTAAATGAATGGAAATTATTAGAATTATTTCTCCAAAATCCTTTACTTTTACTAAACAGCATTGTATCAAAAGTTTTATTCATTTTACAAAATGTATTATTATTTTTTAAAACTTAAATTTTAGTGAGATGATGGAAACTTTTAGAGGTGTTACTTATTTAAAGATTAATTTCATAAATTAAAACGTTATCGAAGAAACGAAATAATGAAATAAAAGTACTTTTATCAAAAGAGAAATGTTTAAAGAAATGTAAAATTGTAAGTAGAAATTTTCGGAAAAGAGAAATTAACATGATTAATAAACTGTGTGGAAAGGCTTTTTGAATAAGAAAGTTACTAAGCTGTTTAATTAAACATAAATATATCGTAGTAAACTGTATAATCCACGAAAATTTAAAGCAGTATAAAGCAACGGTCCCATTTCTCTATTTTTGTATTTCAAAATATTCAACAGGTGTCCATTTGCGTGCTTAGGATTCCACAGGTTTCAGTTTTCTAGGTGTCAACTTGACTTATACCCATAGAATTTTAGTTTATTTTTAAATTATCGTTTGTATTAATAGCTCCATCAAGGAATCGTTAAAGCATCATTATTTTTCAGAGTATAGCAAAAATTTTATAATTGTCTTAAAATCCTTTTTCTCAATTTTATAAAAAATTATCATTAGGTAATTAATGTTCTAGGTATCTTTTACGAATTAAGTTAAAGAATTTGTTTCCTCTGTTACTTTTAGCTTGTGAAATAATTTTTCCCCTGAAAGTTATCAAAATAAGTGAAACAATCAGCAAAAACACTACTTTTCGAACGAAATTAATTAGATTAAGGTAACTGGAACTAACTGTGTTTTCGATATCAGATGAAAACTATAGTATGAATAATGTAGTATGTAGTACACTGAAAATGTGTGTAGTATAATAAAACGTAAATTTGCTAGCCATATAAAATATGCGTAAGATGCGATACACATTTACCTTTATAAATATTTCTTAAGAACGAGTCTTTTTCGTTTGTTATTCTGTCATCTTTTTATTTATAGATATAGAATAAATGATGTATTATGAAGTATCAACGCAAAGATAACTATTTATATTGAAACGTTTACTTTAAGGCAACACTTGGTTTATCTATGTATAATATTTACTGGTTTTTTATCATATATTCTTTTGCTGTGAATTTCGAGTTAAACGTATAATACAATACTTTAAATTTAAATAAAAATGAAAAATTGTAGCTCAGTTAAATGCTCAGATGCGAGTCCATTCTTAAAAAAAGTGAGTTATTTAAAGTTATACGTCAAGAAAATTAGTAATTCCAAATCTATTATCATTACAACAAATATTGAGAGAAAAGATGCAGTTTAATCAAATCTGTAAGATTAACTGATTTGTGTTAATCTCTCAAAAATCGTTCAATGGTGATCGCAGCTATTGAAGATCAGCTGAAATTATTTCCATTGATATTTGATTCAGACTTCTCTTTTAGATATTTTTCCTATTCCCCTTTTCTATGGATTTTTTTTTCTCTGTGGTAATCATGTGCTTTTTTAGAGGCAGTTTTTCCCTTTTTTAATGGTTGTAAATCCAGTTTTTAATTAGTTAATAATTAAAATATAATCTGAAAACATGAAACGTGCTATAATCATATAGATTTTTCTTAAAATTTAGTGATGCATCATTAAGAGAGAATTTTCTGTATTATATATTTCAGTATTTCTTTAATCTAGATATTTGAACTAAAAATAACATTTGTAACAAAGTTCGTGCATTTCTAAGTGTATTTTCCTGGCGTTTTAGAAAGTTATCACAACACCCTTAAAAAGTATGTACGTTGACCATTAGCAGTAATTTAGTAATTTGAAACATTTATTTTTAAGACCATAACATTTGCTTATTATTTAAGAAATTTAGTTAAAATGCATGGTAGATATTGAATAATTGTTACTATCTATCAATTTAAAATTTTAGCTTATTGAGAAAGTCATAGAATCTTTGTTTTTTGACCAATGAAGCATGTATCAAACAATTTAGTAATTAAATAATTCATAATGTTATTACAAATGTATTCAACAAAATAATCATACTTGATTTCGTCAAATACATTTGTAAATATTTATATTATTGTAAGATAGTTGGGAGTATGATTGCACAGTTCTGTTTAGACAATTTTTAGACTCGTATTTTTGTGTATGCTGTCTAAATCTTTTTGATGAACCAGTGGGAACTTTTGTTAAAAAATGAGAGTTGTATTTATTCCTCAGTTTTCATTATTTCAAGTATAATTAATTAAGAATACTTTTATCATAATAGTATATAACACAATTTTTAAAAACACCAATAACACAATTTTTCTTCAATAATTTAGTTTTAGAAATTCTAACTATACATAAAATAGTTTTTGATAAACCATATTATTTTCGAAGAACTATTATTATCCCTGTTGAGCACTTTCGATGAGCCATTATTAGTCATCGTTGAACTAACATTAGATTTCCACATCAATAATAGTGAATATTTCAGCAGGTGATAATAAAATACATTCCATCTACAAAGTACAAAACCGTTAGTCTTCTATAGCCTTGCTAGCATTAAATATTTCGCTTTCAGAGAGTAAGTAAAATACTTACTTACGTGACGTTTATTAATCTATGCAGCTATTTTTTCTGCGTTTGGAAAGTTACCGTTCAAGATAAAACATTACTTTTTATCATAAATATTTAATATTTTATATTAACTATTGTTCCTCGATTTTAAGTCCCTGTACTCAGAATGTCTTTATCGAAAACTAAGAGGTCGTTAACTAGGGGGAACAGATTACGATCGCCGGTAATACAAATAAGTGTGGCCACGGTAGCCTTGTGGTTATAGTAGCTGGCTCGTGGTCGGCAGTTCGCTCCCACAGTGTAGAGGAGGTTGGTGCATGTTATATCTGTCGAGGCTTAATGTCCTTCCATTGGCAAGGTGTGATGGTTAGGTGCCAGCTCAGGTGTCATCCTCGTCACTTGACCATGCTTCAATAGTTCGAAACGACGAGGTCCGTCACCAATAGCTTTCGTGTTGCTTTATAGGGCGATGTTAACACTAGAACGTCCGGGATTTTTCTCTATTACTCTTAAACGTCCACCAGTGTCATTTTGACACTTCGATATAAAATATATTAAGTAATTTTTTAACTAAATAATTGCAGGACTACTGTTCAGTAGGGTTTAGTTTTAAGACTTGTTAATATTATTTCATGTAATTATCATGTATTATGGCCATTTATATCCTAAGAAACTGACGTTGACATTATGTTTCGTGAAACTTGTTGGACCACTGCTTTGTCGCAAAACATTTCGAGTCACAAATCTGTCAGGAACATTACTGTTATGCGGTATCCATTTTGTACCATCCCTAGCGACATAAATATCAGGATTTACTGAAATATTATCAATTGTATCTGCACTTTCTTCTGATTCTTCGCCGTCACTTTCATTCGAACTTATGTTTTCATCGGAATCTAAATAAGAAGAAATCTCTCGCAACAAATTAGCAATTTCATCAGAGTTAGACCTTTTCTAAGAGCCATCGTTTCGTGGTATCTGGTCTGAACTAAGTTCAAAAATCGAATAAAAGGGTTTTTTAAGAGCGGATAAGAGAGTAAATACTATGTAACGAAACGCTTAGACACAACAATTTTAGTACAATTGATTCATTTCCACTGTGAACTCAATAAGACTGTATTCAGGGTAAAAAAAATGTGCGAATACGCTTTGGGAAGTTTGCTTTTCTAATAGTATCTGCTTAGTAGACAATATTTTGTTGATCGACAGCTTTTGATAATGATAAATGTCTTGGTGTCGAAATGACATCAGCGGACGTTCTAGGTATATTTAGTTCTTAAATCTCCTCTAACTAACCTAGAGCCACTGATTGTTTTCTATGTAATCACTAGGGAAAATGATTAAAAGTCACGAAAAGTTTTCAAATTCCCTGCAAAAATGCGGAAAATAGAACAAAGTAAACAGGCTCTGCTGTCAAATTGACACAGACGGACGTTTTAATGTTAATATGCATTCATTCTAATAAAAGTGTGATACAAAGCATTAAAAATATAAAGTAATCTGTTTGACATGTAAAACAATACGAGATTAATCTGTGTATCAAACTTATATAACACAAACACATATCAGATGATACAAATCTAACTTGCTTCGAACTGTAATTTTGGTCGTTCTGGTTCAACCAAATATATATATCTGTTCAGTTCCAGTTTTCGCTTCGCCAAAAATAATAGTTTTCGGTACAGTTTCGAGTGAGTGAATATTAACGTCTAACGTCGCACTGTTCAGCTACACGAGGGCTTTTAGCGACGGACCACGTAATTTTAAACCATAGTCAAGTGACGTGGACGACACCTTAGCTAGCACCCCCTTCTCCTAACTATCCCATCACACCAACGGGATGACGTTTCAGCGTGCATTGACACTCGACATATTTAACGTGCATTGACAGATTTACTTCACGAACCAGTACCACCCGTGCCCTACACGAGTGGTACTGGGCTTGAACTCATGACATGCCTGCCATGATCCGATACCTTGACTCCTGGGCTACCGCAGCCCTCGGTACAGTTCTGAATAAATAATTTTATCCAATGTATATTCTTATTTGTACGAAAAATATTATTCTGTCGTAAGCAAAAAATCTAATCCTATCAAAATTAACAGGATTTTATTCTTTTTTAAATTGGTGCACTATGTGAGCTGATACAATTAACCAGTTTGTATGATACGAGCGATGAGCATTCTCATTCTTATCCATTATCAAAATCGCATTTCATAACTAGATTTAGGATTCTGGATTGTTTATCTAATCAGTCTATACAAACACATCCGTGGACAGTCGCATGCTGAGATACGAAAAATATACTCAGACTGATATTTTTCTTAAGAAGCCATCGATACTTCTAGTTCATTCAACTGAATTAAATCTGCCTTCTACAATTAGTTTCATGTGAAACTGAAACAGAAAAGTAAGAGTGAATATCAAAACAGGAAATCGAGAATCAATATACACGTAACGATGATAATTATGTGGTTGACAATAAATTAGAAAATATTGATAAGCCGCTTACAGTAACAAAATGACTGAAGATATATCGAACCAAAATAAACTAATATTATTTTTCGGTTCAGCTCCGGTTTTCTTCCGACCAAAATAACAGTTTCTTACGGTTTTCGGTTCAGTTCCAGTTCGAAGCCCTGAGCTAAAAGAACATTGCTTCTGCTACGAAGGTATTAATTAGAAAAGAGTGATATTTTAACTGTAACTACACTGTACAAATGGCAATACCAAGAATGATAAGAAATATTAAAAGCAAATTTATAGAAAACACATGGGCCAAAGATGAAATGACGGAAAATACAACAGCCCGCAGTTGAGTAGGATTTTGGCAAGGGATTTGAATTGCTGGGGTCAGGGACGTATTAAGGTTTCTTGAGGCCCTGGGCCCTTACGCAACAGCTGATAGACCCTGGGACCCCTACACAATTGTGGGCCCCACCTGTGACCTTTAAAATTGGCAGCATAGCCTACATTTTTTTGTCACATACTCGTATAAACTCGAAACAAATAAATGTGTACGACTTGCACCCGCACAAACCGGATCAACCGACTGTCTTCCTTTAACTGAATGAGTAATGATGGTGTATGGTGGTATGCCTAGGCATGTACATAGACGACGGTCATCACAAGTAGCCAGTTGACATATTGTCCGAAATTTCCAGTTTTTTTGAGAAAATAAAAGGAAATTACATTGATCGTTAAAATAATTCAAATCATGATCTTATTAAAACTAAGTATAGAATACGAGGTTCCCACATTGTGGTAGAGGCCCTGGCCCCGTACCCAGTTGGCCCCTGCCCTAAGACGTGTCTGCTGCTGGCAATAACTGCTGCAACATGTTTTTGTATTTAAGGAAAGAGATTTTTTTGTTGGAGTATATTCTCTTGCCAATGTTAGAGCCTGTCATTGCCAAAGAGTTGATATCGTGCAGCAGCGGAAATTCATATGCATATATCTTTACCTCGTTCGTTTTTTTTTAAACACCAAATATTTGTTCTGTTTACTGTATGTTTAATGTATAGTTTGAATCAATAAAATTAAAATAAAATTATTAAACTTTTTTTGGACGTATCAAAAATTGATACTGTTTTTAGTGGTATTTTCAAAAAGTAGCTTATAAATTAATGTTAATTAGTTGGCTAACTCGAAACAAAGTTCAATTTATAAGCTCTTGGATTTATCAAATATTACGTTGAATCTGTCGAGAGCTGAAACGTCCTTCCGTTGGTGTGATGTGGTGTGGTAGTTAGGAGAGAGGGTGCCAGCTCAAGTGTCGTCCACGTCACTTGACCATGGTTCAAAATTACGTGGTCCGTCGCCAAAAGCCCTCGTGTAGCTGAATAGTGCGATGTTAATATTCACTCACTCCTTCTCAAATATTGCAAGAATTATAAACTTACAATATTTTGTTTGATAATTTGTTCATAAAGTAAATAAAATCCTCAAAAGTCGTTTCTACACTAAATAAAACAAACAAAAGTGAATTTTGAAAAAAAATCGTTTTGAGGGGCACTATCATTTTCATAGTTTGAGCATGTCATCCAATACAAAATATCTCGAAACAAATTGAAAAACAGATGAATTTATTCCATGTTTCCAGAAAAATACAGAAAAATTATTTCATTATTGAATATATTTGCTATAAAATTTAATTGAATATGTTAACCAAATATTAGAAATGTGAAAATTATATTTTATTCTGTATTTTTACTATTGTAGTACATATTTAATTAAATATGCGTTAATAATTTATAATGTTTACTTTAAGTATTTAAACAAATTACTATTGTCTGTGTTTCGGTAGTTTATCGTTTGCATATAACAACTTATCGCTTGCTGCGTCAGATTACTATTTCTACTTATTTTCCCGTAATTGTCTGCTTTGATCAGTTTTATTATTAGTGGCATTAATTCGAATACGCTTACGTTTTGAAAGACTTGACATTTTCAAATCATTTCGAATTAACCATCACATAATTCCTTTTTTTACATTTTGAATTAATTTTTCACGAGTTCAAATGCAATTGTTGTGGTTTTATTAAATTAAATTTAACATATCTTTTCTAAACTTTGCCTTTTTCAACTTGTAAATTTTAAAAGCACAGCTGATGCATACATGTAGCCATTTATGTAACGAGGGTAGCCTATAATTTTGTAAAATAACTGAATTACTGTATTTTCTGTTCGCCTAAAATAAATAACAATGCACGCACAACTCAACAGAGCTCGTTCACTTGTCAAATAAATAAATGAATGCTGAGACTAGAGACAAATACATCACGACAGGTTTTATATTAATTATTTCATCTGTAGCCGCTTAAAGGGTGACAAATGGCTCAACGTGTAATTTCAACTTAAATGCTATAATTAATTTAACAGCGTCAAAATAAAATGAAATTATATATCTATGATCTCGTTAAGTATTTTTCGGTTAATTTCGTTTGTAGGCTTGTACTGGACGTTACTCATGACATAAATAAACAGTTTTGAAATTCCTAATGATGCAGAACAGGATTTCTTTCGTTAATAGATTGTAGTTTAAACTAAAGAATAATATGTGTTTTCTTTACGGGACAAGACATAAGTTTATTTTATAAGAATACATCTATTTCATTGTGTTTGTTTTTACAGTAATACCCCGTACTTACGTGATGGTTTGCACTGAGATACAACCGCGTAAGTCGGGGTATAATTTCGCATATAAATTATTTTCAGTTGGGTTCGTAAACGAATGAAAATAATAATTTAGAAAAAAAAATGTTTTATAAAATCGCATATATATATAACACAAATACAAAATTGGAAACCAAAGCTATTCGAATGTAGAAGGTTTCATAAAATCTAACCAGTAGTCTGCCGGCTAAAAGATTTTTTTTCTCTTGCGAAATTTCCTTGTAGCAAGTTAATAATTGTTTGATTCCTTGTTTTGCTGGAAAAAATTCTCTCTTCGTAAGAGTATGTATTTTTGAAATTTTTAACCTTTTGTCAATTAAGCTGAGGTCTTTTCAAATTGCCAACCGTCAATTGATCTTCTGATTGAACTGTGTCTAAAGACTGAAGTTCTTCAATGTCTTGCTCGTGTATTTCTATGAGCTCATCAATTGTCGGATCCTGATAGTGGGAATCTAGCAGTTCATGAACGTCATCCCTATTCACTTCTAAATTCATTTGGTTGGTAATATCGACAAATTCTTGAATCAAATTACCAATTTCATCAAGTTCTGGCACTGATTCCGCCTGAGTTTCAGTGATGGAGAAAATAGAAAAGAAAAAAGACGAATCAAAAGAGATCTGAAAATCGCGTAACTCCGATTTCGCGTAAGTAGGAGTAGCTAAGAGTCGGGGTATTAATGTATATGTATATATATATATATATATATATATATATATATATATATATATATATATATATATATATATATACATAATACCCGTTACCTATTCCTGCTTTGTTGGGTATTTTATTCACGGCATTGTTAGATTATACATCGTTTTTTTTTAAATATAATGTTATCTAAGTTATATACATTGGTGTGCAAAAATTAAGGACGAAGTCAAAAAATTAGAATATCAGCTGAACGAAGAGGCAGAGCGGACAGAAAGACCAATCAGGAGATTAAGTAAGGTGATGTACGGTAGCACATGCGCAGATATGCAGGTAGACGTAATGGGGGAGTGTCTGAGTAGTATAAAGAATGTTGTCGGTGTAAGATCAGTATTTCTGGCAAAGAGATTGCACGCCGTATAGCAGTTAAAATCACACGGAGTTGCTGCCTCAGCGAGAAATGGCGAATAATCAATCTGTTAGACGACATCTGGATGCTTTTACCCGAGGTCGAATCATTGGGAAGTTGGAGGAAGGCCGCAGTGTGACAAGTGTGGCTGCAGATTTCGAATTGCTCAAAGCATCGTTTCACGACTTTGGAGACAATTTCAAACTACAGGAACAGCTATCCGGGGGTTCAGTGGTGGTCGTCCACGAGGAACCACACCCGCAGATGACCGGTACATTGTCTTACAGGCCAGAAGAAACAGGCGGCAGACACCGGGAGAAATCGCTAGACACACGACGCAGGCGACTGGACGACCGATATCGCGTTTTACCGTGGCCAGAAGACTGCACGGTGGTGGTCTGTTTGCACGACGCCCTGTACGGTGTGTACCTTTAACGCCTGCCCATCGGAGAAGGCGTTCTCTGTGGTGCCGGGAACACCGAATTGGAGAGACAATGAATGGGGACGAGTACTCTTTACAGATGAGAGCAGATTCAGTTTGAGTAACGATTCTCATCGCATATTCATCTGGAGAGAGCGGGGAAGCCGCAATCATCCCTCGAACATCATTGAAAGGGACAGGTATGGAGATCGCGGTGTTCTCGTTTGGGAGGCATCATGCTTGGTAGTCGTACAGACCTTCACATCTTCGACGCAGGTTCAGTCAACGGGACCCGTTATTGTAACGAGATTCTTCTTCCATATGTGCGTCCTTTTTCGAGACGCTATGGGTCTGCAGTTCCTTTTCATGGACGACAATGCACCATGTCATCGCACAGTAGCTGCCGAACAGCTCTTAGAGAGTGAAGATATTGAACGTATGGATTGGCCGGCACGATCTCCGGATCTCAATCCCATCGAGCATGTATGGGATTTTCTAGGCACACGCTTGGCAGCTTGTACCTTACCACCAGTAACGATTCGGGAGCTTCGATTGGTGCTGCAAGACGAATGGGCAGCAATGCCTCAACAACTCATTGACACCCTCATTCTCAGCATGGGCAGACGCTGTGAAACCTGCCTAGCAGTCAGGGAGATCATATCCCTACTAAAGACCGGATGTTTCTTGCTGGACACCCATCACAGGGATGTTTCGGCCTTCAGTCGCATTGCGCTCCATGCTACTTTTTCAATCAAGCTTCTTTTTATCCCTCTGATTTCTCTTTTAGTAAGTGTTGCTTACATATTACACATGTCCTTACGTATTGGGGATCTTACGGTATTAAATGTGTTGATTTGGAAAGCTTTTGTACAAAGTTATATTGAAAAAACCGTCTCGTCCTTAATTTTTGCACACCAGTGTATATATGGAATTAAACTCTCAATTATATTGCAAAACGTTCTTATAGTTTTCACCTCTTGATTTAAAAAGGACAGGATTCAAATTTCTAAAACGGAAGTATATTTATCATTAATGCCTCCACCTATGGAGATGATTTTCGCAAAATCCGTTCTTAACGGATTTCTAATCAACAAAAAGGAAACCTTATCAAATTTCAAATCAGTTGGTCTAACGTTTAAAAATTGGGGTGTTTTTTCCTCTAACGCCCACGTAGCCCCCACAGTCACTCTTGGGAGTCTATTTTCGCAGAAAACGTTGTAAGAGGACGGTTTCGGTTTCTATTTAGAGAAGTTAAAGTTTCTATTAAAAACCTTAATTTTAACTCTATGTTCCTTAAAAGAGATATTTGTTACAGTATTTACATTTTTGACAGTAAATTATATGTAAAAAAACAGAACATATTTAAAATACGTTTAAAGCAAAAACGCTCATGGGAAAAATATCGGTTAACACGAAATAGTACAGCGGTCCTACAACAGACTACTATGTAGGTATTTTCATGCATATTTTTTTTTTTAACACGAAATGAAAATCGCTTAACACGAAAAATTTCGGTTTTGGGAATTAACACTTAAAGTGAAATGTTTGATACAGTTTCTGTACAATTGAACTGTCCTATTTTATCATTGGAGAAATTCGTAGCAAGAAATGATGATAATGTATGTACACTCCCAATTATGGCAAACAAAGACATTTTAGAGCTTGTTTAAAGTTCAAAAAATATTTTTGACGCAGATTCTGACGACAAACATGAAATGAATAATGCAACTCCTGTACTCACGTCATACGAAATGAAGAACATCATAAAAAATATGCGCAGTTACTTAGCCACTCATTCGAATAGCGAAATAAATAACAAAATGGACGACATAGAACAATATGTTTACAGTGTGGCAATGCAAAGAAAAATATCAGATTATTTTCTAAATACTCAATGAATGTTTTACATTCAAGAAATTTGAAACCTTGTATCGAATTTTCATTAAGTTCTTGTGAATGTTTTTGTTTCATTTATTTTTATTAAATACAAGAATGCATACAAATCTATGTAAATAAAATGGACTCTAATAAACTTAATTTTGTTGAATATGTGGTGTTTTTGCAATAGCCCTTACACACGAAAAATATTTCAGTCCCTTCAGTTTCGTGTTAAACGATTTTCACTGTATGTTTGAAACTTAAAAGTATACATATACAGTCGCACCTTAGTTATGACGACTGCAATCCATTCCATGATTACTGTCATTAACCAAATCCGTCGTTATCCAAGGCGCAATTTCTCCCTACTGTAATAACAGCAATCGATTATTTTCACCTCCTCCCCACAACTACAGTGGTTGCCAAAAATGCAGATACAATTCATTTAAATGTAATAAAAATAGGATAAATATCAGTTATTCATTTATAGTTGCCACAAAATGTATCATTAATAAAATAAGTAGTTCATTAACTATTTTATGATTAGTTAATAGTGCGTATGAACTATTCATAAAAATAATAGTTCGTAATCAATCTTCACAAGAATGACTATTTGGCTCAACCTGTAGTTTTTTTAACTGATGAGATTGTGTAAAACACATGTCTAGAGTTGCTTACGACTTCCCTTTTTTTCCATAATGTTTTTGAAATTTTGAGCTCTTCATTAAATGTATCCACAGTTTGTAAAATGCGATTTGGTATGATTCTTTTCGTAGTACTTCTTTCCACTTTGTCCAAGTATATTTGATTTTAACAGTAGAAATTTATTCTTCCTCTCACTGTCTATACTTTTCATCTTCTCATTAAATATAGTACATTTTCCATCGCTGCTGCTTATAAAATTCTTTTAGCTTAGCAGTAGTCACTTTTTACCCACGTTTCTCTAGTAATTCCGCAACATCTTCCTTTACTTCAGAATTGAGTTTTTGGTTAGTTGGTACAATATCATTTGCCAGTGTGTGTCTTTCGTTAGAGGTTTCTTCATAATCAAGTGTAAGATACAGCTTCCCTCATGCTGTTTTGAGTTATTTCGTTTGTAACTCTTTCCAAGTCTTTACGATTAACCCATTCAACCTAGATAGTTGAATTAATCCTTCCAAAACTTTTTTATGTGTGATCATCTTGGTAGAAACAGATTAAACACGGGGAAGGCGTGCACTCAATACTAACGTTAGTGGTCATGCGGGTGAGGGGGAGTCACCCATATCCTTTTTTATAATTATTTTTATTGTGCTTGATAAAAGGTGCAATTCCACGAAATAATTTAGCTGAGAGAAAGTATACTTATCTACTTTTAAGGGCTTTTAAATTTTGCTTCGATAATTTCAGAAAAATTCCAATCAAACTGAACTAAAATGTTTCAAATGTCTGTAACTGAAATAAAGGACAGAAAATAAAAACACTTTTAGCTAACATTAGAGAAATGATATTTGCAGGCAAAACTGTTATATTTGTTCAAGTTATTGTAATTTCTTTGTCATTAGTTGATCGACAAATACAATGTTGAACTTTTTTTTTAATTTTATTTTTGACAGGACGCAGTGTTTTGTAGTACGGTTGTGGCTTTATATCTTTCTTGATGGAAATTTTTAGGCAGCATTTGAAAATTTTCCATTCAATTCAAACGTTTGTTCATCATGAACAAAAGAGGTCGCGAAGGGAACTCAGCCCCCCAAGTACCTTAAGATTGTAAAAAACGTTTGTCATTACCAAATAAGAGGGGATATATGACAAATACATTTTAGTTTCCATGAAGACTGGAAAATAGGACGATACTAGCAAGATCAATACGAACAAGTAAACAGTTTTCCTAGGATCAAAGATTTCGTGATCCTGGGGTGACTCAGAGTCCCGCGTGACCACTGGCGCAGCTTGGCCAAAGTTGGCCCTTGCGCCACTAAACCCCACATTCACTTCACTTCCCGCGTGACCACTCTCAAGTTAAAAGAACCTGGGAAATATACCATAGTGTAAAGTGTTTTTGAAAATTGCAGTAATTAGCTTATGTCAGTACTGTAAACCAGCGAGAAGGATAAAATTACTTAAGGTATCCGACTACGTTCGGAACCGTGATTTTGCAAAAGCGTATAAATGGATAATATTTATGATATTTAGTATCACTTACATTAGAAAATGTATATAAAATTGTTTTAAGAATATTATTACAATAAAAAATTATTTAAGTACAATATTTTGACAAAAAATGAACATAGAATTACCCTTTTCCCAAAATATTCTCCTTTTGTGAAAATTGCTTCTATTATGATAATATTTTGCCTGCATGTAGCTCAGACCTCTGTACAGAGGCTTTACTAGAATTTTTGAAATATATAGCTTAGAAGTGGGTTTATCAATATCTTACGGCAACAGAGGGGAACAATTTTAAGAAAAAAACGCAGATAGTTATTCAATTAATTGTAGCTCTGAAAATAATGGGAATTTTTTAAAAATCCTAGTTCAGACTCTCTGGAGAAGTTTTTACTTTATATAAGCGAAATATTTTTATTATTTCAGAAGCATTTTGTATAAAATGGGGGCATTTTTTGGAAAAAAGCTTGTTAATTTTTTGCCAAAATATTGTATTTAAATATTTTTTTTGTCAAAATGACTTTAAAACAATTTTATACATGTATTCTAATCCAAGTGACACTAAATATCATGGAAAATATCCATTTATGCGCTTTTTTAAAATCACAGTTCCGAACGTTGTCGGATACCTTAATAAAATTGAATCACTCTGTAGCTCTTCTCGTACGAGAGTCGGATGGTCAGTTTCATTATCCAGGATTAAAATGGCCTTTAGAGGCAGATTGCTTTGCTTATAGCAGGCTTTTACAGCAAGTCCAAGCACACTTCTAATCCACTCTCTAAATTCTCTACTTGTGGCTCAAATTTTTCTGTTGAATTTCCACAAAACACTGAATTTGGATTTAGAGGCATTAAACACTTCTTAAATGTTTAGGTTTTGCTTTTATCTTGCAGTTTCCACTTGTACTTGCTGCTAAAGCGCTCTGTTAATCTATTATTTATAAGTTTTCATCTGGAAGGTATTTTTCTTCTTTTTGTAACAAATATCTTCGTGAGAATTTTCATCCATCTCAATTGAAGACTTGTTTAGGTAGTCATTCTCCGTCATCTATATAATTGTTGTAAAAAAGATTACTGAGAAATTTATCTGCTACTTTGTCAGCATAAAATGCTTCTACATGTCTATAATCACTCTTTGAATTTCGGTTCTATTATAAAGTTGTCAAAACAGCCTAGCTTACATTTGATATCATCTGTCTCAGAACTTAATTCTGGAATATTTGCTTTCAAAACTTGATGAAACTGCCTGACATTTTGACAAGCAACATTTTGTAACATAATACTGCCTTCTATTTCGGTTTTTTAATTGAAATCAGTGATTTGTTTTCGATTTCTGCAAGAGGAAATTCCCTGACACTTAATTCTAATATGATGGTAGTGTCGGTTACTATACGTTCATAGTCATAACTTTTGTCTTAAACAAAAATTGTATTGTAGCATAGCAGGTTCATACTAACTATACAACTTTCACACCTTGATAATTTGTATTTTTTTGTTTCTTTTGTTCTATAATGGAAACCTTACTGTGTTTTTTTTTACCTCATTATACTTGTATTTCTTGTGGAAACGTATTTCATTACAAGGTAAAAAATTATTCTGTTCAAGATATCTCAAAATATTATTACAAATGAGCACGATACTAAGACAAGAAATACAAAGAATTTGATACTCCTCACCGTTGTTCACGCTGATTAGGATCAGTTGCAGATAAATATTTAACACAAAATATTAAAACTGAATGCATAGAAAACATAAATTTCACAATACGAATTTCCTAAAAAAAAGTTGTAATATTTGTATATTTACATTGTTACGTAGATCCGGGTTCAAGGATTTTATGCGAAACAGTCACAAAAAAATAACAGTTCTTTATGAGCGATGATAATTTATTGACGAAAATCAATCCTTGAATTACAGGGTTCAGCAGCAATTTTCACAAAATAAATCTCAGAAGGTCTTCACACCTTCTACAGCACTCAAACACAATTATCAGTGTTTAAAAATACATGTATGTAAAAGATTATTCAGAAGCACAGCCGAGCTAATCGCTAGTCAAAACAATGCTCACTATTCGCTGGTTGAAATCAGACTGACTCGTTGCGGCTAACACAGCTCTATTTATAGACCTGGCGGAAACTCCCAGAAAAATCCACACGCGTCACAGAGCGTGAAATTAGTAGAAAAATCCATTAATTTCTAGAAGAATCCAGAGAGTCCTGGACTCTCCAACATGGTCACCAATGTCTCCAAAATAGTCGCCAAATATGATGCCAACATGGCTCTATCTCCAAGATCTCACCCATTGAATCGTCACTATAGCGTAAGAGACGGCTTGCTTGTAAATATTACAATTTTAACATGAAATAAATATAACATAGAATAATATAAATGCTTTACACATCCAAATACAAATTATTTACACTATTTACACAAAATTTGTAACAATATATATAAAGTTATTAATAGTGTAATAAACTAAATTGCTTTAATTCTAACTTAATACTAAATAATTCGTAAGAATATAGAAAAATAGCACAGTTCAAAGCAGAATAGCCAAGAGAAGTAAAAATGGATTCTTTTATACGATTAGGAATAATGCTGTAGGTTTAAAGATAGAGCTTTATAGTTTATTTTAATAAGAATGAGTGTATGAATGTGCTTTTCAAAATAAAAAATCTAAATAAAACTTTTAATTAATTTTCACAGGTATCACAAACAACTTTTTTCTCTTAAAAGGTAAAGGAATACATTCGAGAGAGTTAACTTTTCAAATGTTATTAATTTTGTCGATACCTGGAGGTCACAGGTGTAGGGGGATTCGGAGAAAAAGCATATATGATCTTAAAAATAGATACGTTTATTTTTATACTTACCCTTTATGAAGGATATACAACTTAATTGCTTAAAATTGGAAGCAATTTTAAATCCTATTCCTTAATCTAATTTATAAGAATATTCAAAATGATTTAACTGTAGTCGGATCTCTTTATACCAGCTTTTCTCGAGCCACGATAGTTTGTTCAGTTCCAATCCTATTTTCTTCCACAACTTTAAGGAAGATTCTAAGATGATTATTACTTTCGAGCCGTGTGAATTCCCGATCACAATCCACTTTCTATTATTCCTAGATTTCAGGATTAAACTCACACACCCCAATTTCAGGGTTTTAAATAGCATTTAAATTAGCATAAAATTAAGTCATCTCTACGGAATGCGGTTTTTAAACTAAAATCACAATTAAAGAATAGTTTCCCCAAGAGGATTAGTTGAAAAATCCCAAGCAGAACCTGTTACAATTTGTTCAAATTCTTATCATTTTTGTTTTCAAGCATATATATTTCTACGTATTACTTCAAAAATTATTAAAGTTCGCGTAAATGCCTTAAAAGCATTTTGAAATAAAACCAAATTATTTAATGGAGATCAATTAGACAAATGCTTATGAGAGGTTGTTTTTATATTAGAAGATGACACTCACATCTTTGAAAGTGCTTAGCAATAATTTTAAATTTTTAAGTAGGTTATATCTGAAACTGAGAGAGAGAGAGAATAAATAATTCATAAATTATGAATTGTAAACCCCTTGCAGCGATTTATCCTAAATGTTAAATGTTTGACATTAAATAAGCAGTTTATTTTTTTTCAAGAAAAAAAGAAGTTTGGGGAATTGAATTTTGTAAAATAATTGTGTTCATTAGCTTAACATAAAAAGGAGAGAAAATTTAAAAAATGCAAGAGAAGAACCTTTTAATCGAATGTTTTTTCAAATAGAATTCATTCTCTGTTTCAAAATTACAATAACAAAGCTAACTTGTTAAAAACAACCTATAAATTATTCAAAATTTTTAGAGCATTCAAAAATATTTTTGCAAAAACTTATTTCGCGATTCTGCAATTTCGAAAGTCTAGGTAATGGGATTGAAAATCGTTGTTTAAAATTTTGTGCCATACATAATTATATTTGAATTGACTCAACTAAGCGAGATAAAATATAAATAACTATATAAATACAAAAACCTTTCAGTTATTAATTTAAAATTCTTCGGAATCGAATTGAAGCATCAAATATACATTTCTCTTGTTTTGAAAATGGGAACATAAAAAAAATATTTGAAAAGTTTGTCTTAGATGTAAAATCTTTCTAAATAAGTAAAATCTTGGACTGTTTTTCTAGTACTTGCGTGTGTATGTGCTTAAAAGAGAAACCGAAAAGTTTTTTTTTTTAAAAATATGAGATTTTATTTATTTATTTTTGAGAACCTATGGTATTAAATATAACAAGATACTTTATTTTTAGACAACTGGCACACACACACACACACAATTGCATACACTTATTAGTGATGCAATTTGTTTTTAGTTGCATCCGTGGTAACACATAGTTATCCCCTAGGGATGATTATGGCGTCAGAAGATATTATTTCAAAACTACTTCTGGGACTGAGGGTGGTTTCTAATTCCTTCATATATATATTTTAACTATCACCTTCTCTTTAATAGAATATAAATGGTCATATTTCTGCAATTTCTTTACTCGTGTTGTATGACAACTTCTTATTGTTATTACTGCGCGGAAGTAATGCATTACGTTTTTCTTAGAGAGTTGCGATTTTTTTAAAAAAATATATTACATTTTTATGCATTTAGAAAAACAATCATTATAGCTTCCACGTATCATAGCACTCATTCCATATTCTAAGCATATTTTTTATTACTTAAAATCTCAGTTATATATACATATAAGATCTTTTAAAAACTAAATATTCCAGAGGAACTTTACTTTTAAAGTTCATTTGCGAAGTGTTTTACGGGCATCTTTTAACGTATATTAAAACTAAAACTACCTAGTGTATCATTAATATTAATGCTTAGTGGATCATTTTTTCTAATTAAACTCTAAATTGAATTCCGCCCTGGTAAAAATTTTATTTACATCAGGTTTATATATATAAATTCGAACTATCAAATTAAAATTCATATAATAATTTAAGCTTTCTATGACACAAGCAAAAATGTAACCCCAGTGATATTTGAATCAGAGGTATGAGTTTTTCCTAAAATTGTCTCTCGGAAGATTAAATGATTGTGGTGGTGACAGCTTTAATATACACTGACTTATGAAATATACAGGATGTTACCGAATTCGACGAACAAAGAGGGTTATAGTAGGCAGCATGGAGACAACGAATCCTTAAAGTGTATGGGGGGTCATAAACGGGTCTTAGAGAATCTTAGTCGTTTAAAATCGCGGTAATGGTAGCCGTCGGGAGAACGATAAGCCAGACAAGGGGCGCGACCAAGTGAATGCAGGGATTTGGAACATTGTGGTAGGGTTGAAGAGATTTGCACTTATGCAAACTTCCCACTTCTTGCGGAGTTGCTGCAGGAAGTACCGGTCAGTGCAGACCAGAACTTGTGGTTGATGCATGATGATACCTCAGCCCATTTATCGATTGTGGTGCGAAATCACCACCATGCTACATACTCCGGGAGGTGAATTAGACGTGGCGGATTTGTTGCTTGACCTTCTCGCTCCCCGGATCTTAACCCCTTGGATTATTTATTTCTGGGCAACCTGAAATCGCTTGTGTATAAGACTTCGGTGGCTACATTGAAGGATCTCGCAACACGGATCGTCTTCGCTTTCAGCTGACACCGCCAGCACACCGAATTTGTTTGTACGCATCGAACAATACTTCGTCCGTCGGTATGGACTAAGCGGTGACTTAAGCGACCGCAACTTCAAACAATTCCTGTGGCAATCATTTGTCTTTTCATTTCTATTGTCGAGCTGTGATGTATTGTTCGTATTGCAAATATATGCTTTACGTCTAATAAATGAATTTTTTACCTCTTATTGCCCCTATTCATTTCACTCGACATCACATACCTCATAAAAATTTTTTCCGAATTACGCCTACTTAACGGGGTTTGAGATCCCATATTCCATGGTGATTTGTCATCTCCCATCCTTCTGAATTTATTGGTCGAATTCGTCAACGCCCAGTATATACTCATATATTGGTTTGTTATTCTTGATTTTCTATTCAATAATTTTTCCTCTAAGTTTTGTAAGATAATTTTTTATGATTTATATATATATATATATTGGTATTGCATTTAATACCAAATAGTTAAACTCTAATGTGAGATTATGAATCATTTGGATTGACATGGCATTAGTGGGAGATATGAGCAAAATATAAGAGTGGTAATTGTTGTATTAAATATGAGAAATCGTTCAAAAATTGTGGATTGAATTATTAATAGGATGCTCTTGGGTGAGTTTTTAATGATTTACGCTATTCATTTGTAAACATACTGGGTTTTTAATTTGAACTTTTGAATTTTAGATATTTTTTCTACCTATACAACTACTTTAAAGATGGGTGCATCATCCTTGATGTTCAATGGTTCACTTATATTATGTACTAAATTGTTTTAGAATTTTAATATTTTAATGTTATAATATCCTTCAGAATGCGATGGTGAATACTTTAATTTTTTTCAAGTTCAATGGTTTAATTTTAACTTTTTAATTTTTAAATTTTGAGAATTGGATATTTTCCGATTATTTTACCAAGTTGCAATAGAGGGAAAGGTTGGCGCCATCAAACTAGTTTAAGCACACATATCGGTCCTAAGTCTGAGGTTGCACATGGTTATTTTATAAATTTTTATTTCATAATTTTTTAAATTTTGTTTGAAAACGTTGGAATTTTATCTTCTATATTCGCCATTGATATTTTGAAATGGGATTTAGTATTATAAGATTCATATAATTTAAATTTTTTATTTGATTATTAAGTTGTGATTTATATATATATATATATATATATATATATAGGGTGGTTCACAGAATTCATGGTACAAATTTTAAGTATAGGTACACAGGACATTGAAACAATCATTTATTATATAGGAATGCACGGGTACAAGTCCCATGGTGAGGCACAAACACAAAAAAATAAGAGACGAAAAGAAAATAAAGTGTTTATGGAAAGTGTGTGTGTGTAACGAAAACTATTTAAACACATCTTTGTAAATTAAAAATAAACATGTGCGATTGACGTCAATATTTTAACTTTTGAATAAGTTTTATGAAAAATTAAAATGAATAAATAAATAAATTACAATAATAAATAATAGCAAATTTAAATGTTATAATTAAACGAATGTCAGTTAATGAGGTTTGACTAAACATAAATCTTCTTAAATATGAGACTCAACAATAAAGATAAGAAAGTTGTGTAGTTAAATTACATCCTAATATTACAGGACACTGAAATCATGGTAACAACGTTCTTTCAGCTGTAATAATGCTCCATTATGAGCAAACAGATCGTGAGTGACGGTAATAACCGATGCTGAAGGAAAAAGAAAAACTTTATCAGAAGCTTTACGCAAATTAGATGCAGAATAGGCACCGCAATGTGCTTATACTTCAGTGGCGAAAATGCGTCATACTGGAAATTTTAGAGTCGTAGGGACTTGACATTAACGTTTATTTTCAACAACGACAAGGCGACCATCAATTGTAATGAGTTTCACAGCCAAACTTAATAATTCAAAATAATTTAATAAATACCTTTATCTGATTCCACTATTTAACTATTACCACAGTATTAATTATTGATTATAGTGATTTTGGATTTTTTTCATTTGATAAACTGATAACTTAATTTAATTTAAATTAATTACATTTGAGAGTTAATTCTTGCTTATTTTAATACGAAAGTGCTGTAATTATTGTACTCAAAAGAAATGCCAAAAAATAATAATAAATCAGCAATTGTTGTTCAGAATGTGTAGTGCTGAATTCTAATATCTTTATCATTTTTAGACTATAGATAAGTTAATGAAAAGTTTTAATTTCAAACAACTTTTTATAACATGGTTTTGGATATTCATTCTCGCCAATATTATTAATCCACAAATTTCTTTAGATCAAATGAAGTCACATCATCAACATTAAGACATAAAAATTTATCGATTCCCTAAGTGCCTATGCAAAAATAGGCCCCACTTGCGATTCTTTGAAGTAGCCATAGACAAAGACACCTGCTCAGGTGTCGTCTTCGTCACTTGACCATGGTTTAAAATTACGATGTCCGTCGCCAAAAGCCCTCCTGTGAGACGTTAATAGTCACTCACTCAAAGGCTCATACAAACGGTAATCAGTAACAATTAAAGGCGTGATCCACAATCTCATAAACCTAGCACACAGACTCGATCGGTTACCGCTTTAGGACTAAATGAGTGTCCTGATGGTGTATGGGGGTAGGCCTAAGCCTAGACACGGACATGATACAATTATATTGTCTTGCCACTGTTGGCAGATGGCATGTAGTTAGAAATTGCCAGTTTTTTAGGGGAATATGACCGGAGATAATATTTAACGATTATTTCGAATCATGTTCTTATTAAGGAATCTGACTACTATGATAACCTTTTAAACAAAAATGGAGATACAGGACTTTGTGTGTTTTTAGATTTATTTAGTAAATTTTAAGAAAATAGGCAAAAATTAGAAGAGAAAAAGAAATTATTACTAAAATGAGGAAAAAATTGGTGAAAATTTACAGAAATTACATAAACGGGGCCCATTCTGTACAAAAAGTTTATGAACAAATTTTTATTTTTCAACTTTGATGCATTGATTTGCTATTCCTTTTTAAAATGACCTTCAGGAGAAGAGATATTTCAATTTTTACAAAAACTGGAGCACTTTATCTTAGTTATTGTACGAAATTGCTAAAAAAAGGGATTATATTCACATAAGGGATTATAAATTTTGTAATAAAATAGTGATAGATAAATCTGAAGGTTAAAACACTTTTACTATTATTTAGAACATACAGAAAACAATTCAGTTAATTATTTTCAAACTTTTTGAGCAATCGCTGTTCCTGTTTGAGCATTATCAAAAAAAAAAAAAACACATTTAAAGTAGAACGCATTTTAAAGTACGTAACATCTTGCATAAAGTAGTGACATCTTCTTTTACTAAAACACTTGTAATTTTTGTTCTAGTGAATGGAAAATAATAAACTTGGTATTTTTTATAAACTTAATAAAATGGCCTATAAAATAAAAATCATTAAAAAAATGTGTCAATTTTTTGCAAAAATCACAATTTTAGGGTAGTCACGGATTTAAATTGAAAACAAGAACGAAACCCTGGGTTTGGGCATAGTATGTCTTAAGACACCTCTGATTATCAACTTTGTTCAAAACGTCTTTTATCAAACAAGCATTACTGCAACAAGATGGGAGTTACCCAATAAAACTGCAAGACTGTTTCCAAGACAAAATCTGACTTGTAGAATTATACTTCAGTTTATATTTTAAATTAGTTACACAAAAGTTATTCATTAAACATTGTAGCAAACGATTTATGAACTCAAAAAAATCGAATGTTACAATGGAGTAATAACATAATTACTAAAGAATTTTTATCAAAAAAAAATATTATTGATCATTTTGACACTCAAATCTTCCAAAAACTGATACAGAGTTTTACTATCTTATTATTTAGCTGATTATGACAAAAATAAGTTCTAATCTAATTTTGGTTGCATTCTTTATGATTACAAATTAGAAAGACAAAAGTCCAGTTGAATCATAATTTGAAACTTACTTTTCCTGTTTTTTACCTTTCATAATGATTTCTTTAGAAAATCCTTTAAAATACCAAACTTTATTCAAATAAACGAATGCGGATTCCAAAAAGACAAAAGAGTACATCTGAATCGATTTTAAAATAGACATCACCATTGTTAAATTGTTTCCTTCCTCAGATATTCAGATGTCTTGACAAATATGATGCAGTGCAAGTTGACTAGCAGCGACAAATTGTGACAAGCAATGTGATCGATTTTGTCCGCTTTCTTTCGTTCGTAATTTCGATTCCAATTTTTTCCCTCCAGTCACAGAAAAAGGGATTTTTTTCCGGCAGGAAACGTTTTAAAAGAGAAATTCAGGTATGAATTGTTCTTTTACTTGTGTGAAACAGAGTAAAAGATCTCATTTTTTAGAAAAAAAAAGTTTTAAAAAAATTTGATTTTTTTTCCCCTTAAAAAAGTTAAGTGTAGTCTTTCCTGTTATTTTCATCAGAAAAAAAGGTAATTTAAAGAATCGTCGTGATACTTCAGGTTTCATCCCTTTTCCTTTTTTTTCCTTTTGAAATCTTGATTTTTTTTCTTTTAAATGAAGACATATTTTCTTCAATAATCTATTCCGTAAAAACTTTTTAAGGAAAAAAAGACTTAGAACAATACAATATCAAAAATAATACTTTTTTCTTCTTTCCAGTACTGATGAGGATAATATTATTTTTGGGTAAAATATAAGATACGCTTGGTTGGTTTTTTTATCAACGTCGTTTTTAAAGTACTATAATGAACTAATGAAGCCCAGTGGCTGAGTGGTAGTGCATCGCGCTTCCACACCACAGGTCCGAAGCTCAAAAGCCCCGGTAAAACCCACGGTCGAATCAGCCTTTCATCCCCTCAATAGCTTCCAAGCTTCCTTGGGAACTTAACACTGGGAATCTTCACGACGGACTGATCACCTGATCGGAACATTTGCTCTTGTACTTCTGGGCTCAAAGTCAAGCATGCTGAGTTGGGTACTGTAGGCCTTGACCCTCATGAGCTGTTGCGCCTCTGAGTTAAGTTATAATGAGCTATTGGCGAAGAACTTGTTGTTATTAATCACTACAAGAGGGTGAATTTCCACATTTGATGGGATATTTTCATTCATTTAACTTCCATACCACATTACGAAAGGGTTTCTGTTTCATTCATCTTGAGGAAATAACTATTGGTTCTGTTATAGACTTTAGAAGATCTCGACACGAAAATCCTCGATCTTAAATATCACCAACTATGACGTTGACCTCAAAACCATTTTTTAAGGCTGCAGTTTAAGGTAGTAGCAAAAGATGCATCAATGATTTGGACGATTTTTTTCCATGACAAAATTTGAAATATGGTCTTTCCATGTCGGAAACGAAAAAAGATAGACCAAAGTTTGCAATTAGAAAGTTTTAGATTATCAATTAATTAGTACGAAATGACATTGGTTCCCAAGAATAAGAAAAACCGTCACCTGTATACCCAATCATCTTAAAGTCGGATATGATATCCTGTAACAGTTGGAAGTATCTTTGTCTGTTTACGTGCTTTCGCAGAACACGACCCAGTGAGCGATCCTTCCAGATACCTCACCACACTTTAATGGACCTGCGTACTTGGTGTCTGCTGGAGAGTCTGCAAGGGATTTTCCATAACCTAGTTGCAACTATTGTATCTGTTTAACTTTGAAATAGTGCCTTGTTGAAGGAATCAGCGTTGGACAAAAAAATTGAGTTACTTTCAACATCTATCAACTCCCAGTTGGCACAATCGAATCGGCGCTCATTATCTAATGACAACGGTGTTTGATACAAAGTGCATACGCGCATATTGATCGGGTGGTATTTGCCATATTCAGCCCCACGTTAAGCCAGATGCAATGCTTATATCTCTTGTACTGCTTTGTGTATGGGCTAGGGCAAATGCCCAAAAAATTGACCTTTACACACAACTTTAAGATATCTTTTTACGGCAATCCTTTAACTTAGTTTATTTTTCCTACTTTAAAATAAAAAAGAGCAAACTATGTATTGTAAATGCTATCTCCCAATTTATCATGAAAGGAGATTAAGATCTCACCAGAGATCAAGTGATGCATATTAAGTCGTCAGCATCATACCTGCATTCACTGACCAGCCAGAACGTGGATGGCTTACTGGGCCGTCTCTATGAGCTGTCCTCCCTGAGCCATCACATTATATATACAATGGTAACCCCGCACTTCGATGTGACCCAGCTGAAAAATAAACGGCTTACTCAGCCTATGTAACGTTTCGTTGGCATTCACCGTAAATAAACTCCATCTTTCAGTAATTAAAGTCAGTGATGCTCGCCGTTCTCTCATTTTGCTATATTTCTTATCGTTTTCAAATTGCAGTGCATAGCTTCCGAATTTTGCCTCTAGAGCAGTGTTTCTCAAAGTGTGGGGCGCACCTCCCTGGGGGCGGGATAACCCTTCAAGGGAGGCACGAGCATATCGAAAATGTAAAGATTTTTTTAAAAAAATAACCGAAAAAAAGTGAAACAAAATACTTTTTTCCATAATAAAAAAATAGACAACAACCTTGATGTAATTTATGTTTATCATCTGGCGTTTTTCTTTTTTAGCATAAAATATTACTCGTTAAAAGAAAAAACGAAACCCAGACCCTGAGAAAAATTCTATTAAGATAAACATTTCGTCACCGTAATTATTATTGAAATATTGTACATTAGTTGCAGAAAGAAAAGGAAGACATGATTAACTTTTCAGCAAGGCAACATAATATATTTGCTGATCATTTGATTGACCTTCAAACTTACTAGTATGCTTTCTACATTAGTTCCCATCTTTTATGTATTTGATTTTCGCTTAGGGAAATTGTAAATAATGAAGAGTTTTACGATATTTGGAAAAGAATTGATTGATTTTTGAAGGATTATTTGGCTAAGATTTATTTTTATGAGTAATCTCAAACATATAAAGCATAGTGAAAAACGTCATAATCCCTTTTTAGAACATCCGTATTTTTTCTGAATACACACTTAACCCGGGGCGGTGGCGCGGGGCATCTGTGATCTCTATTGAAGGAAGTTGAAACTGATCAAGCAAAAGAAGAACCTGCTGAAAAAGAATGCCTATTATTCCTGATTGAGAAAAACGCGATGAACATGAAACGAAAGGAAATTTTTCAAATGCTTCCTAAAGAACTCCATCAACTTAAAATATGAAGCCATAAGTGTACCACAAGGTTCAGTTAGCCTTCTCAAAAAGAAAAGACACAAGAAAGAAAAAGTACAACTTGCTATTTGTTGATCACCAAAGGTGTCACGAGTTCGAACCCAGTACCACTAAAGAACCGCCGTGTAGGGGAGAGATGTACGTTAAATCTGTCGAGAGATCAAACGTCCTCTTGTTGTAGGGGTATGGTAGTTAAAAGAGCCCAGCTCAAGTATCTTCCTCGTCACTTTACCATGGTTCAAAATTGCGAGGTCCGTCTCCAAAACCCCTCGTGTAGTTGAACAGTGCGACGTTAATATTCACTCACTCGATTATGAAAGCTCATTAAAACTACAATAACTTGAACAAAATATGACAACTTTGCCAGAAAATAACATTTCTGTAATATTAGTGAAAAGTGTCTCTGATTTGCGTCCTTTATTAATGAATCATTTTTGTTCAGTTTTATTGGATTTTTCCTCAAATAATCAAAGGAAAATTGAATAATCCTTGAAAGCCGGTAAAAGTATACTTTCTCTTAGTTAAATTATTTATTGAAATTTTTTCCGATTTGTAATGTGTACAGTAAAAATAATAATAAAGTTTGAGTCCCCCCCTACTACCATTAGCGTTAGTATCAAGTGCGCGCCTGCTCCCGGGATAAAACATTTTGAAGTTTTCTCACTTCAAATATTAAAAAGTAACACAATTATTCTTCATAGGAATTTTATATTCTTTTTCATTATTTAACATTAATTCTAAATTCTAATTCTGTGGGTTTAAAATTACAGTTCTTTTAACCAGTTATTTACGTTTATAGCATTTATCTAAAAAATCATTTTACATTTTTGTATACAATGTTGTGCACGCAGTTTTATTTTCCTTATAGTTCCAGCTATGATATCAAGAATGTTTCATTTTTTTTAAAAATTGAACTCGTGCGAAGACCCGGTGTTTCAGCCAGTATACGTTTAATGTACCAGTACTGAAGAAGGTATTTTATAAATAATTTCTTAGTACTAAATTAAGGACAAGTTTAATAATTATTAGAGACTTCCATTGGCTTGTCTTGTAGAGCAAAGTTTTTCAAAGGAAGGTTTATATAATATCAGAAATTGACACTTTTGAGTTATTTTTCTATATTTAGCTAATATCTATATTTTGTCTTCAAAGCAGCCACCGCAGAAAATCCGGTTTAACAAAGGTAGGATGTTGAAAATGGTAATAGTGTACGAAGTGCTTTTGTTTTGAGTACAGAAAATTCATCTTCCACCTCTACCCAAAATTCAAAGAAAGATTTATTACAAAATTGCCTTTCAATTTTTCACTGGGTGTGAAATATATGAAGATTTCTTCTTCGGAAGTTGAGAGCCCTTCTGGAGTATCTTGAAATAGATCCCTAATCCACTCGTAACTTGCTACCAAGTTGTCCTCATCCAGAAAATACTTTTTAAAAATTATTTGCCAACATGGCTAAACGATTTTACATGGTTTTAAAAACAACTTTCCCCTGTTCTTCAGATTTGTAAGTTTTAACACATAACGCGAGCTGGGGCTTTTTCCCCATCATTTACTTCAGTAGTGGTTAATCCAAAATTTAAGTATTTTTGAGAATATTTCCTTGATTTAATTTTCGAAACCATGCTCGTCTGTGTACTTGTTGATCCTTTATTATCGTCGAATGTTTGCTTATGACTTAAAAATGTATCTATGATTTTGTTTTAATCTACTGCCGTAAATACATAATTACTGTGAATTACAATTAAAGCGCAAAATAAAAAAATGTACATTCAAGCTAGATTCGGCAGCTATAAAAGTATCGAGTCGACCAAAACTGACTGGAATTGTACGAGGAAAAGCATTTTTACATGTTTTGCGCAGACGTCCGATAGGTTGCCTAGACTAACGCAAATGTACCCGATAATGCCAAATGCGATGGATATGATAGAGAGTAACATAGACTAGACTATTTTTCTAATGACATTTGTACTGAGAGAAATGGATGCTGAAGGAAATATATCTTTAATTAAATATATCATTTTGCGATCTGTTCCAATTAAAAATTAGAGAAAAAACAACATAATATATATAAGTAAGTAATTTATATTTTAAGTAATTTTCTTTTTTCTTTTGTATTTGTTACTTAAAAGTAACAGATACAAAATTTAATTACTTATACAGTTTATAATTGAGATCACATTGTGGCTTTAGCGTCAAAGTGCATTTTTATTGCAGTAAAATACATTATTGTTGTAAAGGGGGTTGCAACAAAAGTTATGATTGAAAATTGGGTCACCAGTATTGAAAGTTTGAGAAACACTGCTCTAGAGGCAATGCTGTCGTTTGCATTAAATCGGTCGTAGTCACTTTATTATATACACAGTAACCACACTTTCCAATCTCCAGTATTTTCAGCTTAATGGGACTTATCGTGCATCCTTTATAAAATTCATAATGTAGTAAAAACACCTTCCTTTTATCGAAAGATATTTATTTCACAATCATGGAAAATTACATATGAAAGTAAATTAGGAAATTAAATACATATTTTTATTGTAAGTCTCCGTTTCTCCCCCCCAAAAGAATGATATGCTATGAGTTGCGAATCAAAAATTACATTCGTTAATTCCAGTACTCTACACTGAACCAATGAATGAATACGAAAATAAGAAACGGTGTAATGAAGTATTGAATAAATTAAAAGTAAAAAACTTTATTTATAAAAAACAGGGTTTTATTTAAATGCGCTAAAAAGAATAAAATAAACTTTTCTTTCAAACCTTTTTTTACTGTCGACTACAGCGTCATTACATATTTTATAATATAAAAGCTTGAGAAACTTAAGTGCTCGTATTTACTTAGTTTGAAAATTTTAAAAATTAAAATCAATCAGATCAAGTCATTTAATTTACTTGTTTATCTACATAGGTAAATCTCGCAACAAACTTTGATATTATAAATTGTGTAATGAGTTTATAAGTTGATAGCAAAAAAGTTTTAAAAGAAAAGTTTATTTTATTCTTTTTTGAGCATTTAAATAAAAGCTTTTTTAAAAAAGTTTTTTTTTTACTTTTAATTTATTTTTTACTTTTTAAATATCGCTGGACAGGTTTCTTAGTCTGTTCATCTCATTCAACGTATCGTTGTTGTAGCGTCGTTTGCAGGTTAACTTTGAACTGTCTAGCTCAGGTGTACTCAACCTTTTTCCCGCCAAACCACATACATATGATAGATATTTCCCTCGAGCCGCAACAAGGGGATAAGAGGGAGGAGATAAACATTTTAAAAAACCAAAACAACATTGGACAAAAAGCAAAATTAACCAAAAAGTATTAAAACTCTTTTTTTTAATTTTTTTTTTACTATAATACACTGCTGGACAATTGCTAAGGACGGATCACAAATTGCTATATAGCATAACATTAAGCGAAACATGAGGCCTAGTAGGATAAAATATAGTTGCACCACTGTTCAGACATTAGAATAAAGAATATTTATTGTTCTGGAAAGTACAAAAGCTGTGAAACATCTGAAAGAAAAAAAAATGTTCATTTGATCTGCGTACGGAGAAATGGAACAATGCATCTAAAAGTCAGCAGGCACCTTAAAAAAAGGTATCGGTACAGGATATGTCCACCGTGGAGTGTGATGCAACATTCCACACGTCGTACCATACTTTGCACAACATTATCCAGCAGCTGTTGAGGCAATTTATCCCATTCCTCTGTGAGTGCACGGATGAGGGTGTTCTTGTTTGTCGGAGGAAAGTTTCGACCAGCAACTTGCCTCCCCAAAGCATCTCACACATTTTCAATGGGGTTTAGATCTGGAGATCGAGCTGGCCACAAGAGACGTTGAATACCCTCGCTGTCTAGACAATTCTGAACAGCGAGTGTTCAATGACATGTTGCGTTGTCGTCCATAAAAACAAATTTATCACCGACAGCACCACGGAAAAGACGAACATGAGGAAGTAGAACTTCATCAATGTATCGTTGGCCCGTCATAGTCCCATTCGCAACCACATGTAGGCGCGTGCGGCCATTGATCATGATGCTGGCCCACACCATGATACTGCATGTCGGATATCGGTCCTTTTCTTTGATATTTTCTGGACGATAAGCAGTACCACTCTCGCGCCAGATCAGTTGGCGTCTACAATCCGATGACAGACTGAACCTACTCTCATCTGAAAATAGCACGCATGCCCAGTCCTGTTCAGTCCAATTGTGATGCTCACGACAACATTGCAAACGGGCATTACGGCGCTGTCTGGTCAATGGGACACACACAACAGGTCTGCGTGCGTATAGTCTTCCTCCCCTCAAACGTCTGGCAACAGTTTTTCGGGAGATCTGCTTTCCTGAGGCAGCAAGAAACTGATTTGCCACCTGCTGAGCTGTAGTGCGCCTGTTTCTTTTTGCTGATAGGACGATATATGTCTTCTGCAGGCGTCGTACTTCTAACACGACCTCTCCCTTGCCGTCTACTACACATTCCAGTAGTTTTAAATGACTTCCACAGCCGTGAAAGAACGCTGTGAGAGATATCGAACTCCCTGGCAACATCTGTTATATTTCGCCCTTCTTCGATCTTTCCAATAATTCGGCCACGCATAAAATCATCTATGTGATGTCGGGAAGACATGCCAAAAATTTTAAGTTCGTCTATTAAATCTTTCCTGTAAAACTTTGACTTGAAACAACAACTGTCCACACGCGTCAAAACCTTTAAAGCTCTTATGAATGCTATCACGTGATGAACAGACGTGGAAAAAAATTTGCATACTCGTACTTCTTACTAATATCCCGCACTTATTCTAATGTTCCACATTTTGCTTCCTTTCATTTTGTGGTTGCTATGGATGATAGTGTTATCCGTCCTTAGCAATTGTCCAGCAGTGTACTGTAGTGAAAACGAAAAACACAAGAATTTTTAAATCCGTAATTTTAAACCACTTTTTAATCTTTGTACAGAATTTGGATAATACTATTCTACAAACGAAAACAAAGTTTCGTGTAATTATCTTCAAAAATTGCGAAGTTATTAAATGTTTGATTAAAATATTGAGTATTTTTTGAAAGATCGTAAAAAAAAGTTTTCAGCATTTTACTTTTTAAAGGACTAATCCTAAGAGAAAAAAACCTGAACTTTTTCGGTACAGAATATCAATTTATTTGCACGAAAAAAATTCATACGGAGTGATTTAGAAATCATTTTCATAAAACGCATCGATTTTGACTCATTTTAGAAAAAAAATCATAAAAAAATAGAAAATATCATGATTATGTAAAAAGAACTATACCGTATCGTGGAGAAATAAATGATCTTTCTGATTATGTAATTATTTTAGTCCGAGTTTGATAGAAAGAATTAGATGGCTTTTTAAAAACGACGAAAAATCGGAACTTCTTTAAGCTCAATCCGATAAGCTGTTTGGCAGAATGAAAAGCCAACAGGGGAAAAACAATTATCCGTTTTAAGGTTTTTAATTAATATCTTTTTAACTAATTGCAATATCGGAATATAAGTGATCAAAACATTCATTGTCATCCAAACTAAACGCCTATACAAAATTTCAGCTGAATCGATTGAAGACATCAGCTTCAGAATTTAGTTGCAAGATTTCACACGAACAAAATAATGGGCAAGTTAAATAAAAGCTTGTAAAAATAGGAGAAACCAACCAATTTTGTAATTAAAATGATATATGGAGATGTTAATTTGCCTTAAATAAAACTTTTCTATTTTTGCCTTCTGTTAAGAAAATACTGTATTTGTTAATAATATAAATGAATAATTAATTATAATTTGCTAATATATTGTACAAAGACACTGCATAAATGCATTACCCGTCACACCTTAATTTTTATAAAGGTATGCTCATGTCCACACATTTTGACATTAAAACTTCCGGATATAACAACTAATGAATGAAATTATGAAGAAATTTATGTATACTTAGTGTTAAAATTGACACAACAATCAATAATAGTTTTCCTTATTTAATTCGATTCGTAATTTGTGACTGATTTATTTTTGTATTATCAGCACTTCTTCAACCTATACGAAAAATAAATGTTATTTTTTACCGATTTGAAGCACAATAAAGTTCGGCTACTTTTGCTTCTATATCCATTTAGATAAGATGTCAAGAATACTACAAGGTCCCATCATTGTTGCAACCTCAATATATCGCGTTTCGGATAACATGACATAAGATCACATTGCCTGACCTACATATTGCGTAGTGTCGTGAATTTCGTTCAGGATACCGTCTTTCTCGTACGAAAGTGCATTCTCAGCGATTAATAATATTCGACTTATATGTATACTTGTATAGATATATTTATATAATAAAAGGCTACTAGGATGGTATTGAAAAATATGAGGAATATAAGTTTAGCTTTTGAAAGTTTCCACTTTACCGATTCCTGTAATCTCTAATAGCTTTTTATATTTTTCCATATAAATTTTTATAGGGACAAAGTATTGTATTTTTTAGTTACCTGAAGAATATAAATTTTTTTTATTTTAAGTTTTGCTGAATGCCCGTTTTTAATATCAAATATCAAAGAAGAACTGTTATCGATAAAGATGAATTTCGATAAGCTGTTAATATAATCCATCATCTTTATTTTTAGAAAATTTTTAGACCAAAATAGTAATAAGTTTCTTGATTTCCTATTTTAATTTATTTTGCTTGCCACTTACAGGAGTCGCTATCGTTTAATGGTTTCGGGCACGGTCGTTCAGTGGTCATGGGCACTAACCCGTGGCTGAGTCATAAATTCAAAATCGAGTACCCTTGAAGACCCTCCACGTATAAATGGACAGATGCACATTAAATCTGCAGTGGCTCAAAGTCCTCTCTCTGGCATGGTGCGGTAGTTTGGAGGGGTTCTTAGAAGGTGTTGTCCTCGTCACTTGTGACGGAGATTTAAACTTACGAGGTCCGTCGCCATTAACCTAATGTTAATAAACATTCATTCCTTCACTAATAGTTCAGTGGTTAAGCTCTTATTGTTCATAATAGAAAAATGTTTGATTTTTACATGTTTATATCTTAATTTCACTACATATCGTTATGCAGAACTTTTGAATTAAGCCCAGCAATAAAAATTTTCAATTAGTTTGGCTTGAAAGTTGAAATGAGATCCGTTTTTGTTTACTGCTTAAAATTTTAATTTTGCATCAGCTTGTCATAGTGTTCTTGTGTGAACAAAATCCGTCTCTTTAATGGAACATGCCCTGGGTCCTTTGAATTCCTCACATTTCAATAAACTTGTAACATTCAATCATTCATTCATTCAATCAATTCAATCATTTCATTCTCAATATAAAATATACTTTTAAAGATATCAATACACATCGAAATAATCATTATAGTTACGCTTTATGATACATGCAAGAGATAAAGAAAATTGATGCCAATATCAAACATCTGTATCCAGCTGTTTGATGTGTTTAATGTGTTCGATGTCGTTTTGCTTAGTTTAAAATAAATTTATCAAAAAATAACATACTAAGTTTTATTTCGAAAGTCACGGAACTTATTTGATATAGAGGTATTATAATATACAATAATCGTATGATATAATTTAATAATAATTATTACATGCAATATTCATATAATATGATATAATAGTATTTATTATTATATATAAGAATAATCATACAATATAATTTCATAGTAATTATATAGAATAATCATATAATTTAACATTAATTATAAAGAAGAAGATGAATCATAATGTAATATTATAATAATTATATGTAATAAACAAATAACATAATATGTGATAATACTAATAAAGAATAAATAAAATAAAGAAAGAATATAGTATAATTATTATATATGAAGTTGATTGTATTTTTATATTATATTACAAATAAAATAATTGCATAAATTATATTAAAGTTAATAATGAAAAAAGTTCTGTGAAAACTATTAAAAAATTAAAATAAAGTTTAAAAACGAGATGTGCAGCAATAATTAAAAGCACAGGCCCCATAATTTTTTAAAAATTATCCTGGTACTCACCAATGATATTAGAAATATCCATATTCGCGAAAATAGCACAAAACACAACAGAAGACTAAAGCAGCTGTTTTGAAGAACGATTGCAACGAAAATGGTTAAATTTTCTAAGAAATCGAATTAAATTCGTCTGAAATTAATGGGTTACAACGAAAACATTACAAATTATGTCTAAATATACGTTGTTCCGATGGCAACCATATTGCTAGACGATAAAAATATCAAGATAACATATTGTAATGTTATCGCCCATCTTGGGGAACATAAACAACAACTTGGCCCTTAGCACCCTGAATTAAATTAGCACCTGAAGTCATTTTAAAAAATAGACAACTCTTTTAATTACATATAACATTTGTTAACATTAAGACTGCATTAAAAGTTTTTTGAAAGTCTAACACAGGTTTCTACCTCTAGTCATCAGATGACAAGAGAGAAAACACATGAATTGGTTTTATGTCTGTTTTCTACACTTTGCCTTAAACCAGCTCAAAAATCTCCATTATCGCATGTGGTAGACTTAAGTGGAATCAGATTCAATTGGCGAAGCGATTCATTCATCAAAGCTCAAAGAAAAGTGTGCTACTATAAATAAAAATTTCCGTGGACCTCCTTTTTAAGAAAAATTGTGTAATACGTATAGTTAATAATTTAAATTAACTAGAAAATTTTATAATCTGTGTGTATCAAACTTATCTATATATTTAGAATAACTCTAACTGTGAGTGGTCTAGAAACTGAGGAGTTTCTTTCTAAAATCGATAATTTTGCAGACATTAGAAACTATTTCAACAATACAAATAATTTCTGACATGAGCTTGGAGTGTTATTGCTGCGAATCCTTCGGAGACTTGTCGAAGTCGGAAAAGATCTATAAGATTGTTGACCCTTTATAAGTCGAGCACATGAAGGGGAACCGTATAGATATCAGTTTTGGTGTGGTCCAAATATAATTCATCATATGCTCGGCAGAAACCTGATGACTTGGGGTGTGAAAAATTGGAGTTTAAAGTAAAATCTCTATTGATTCTTAGTTCAAATTTGACAGTGAAAATGCTTTGCTTTAAGTACTTGTGACAGCTCTATCCACGATCTTCTTACTAAGTGTCCTCTTGGGGAATTTTTAGTCCTTAAAAATTATTTTATTGTGAAAGCTTCCTCCGAAAGAAAGAAAACGTGAACATACAGATTACATGACTGCTGTTTTCAATCTAAGGCTTTCAGGTTAGAGGAGGTAGAACAGACTGCTAGCGGAGCTGTGATTAATCAAATTTAAAGTGTAACGTAGATATTTGGCTAATTATATAGCGTAATAACTACGACGACTATCTACACTTAAGAGTTCAATCAAGATTAGATGGCTAGGAAGTCAGACTGATTGAATTGAAATAAAGTGTTTACGTAATTAAAGTCTCCTCATATCTCCACATACCTCGTTAATTGTCTTCATTTTTGTTTAATTGGCTGCATCTCTTAGCTTTGATTGAATCAAGCTTGTGTTATGGTTGTGGCGTAGATCAGTGATAATAAATAGTATGATATTGATGACGTGGCGCGCGCATGCAGATAAATAAGTGATGATTATGGTATGGCCCCGTCTTCCTTCTCTTTCTCC